>WOVY01001196.1:0-318090 GCA_013436015.1 Rhipicephalus annulatus
CGGAGGCAAATACTTTGTTTTCATTTGATACTCGCGCCTGCTCTACGGGGTTTTGGGCTTGCCCAGAAGTTTTCTTTGCTTGCATCTTTCCCAATTCATTTGGCACATACTTCATTTTGTTTGACGCTCGCAATAGCCGTGCATGTTAGGTGGGGTTTGCTCAATTCCTGTGGCACATACTCGTTCGAGTGGTGACACCATCGACGCTTCACACTTCTACGTGCTGTGCACATTAGTGCGACTTGCCTAATTTTTGTGCCACGCATACGTTCCCGTGGTTACGCCACCGACGGCGACGGCAGCAGCGACGCCGCTTAACACCGGAACGGGTGTTTAAGGGCACGGGGTGCACTCTAAAACAGAAAAAAAGCACGACATATACAACTTTTTTTTGGTGGGGGGACTCAATACACACAATTCTGCATTCCAGTGCCTATATCAATTTTTGTAGGCGTACTACAAAAAATAGGAAAACAATTTTTATGCAATAAATCCACCGCATTATAATCCCTAGCACTTAGGTGTTTGCAGTTACATACATGTTTATGTCACCACACAATACTAAGTGTTATATGTTTTTGTTTCAGTGATAGGGTAGTCGATGTCGCAGCATCTGATAGGTATAATTTGTCTCTACACCTCGACAGTTACTATATTTAGGAAGCTCCTTGTATTGGTTGTTTTATGTGTTGGCATGAATTTAGAAATACGTTTAGGGTTCTTAGTGATATATTTTCGTAAATGTTTGGCATCGGTATCACGGTACGTTTTCTTTTTGGGGGGCAGAGGACTAGTTGGCTTTAAGTAAGGGGCATTTCGCCTGAAACGGCAGCTGCGTTCAAACGGGTAGAAACGGGTACTGTGTGGTTTGCACCCACCATACCAATATGGGGACATATCTCATTAAATGTCAATATTATGCTCTTTATACGTATTGACAATGACACTGATGAAAGCTAGAGATTAGAAGTAGATACTAAAGCAGAGAATGCCATTAAAACAAAATACAGTTGTCTATACAATACAGTTATCTATGGTGAGTGTCTTACAAAGAGGCTTTCGGATGTATTTCGACAATTCACTTTATTCGCGTTTTAGCCGGAAGCAAATATTATCGCCGGAAGAGATTAGGGTGATGGATTGATGAAATCTGTAATCTAGACCCTAAGAGCAGCATCACGTGAGCCATTTGTGGACAGGTGTGCCAATAGGCTAGAAAAGGTAACGCCCACAACACCAAACCAATCTTTGTAGCGGGCCTGCAAGATTGAGAGAGAGATCTGTGCAAGTTTAACACCGACAACATACCACAAACAGAAATTCACTCTTACTACCAGTTAGTTTCGTTCATGTACGTGCTGAGTTATTGCAATTTACCTTTAACTTCCCATCTATCCCGCTTGTTACTTGTGTAAAGCTGTTTCGAGAACTGCGGTCTGAACAAAAGTGAGACCAATTCAAAAGCATTGACATCCTTGATTACTAGTCGTTCTATGTTAGTTTGTTATTATTCACTCTATTGGAGCCAAGATATAGCCTGCAAAGGGAAAAGGAAAGATGAGAGACAGCTTGGCAGTACGCTTCATACAGGTCTCAAAAATTTATGTCACCTATTATGTAAGACAATTCTATAACGATCAAGTCTTAAAGAAAACATGTCCGAATCTTTGGTAGATAAGGCTTTCACTTACAAAACAGTTTGAACGTTGTCTGTCTTTGTGGTGCGAACTCGGTGTTTGTATTATACTACTGCAAGGTTCCATGCATGAATCACAGTCTTAATTAGCAAGTTATTTATTAGCATGTTCATATTTATAAAATTCTTAATGAGACGTACGTGAACTATCTTCACATAATTACTATATTTTTAATTATTAGGGTCGTCTCTTGCTTTGTTTCTATGAGTCAAATGTTTTCATCTTGTTCATATTTCGTTTTCTTCAGAAAGCACACTAATTACCGTAGCCTAAATGTATATTTATCTGTCAAGCTCCCTGAATTTGCTGGCCATGCGCCTCATATTTACCAAATTACTAGACGATACATCCAAACGCATTATCACAATACTCCTTTTTCGAACGTTTTTGTGAACTGGGTAATGGTTTACATCGTTCTTTAGTGAGATGCCATGTTTGTTTCTGTTCCAATACGTATCATTTTGCTTACATTTTATTTCTATCTCTTACTAGTTTCACAATATTTTTATTTGTTTTCGGTATACGTACACCTGCACTCGGGTTACGTCTCCTTTTCATGTGGATGGATGTTGCGATAGCCTTCTCCTTTTCACAAATATTTAAAGATTCATACGGAAGTCCATACACGGCAGTCTGTCATTATTACCGCTTCATTCTAACGTCTGTACCTACTGTGCGTTCTGATACAGACACTTCTAACTAACGGGAAAGTGTTGAGGTGTTTATTAGCACTATACTATGACAGGAGAATCAGACATTCAACCAAATCAAAGCATCTCAAAGTGTGCGCACCGGTATTTATTTTATGGGAAGTTTACTTGACGTTGTCATGCCAATAGAGATAAATACAGGTGCGGCATTACTAAAACTTGCTGCATTTCGCTTGAAGTATCGTGGTGCTTTCCGGGAAATACTTTATCGAGAACTCGATCTTGTTCAGGCGACAAAATAATTGGCAGATCCCACGTACAGTGGGAATCGGTGATATGCGAAGTACGACTAAGAAGGTTGATATGTCACTTCAATATCAGTACGACGTACGAGACGGACGTAAATTTGCCGTACATGACGTCCATGTCAGTTATTGTATGTTCGCACTTGTCATTACCTTCGTAGTCTATTCACGTCACGTGATAACAAATTAGGTATATGTGGAGCTAGCGAAACGACCATGTAGTCATATTTTGATGAAGAGCATGTCATGATTATCATGTTTTGACGTGTCATTTACCTTCGTCGTCCGTTTCGCGTTACGTAATACCAAATTGGTATGTTTGAAGCTAGTGAAAGGGCCACGAGGGCTTCATGAGTGTTGTATATAGTCAGTTTGTTACATGACATGCATGTAATGATTTCCACGTAAGGAGTGTCACTTGCATTCGCCAAGCAGTCATGTACCACACCAGTTTCTGATCTGATCAAAACCACCACAAGAGCAGCACCACCATGAATTGCAAATTACGACATTTATGACATACATGTTATTGTTTTCATGTTATGACTAGTCAGTAATACTCGTCATATAGTCATGTTATGCCATACCAGTTTGGTATTGATACCATTATTGAACGGCCAAGAGAGCAGAAAGTCGCGAGTGTCTAGTTAGATAGATAGATAGATAGATAGATAGATAGATAGATAGATAGATAGATAGATAGATAGATAGATAGATAGATAGATAGATAGATAGATAGATAGATAGATAGATAGACTAGATAGATAGATAGTAGATAGATAGATAGATAGATAGATGCACTCAAAATAGCCAAATTTCGCTAGGAAATGGTTCGTATTTAGTATGACAAAGAACGTGTACTTTTGAATGGAGATGCGTATGGTCGATAAGTGCTGATGCGTAAATTATTAACTAGGCGTAGGACGCTGAAACGGCAGTGCTTCCTGTGAATCCCAGAAGGCACTGCTTCCCTGGTGCTGTGCGATTTTCTTCTACGCAGTTCTTCCTCGTAAGAAGGAGGAGGATTGAAGGAGGAAGGACAGGGAGGTTACCCAGTTCTCAGACCAGCTGGCTACCTTAGGCTGGGAAAGGGGGTAAGGGAAAGTAAAATGATAGAGAAAAGAGACGTTGAAGAACGCCTTAGACCACTTGCCCGTAAGAAGTGCAACAACGATCTCGCCTTGCGTGCCGATAATGGTCTCGGCCAGTGTCCTATTACCCTTTCTTCCGACAATTGGCGATTGTCTAGTATGTCTCAAACTTTCGACAGTTCTTTTCTTGGCGCACTGAAGCGAGAATGTTCGCAGAGAAGATGGGAAAATGTGTCCGCGCAGCCACAGTTGTCGCATGTCCGGCTGCTGGTCATTCCGATTCGAAACAAGTAGGCATTCCTACAGGCCACCCCAATCCTGATCTCCTCAGCCCTGGTTATTTCTGATGGAAGAAAGAGCTGTAGGTGTGGGTCCAATTTACAAAGGCGGACGTTGTGTGAATGCCGGTGAATTCCACTGAGCGCGTGTTAGTTCTCGTGCAAGTAATCGAAGGCTTCTAGCAGCATCCGTTCTTGATAATGGTATAGCTGCAAGAGGGGCATCTTTATGAGCAGATCGGACTGCTTCATCAGCACGATCGTCTCCATCGATGCTGCAGTGACCCGGTATTCATTGATACGCTATGTCATGTTGTTTTTCTATAGCCCGGTGATGAAGCAGTCTTTTTCAGCGACTAGCTGTTCACTTGGTTCATAACGATATGGCGAGGCAAGTCCTGGAGGGCTGCTTTGGAGTCCAATAAGATTGGCCATGTCTGCGGCGGTTCTTCAACTAGGAACTCCAGGGCGGCATGAATGGCGGTGAGTTCTGAAGTCGTGGATGATGTCAGATTCCATGTCCTGAACTATATAGTGACGCATTTATCCGGAATTACCACTGCACCATTTGAGGTTTCTTAAGTAATCAACCAATCAGTGTAAATGTGAATGCGTCCACTGTGTTTCTCAAACAAAAACAGTAATGTTGTTTGTTTGAGAGCCAAGTTTAAGAAATTTTTCTTTCGCACTTCAGGGATGGTTGTCATGGCTTCCAGTGGATGTAGACACCACAATGGAAACGACGGTCTTGCTGCGTGCCTGAAGACTGAAGTAATCACCATGCGATGTGGAGCAATAATAGTGCAGAACATAGAGCGTGGCCTGTAAGTTCGAAGGGAGGCGAGGTGATGCAATCCAATCCGGGTGGCGTGTCTTATGTGCGTTCTTAAAGCATCGACACGAATGTAGGTTGTGGTAGGGTGTTTATGAGCGATTGTGACAGTCACTGCTGAGGATGCGCATCTCGGAAGCCCGAGGCACATTCTCAGTGCTTGAGCTTGTATTGACTGGAGGACACGTACGTTTGTTATTCAAGTATTGCCGAACACAGGTAGGCTATAGCGCATGAAACTGGGAAAAAGTGCAGTGTACAGTTGAAGCATGGCTCGTATACCGATGCAACCCTTGAGTTTGCCGAGAGAAACCTTAGAAAGTGGGTAATCATGGTGAGCTTCTTTCTCATGAAAACAATGTGAGGGCTCCAGGACAAGTCCACATCTATTATTGTTCCCAAAAACCGTGTTTTTTGATAGCAGATTGTGTGTCTATTAATTTTGATGACGTATGGGGTCATTGCCTTGCGCTAAAAAACGCAACCAGTGAGCATTTCTTAAATGACAGCTGAAGTATTCGTCCTTGAAGGTAGTTTGACGTCAGTGTAGCCGCTCTCTGAAGCCTGGCTCGTTCGTGTAGAAGCGTGACCACAGATGCCCAGATGCAGATGTCGTCTGCGTAGATCGAGAGATGCACGGATTGCGGCAGAACGTCTACGAAGCCGATAAGCGCAAGGTTGAAAAATATGGGGCTTAAGACCCCACGTTGAGGTACACCATGATAAGTATAATGGTGCCTTGTTTCACCATCTTCTGTCTGAACAAAGAAGGTTCTGTCCTTCGAGTAACTGTAGATCTATCGGTAGACACGGCCCCCCACTCCAATGTTGCCCAAGGTGTCAAATATTATTTCAAGCAATGCATTGTCATATCCGCCCTTAACATCCAAGAACACTGCCGTTGATAATCTCTATAGGCTTTTCTGCTGTTGTGCAGACGTGACAAGGTCAATCAACATTGTCTATGGAAGACCATCCCCATGGAAAGCCGGTCAAAGAATCGGGGTATATGTTATGTTTCAGGTACCACTGTAGGCGATTCAGCACCATTTTCTCCATCACCTTTTCAAAACATTTGGCAAGCGCGATGGGGCGATAAGAGACTATGTTCAATGGCGATTTGCCTGGTTTGAGCAGGGGCCCAAGGCGGCTGCATTTCACGAAGGAGGAACCAAACCGTTGCTCCGCGAGTCTTTGTATACAGCTAAAAGGGCACGCTGAGCTGTTTGTCCTAGGTTAACAAGGGCTACGTGACTCCATCGGATCCAGGAGATGACGAGTGCTTGCTGCCAATGCTGCCTGAAGCTCCTCCAGAGAAAACATAATGTCCATCCGAGTGTCCTGGACATCGGCGCGTTTCGTAGGTTACTCACGGTGATTGCAGATCTCTTATTGGCAAGCCTGGCGCAGAAGTCTTCTGCTACATTGACTTCATGTCAACTTTGGTGGGTAGCAAGGCGTTTAAATGGGCGATGTTGTTGTGGCAATGTTCGTCGGCCACGGATTATTCTCCATATTTGCGAAAGATGTTTGTGGCGATTGAGCGACTCACATATTAACTTTCATCGTAGCGACTGTAGAGCAATTACTCGACGTTGAGTCTTCTTTTTAGACGTCTCGTCTTCATCAAGCCGTAGATGAATTTTGTGGGCCTCTAACGTCGTTCGGCGTGGCGACGAATTGCTCGAAGTCGCTCCAACTCCACTTCATATCCACTAAAATTTGACAAAACTCCACAATTTAACTTTGCCTCTTGGATAGCGGCTTTCATTATACCTGCTAGGCTTTGCAGAGAACCTTCTTGGTTTCCCACACATTGCTTCTTTGTGGATGACCTGTACTTTGACCAGTCAATCCGTGAAGAGGAAGTGATCTGTGACTTGCTTAGCGCCTTGATTTTTGTATAGGTGATTCATTCATTCAAGCGCATACTGTTCAGCTATGGCATACGTGTGCCATACAGGAGCCATTGCACACGTGTTCATTAGTGCTCGTGCAGCTGTAAATATGCATGTCTTTGCACGACCAGCCTACTTTGAGATCACGATGAATGCGAAGTATTACTTAGGGTGCTGTCCTTCCTGAAAATGGGGTCTGTTGTGCATTGAAGTGTATATCAGCTCCGCAGTTTTTAGAGGCTGTGGTCTTACAAGATTGATTTTCGACCGTATGGAGCATTGACTGTCGACGTTCGTGAGTGATTGTAAATGACGCTCTACTTCGATTCAGCGCTCTAAGGTGGCGCAATCTCAAGTTCTCTAAAATTATCTAGAAGAGACTCTGGGGCTGCGATCGTTAAGCGACCATGGGAATAATATGTAGTACACAAATTTGCCAATTTTCTGCTTGCGCGCTTCGAACATAAAAGAACGGACGAGTGTGAAATTCGTGATCCTATTTGACATGGTGAGCTTAAATTGTTAAGGTGGTGAAGTGCAACTGCTGAGAAATTTTGGGTACGGAAGCAGTGGTTTTTGCACATCTCTAAGCCATTATTTTTTCACCATGCAAGCCTTTCTTGCGATTATCCTGCCGTGGTTATAAACTTGCTCAGCTGGGTTGGTGCAAGTAGGTGCTCCGATATTGACAAAAAACCTCGTCAGTGTAGCCGTTCAACACATGCGGAGCATTCACTCCCCTTGGGTACTCTTTGATGATCGACCAGGCCCATCGACAACAACAGCAATCCCCACGGACAGCTCTAAGAAGAAACAGCTGGACGCCGCCTTCAGTGGGCACGAGAGCCGTGGTCTTCGCACACATCTATGCCACTATTTTGTCGCCACGCAGGTGTGTACTTCTTCACTACGCGCTAGAAGATCTAACAACCGCTGTTTACTGCTCTTACCACGCCCACGGATGTTGTGCGAGACTCAGTGCGAATGTTCTTCAATGGCTTACACTTTGCCTTGCTCCGGTCATATTGAAACTAACCCTGCGCCCAATACCCGAACCACAGCACAAAGACTTAGCCGTAAACACATGTCAAAGAAATGAGGCTTTTATTACATAAGTTGAAGGATGTGCACTCGCGTTTTTTACAGAGCTTGAAGTGTCATTCGGAGCTTGCTACTGATGTGAAAACAGTTAAAGCCGGACAAAGAAACAATCATGCTGAAATTACTGGTATCCGGAAACAACTCGACGAACTGAAGAAAAAAAATCTAATAAGCGGGGTAGTATGTTGGGAGAACTAACAAGTATGCAAAAAAGCGTGAAAGCACTAGCTGACGTGTATTCCCATGTGCAATCTAGACTAACCAAGCTAGAGGACAGGTCCTAATAGGGACAATTTGATCTTTCATGGAGTTCCAGACTCAAAAAAAAACCCTGGCATCATACCGAAGCAAAATTGATTATTTCTATTTTGGTGTGCTTGACAGTTTTCCCAGGCAGTCGTTTAAAATCGTGCACCATTTGGGCAACCACTCACGTACTAAATGCCACCCCATTGTGGCCAAGTTCACTAGCTTCAAAACAAAAGGGAAAGTACTGTCACTGCGCAATCAACTAAAGATTAAAAACATGTAAGTCGGCGAAGATTTTTCTGTTGCAACGGGGCAGGCTCGTAGAGAAAGCCTAATGATGATTGATTGATATGTGGGGTTTAACGTTCCAAAACTACTATATGATTTTGAGTGACGTCGTAGTGGAGGGCTCCGGAAATTTCGAACACCTGGGGCTCTCTAACGTGCACCCCGATCTGAGCACACGGGCCTACAGCATTTCCGCCTCTATCGGCAATGCAGCCGCCACAGCCGGGATTTGATTCCGCGACCTGCAGGTCAGCAGCCGAGTAGCTTATCTTCTAGACCACCGCAGCGGGGCGCAAAAAGAAAACTTAATTTTGAGAAAGATCAGCCCGGTTCTTCGTCAATCGAGCTGCGTTACAAGTTAATACTAATTAAAAATTTTACATGTATTTTCTATGAAGTGCGATAAAGTTATAGTTGTAAGAAAACGTATCGATTTATCAAAAGGTGACAGATAATGCGCGGGCTTCTTAACGAAACGCATTTACTTAGGGTTGTGCCAGGGTAGGTGACAGGAAATCATGCCTTCAGGTGTCCGTTCATTTTCTTAACGTTAGAAGTTTCCTGAACAAAACTCTTTACCATTAGCTATTGATATATGCATTGCAAAGATAATTGCTTTGATTGAAACGTGGCTTCATGCACATGACAAGCGAAAGTTGGGGTTGTTGGTGGTTCGTGATTGGATGTAATAACAGAGCAAAAATACAAAGACAGATTGCACTTGCCCGCTCATTACAAGGAGTGTGGCTGCCATCCATTGGTGGACAAAAGCATTTGTTTTTTTGGCCATCCAGACAATTGTACTAGAGAGGTGATGGAGTCTCTTTACATTGAAATTGAGAGGGAAAGATGCATGAGCAAACGGTCCTTCGCACTTGGTGAAAATGAGGTTGGATGCCTGGGTTCAGCGCTGTCGGGTTAAAGCGATTGTTAGCAATTTCGATGGTCACGCATGTTTTTGCAAATAGATGTGATCATTATTTCTTTTTTGCTTTTCTTTTCTTGAGTGTTTACGTAAGTGTCGATTTTTTGTGATTAGATTCTTTTTTGTACCTTGTTAGCTCTGCTGCGCCGCCGATATGTTGTGCCATATGACTGAGTCTTTTGTCTGATATATGTTTGTGTTCCTTCTAATAAAAATATTTGCAAGTTCAGCACCTTGTCGTCTCTTCTTGTGTGTTTGTATGTATTTTTGTGCATTTTTACATCCAATCATGCACATGTCCGTGATCAAGAAATCTTGAATGACGCAAACCATTTTCACATATACCATTAGGATCGAATGAAAGGCGGCATTCATTTCAACAAAGCATTCCTTCTTCCTGTATCCATATTATTACGGAACTAGAACTAGTTTTAGCTATAGTAACCATCGGCAACCACAATATAATATTAAAAATACGCTATCGATTTCCGTCTTCATCTTTTGCATTTGCCGATGAACTTCATGACGCAATTAATATTGTGTGCACAAGATCTTTATCACATCCTTTGTTTCTGCTCGAGTATTTTAACTTTTCTAATTATGAAATGCAAACGCACCTTTTCATTACCATCTTCGTCACAGCCGATTGAATTTATTAACCTATGTTCAGTGTTTTCTCCGACAGAAGTAGTAACTTCCCCAGAACAACTACTACCAGTGCTAGGATTCTCTATCTGATATTAACAAATCAACCAGACTTTGTTGCCGCTATAACCTCTACACCAGGCATTAGTGATCAATCATTACTATCGTTTTCATTTAATGCGCCCTGAGCTACAGCAGATAAAGCAATAAAACGAAACAACACTGTAAGAAAGCAAACCTTTACACGATTAACAGTGCACTGTGAAATCTTTTAGACATATTTTTAAGCAGTTTGAATAACCGTTCAGTGCAGTCTAACTGGACTATATTTGCAGCTGATGCTGATCGACAAATCATTAAGTATACTCCTTGCCGTACCGTCATATCTAACGCACGTGTGCCATGGCAGAAAGGTCACATCAAACGTTTATAAACCAAAAAGAAACGTTTATATCGTGCTTCAAAATGTTTACCGCCTAACCACCCCCGGTTTGCTCCCTACAAATCTGCATCATACATTCACATATCTGCAAATAAATCCCCTATAGATAACTTTCTTACTAACCCTTTTCTGTCTAAGTTACAAACAAACGCAAAAAGTTCTGCCGAGTAAATAGGCCGCTGTCCGACAACCATATTTCCTTGATTGACTCATTCGGTAACGAAATTAGTGAAGGCCGTTGCGCTGCTGTTCCTAACAATTTTTTTATCAAATTTTTTTCTTTAGATAACCGCAATAATTTACCTAGCGCAATTTTACACAATTATTCACCCATGTCATCAATGATTATTGGAACCGTTGGAGTTGTACGCCTCATTGAATCACTTAAAAATGATTCGCCTCCTGGTTATGATGGCAATAATACAATTCTTTTATAAAAGTACTTGTGCTTACGATTCTATTTTACTAATGAAAATTTCCAAACCAATGCATACTTTTACTATTCCTAGTCAATGAAAAATTGGCAAAGTCGTTCTACTCAATAAATCTGGTAATAAACACTTTCCGAACAATTATTGTCCTACTTATTTATTAGTGTATATACAAAGAAAGTAAATTTTTGAAATCATATTCATTTTTAAATTCTGCACAACATAGCTTTCGTAAAAAAGTATTGTTGTGAAACACAGTTATTAGCAGTCACTCATCACTTACATCAGATTCATAAAAAATTATACCATGCCGACTGCAATTTTCTAGGTTTCTCAAGAGCTTTTGACAAGGTTTGCCATAGACTGCTACTTTACAAACATCACCAACTATGTCTTTACGGTAACCAACTGTGGATTAAGTGCTTTCTCACTAAGAGAGCACAATTCGTTACTGCAACAGTTACCATTCATCTTCTCACGTAGTTCATTCCGGCATTCTGCAAGGATTTGTCATAGGCTCCCCGTTCTTTTTTATTTATATTAAATACCTCTCATCATTTGTATCATCAGACGTTCATTTTATTGCTGATGACTGTGTGATTTTCAAGAAACTACTAATGATAATGGCATAAACATATTGCAAGCTGATTTTAACCCTCTATCTAACTGGCGTACGTGAAAAATAGCTCATGAACCACAACACTAAAAAGTGCAAAATCATGTGTTTATCCAAAACCTCTACTACCTCACCTATTTACTGTCATAATAACATTATCTGGATGCTTATAACTCTTGTAAGTATCCTGGAGTTCACATAACAACTATTCTAAACTGGTCATCTCATACTGAATACATAATAATCAATGCTACCCGCATACTTGGCTATTTACGACGTAGCCTTTTTAATGCTTCATGTGGCTTAAAACTGCAGCTTTTTAAAAGACTAATACGCTCTAAACTAGAATATGCTACAGCCATGTGGGACCCCACCTATATTATTCTGGTAACTTCTGTTCCACTTGTTTAGAAGAACTCCGTTCGTTTTATATTGTGTAATTATAACAGAACCAGGAGCATTTCCACAATGAAAAGTTTTCTTGCACTCTGTTTTTGAACACGTACCATCATTTCTTCCGGCATGACGAACTACTTCTTCACGCTTAGAACATATCCCACCGCTTTGTTAACTCTCTTAAAGTAGGCATTCCTTCATGCCACACCAAAACGTTCTTTAATTCATTTTTGCCTCGAGCATCAAAGGAGTGGAACAGACTTCCTGGTGACATTATCGCTAAGTGATGACAACTTGTTCCGCGATACATCAGCTAACATTGTATAATAAGATTTTGTTGTTGAATTAGCTGACATGGTATAAATAGGTTCTGCGCTGTTTTGGCTTAGACATATAATATATAAATGTACTGGAAAATATTGTATCTATAAGAGATCTTTTTTAGCGATCTAACCATAATCACTGCTTTTTTTCAGTTAATTTTTTTTGTAACAACCGACCCCCCTCATTAATGCCATTTGAAAAGATTGAGGATAAAATAAATACATAAATCGTGTTACTGCATATGTGATTTCGGTATGAGCCGGTGGGTAGCGGGGAGCAGGCAGATTAGAGAAGAGGACGTTGGCTAGCAAGATAGGCCTCCGGTGTCGAAGATTTCGAACATTTGATCGATTGCTGGAAAAAACAGTGGTGTGTATGTCGCCAGTTAGAGCTCACTTATACCAGACTGCGCTGTGCAGTTCCACAACTAAATTATTACTTTAACAAAGCTCGGCTCAAGGCGTCACCGCTATGCATTTCGTGCAATGAAATTGAAACAATTGAACATTTATTTTTTCTGCCATCCCTATTCTTATCAATTACCGTGCTAATGAACCCCAACCTTTTCAGATCGTTAGTTTAGAAATTGTAGTTATGTCTGTCAAAAACAAGAGATGGTTTGACCGCTTGCTCATCAATAATTTTTGTTTTTTTTTGGTAGAAATGTTTTTTAAATATTTTTCAGCTTGGCTTCATTTTCATTTTAGTTTCATTTAGGTGACCTGCTGCCCGGTTCTTGGCCCACCCCCCTCTGTGGGTGGGCACCATCAATAAGATGTTCGTCATAATCATCATCATCATCATCTTGCAGCATCGCTGGAGTGCCAGGTCTAAGAGACGCAACGTCTTCTCGTCGTCTGAGCAGCTCAGCAGGTATTTGCCACCGGAGTGGAACTTCACACCACGCACCCAGTTGTCGTAGCCCACCAGGATGAAGACGGCCAGGCCTGTGCAGACGTCCCAGAGCTTGATGGTTTTTTTCTGCGAGCCCGATGCCAGGAAGAGTCCAGTGCCTTGGGCCCGGCCTGCGCCACTGCCAGCCAGCCGCCGGTTGCGGTCTCCGCTGCCGTTGCCTCCCAGGTGCGGGTGGGTGCTCTCGGGTGCCTACGTGATGCACTCCACCACGTGGTCGTGCTCCCGAAGTTCAAGCTTGCACTCGTTGGTGCCTACCACGCACACACGAACCATCTGGTCATTAGAACAGCTGGCCAAGAGGGAGCCATCGGAGTTGACTCTGACCAATGCGCACCCATTCTCGATGGCCTGTCTCCAGTCTCCTAATCCCAGACCTTAATAGAGGCGTCTTCTGAGGCACAGACGACCACACTGTAGACAGCGTGTAAGGCCAACCGGGTGACTGGTGACCAGTGGCCCATGAGGGCATGCCGCTCGGGAGGCCTGGAGATCCACTCTGTAGGGGACCGCTTGTCCCGTGTGGGTGCGCCCGAAATTTACTCTTTCTTGGCCTCAGCCAGTCTACTCTTCAATTCCTTCAATTTGTTCTGCAACTTGATTAAAGACGTTCATTTCTTTTCGAGAAGGCCAGCGTACTTTTTGTCTATGTCGCCAGGCATGTCTGTCTCCTTCTTGGAGGCTTCAAGAGCTTCCATGAACCCATTGGATGCCATATAATCGGCAACCGTCTTGTTGAGCTCTTCCCTGTGCCTTTGGGACTACACCATTTTCATAGTCCGGGAAGGTATTGGTGCAGCGCGTAATCCGGGGGTTTGCTTCGCTTCTTCCGTTCAATTCCGGCGGAGCACGGAATTGTGGGAAGTGTAGTGGTGACAAACAAGTGTGTTCGTCTTTGAAACTTGTTGTTTTTAGGAATGAATAAATTAATAAACACAGCCAGGTGGAGGCAACAAGAGCCTTGAGTCGGACCATCTTCCCGACTTGTCGAGGCCGCTCGTCAGGTTGACCGGAGGCCTATCTCGCTGGCCGAACGTCCTCTTCTCTAATCTGCCTCTTCCCGCTACCCACCGGCTCATACCCAAATCACATATGCAGTAACATATTGTAAATAAAAAAACTATGAATCATCTCCCTGAAGGGGACCCTGATTGAATGCAAAGCAGCAGGGGAGCGCCCGGCGTTGACCAGGTTAGAACGGACGTCGACGTGGATGCTGCCCGAACGGTTTGAATCGAAACTCGGTGTAGCGTTTACTCGTGTAAACGTTTGTTTGAAACGCAAAGCTATGCACTCTAAGGCAAAATTACCCGAAAAAGGAGTAACGGAGCACAGTAGTTGCGCGCGATGAACGAATAGACCGTCGAGGAGCAACCACAGAAGGAAACGCGCTGCGTGTAAAGCACTTAGTCTGCAAACACGCTCCAAAGGAATGAACCGCCCGGAAAATGGTGGTAGTGGTTAGAAGAGGAGAAAGGCACCTAATTTCAAAAGCCCAGTCAGGAGCACGGCGCATTGTTTGCCTCCCCCGCCCCCCCCCTCCAAGGCAAATGCAGGCAGTGCGCAAAGCGTTGCCAAGGTCACTATCCGTCCTCTTCCTCTCCTGGCTCAGTATTTCTGCGTATTTTGCTGTCGACGGTTCGCGTTGCATCGCGCTTGGAGTGCTGGACCACGACCGTGTGGATTCAACGATCTAGGAATTACGACGTGGTGCTTGTGTGTACGCTTGGATTAGCGTGGGCTGCTGCTTTTCGTTTCGCTGCACCCATGAAGTCTGGAGCAAATTTCGACACGTCACCACGCCGCACTCTGCATCTCTGGCTTAGATATAGGCACGACCAACACACGACAGCAACAGTTGGGAAGGCCAACATGACAGCCGAGAAGACGGCAGGCCTGTCGGTAGTATACTTCAGTCCGACTCAGGGCAGAAATCAGCGCTGGATTCTTTCGCAAGTAAGTTATTATTCTCTATTCTACTCTACTTTTTGCGTGTGCGATACGGATCGTGCTTGCCGGCAACGCGCTTGGTCGTGTTGTATATCTCACGCACGAAATGCACCGTGAAGGTCAGCTTGGGCGTCTGCAGTTCGCCTGTGCTTTGAGACCGCCTGGAAATTGGCCGCCATTGCCGTCGGCCTCCCGAGTGCTCGCCTGTCTTCGCCGCCACGCTAAGCTCCGGGCTAAAGATATTGGGCTGAGACCTCGTCGCTGTGTTGGGAGTAGTCGAAAACACGTTGCGAGTTCTCGTAACAAGCTTGGTTGTAGTATTTCGAGCGCTGTAAGTGCACCAGCACGGGCTGGCGGGGATTTCGCTAGCGTCGGAACTCTGTGAAAATTGGTCGCCATTACTACTGGCTTTCCCTTCAGTCGGTCGCGAATAGCTCGGCGCCATCCGCGCACCGCGGCGGTGAACTCGCGTTTGCACGCTGCATTCGCTCGAGTTTCTGGAAAAGGGCCGCATTACTATCGATTTCTTCGCAGCTTGCTCAAAAGCAGCCCAGCGCTGTTCGTGGTGGCGGCCAAGCGTGCGCTCGGTCTCCTGTTTGAAATTCACTGGCGGAAGACACTCCGCGTACAGCGCCGTGTTTTGTCTCGCGTTCACTTGCACGAGCTGAACGACGTCGCTCGCTTAGACCTCGCCGACTTTTTGGTGGCACGGTGGGTCACGGAGTTGTGGCTGCGGCCGCCGCTCCTAAGCTGTGGCGCTACGGGGATCGAAATGAGTTTTTGAGGATGTGTGATATCGCGTTTAAATTATTAGCATGGAATATCTCACGTCTGTTTTATTGCACCTTGCACGTATTTCTCATATGCATTCGTATTCATCATCTGTCACGTGTGACTCACTATTTTACATACTTATTTTACAGCCATGGGCACACACCGTGCGGAAGGCTGTGTGCGGTGGCGTCTGCGGTGCCTCTCATCCATCTCTTTCGTCAGAGCAGCTTCAGAAGGACTGTGCGAGATGTGAAGGTAAAGTTACTTGTGTGTCATACTTTACACTTATCTTCTTATATTACCTTGCCTGTACTTGTCTCATGCGTGCATCTTCATCTTGTGTTACGTGTGCCTAACTATTTCTACTATGTTATTGTACGTACAGCCGTGGGAACACAACAAGCAGAAGGCTGCGGGCGCTGGCGTCTGCAATTCCTGTTATCTATCGCTTCCGTCGGAGATGCAACACAAAGAGTGAACAAGATGTAACAAAGAGACCGGACTTGTACACTTCACCATGAATTCATTTAGAAGAATGGAGAAACTTCATGTGTATGTATAAAAATAAAGATTTCGATGTCTCGCTTTTATCTATCGTTGTTGCCGTGACTGCGAAAGCAGTTACACATAGGTGGCTAACTACTTTCTCGCGTGTTCTTCTCTGCGCTATTTGTTGCTCACTGAGCAGAAAAACAGGCGAAAAAAGTATTAGGCCTGGCGGAAAATGAGCAAAAGCAATGTTTGAACTGGGGATACAAAGTTCATCCGATTGGAGTACTTGAGTGGATGAACCGTCTGTCCGGCAAGGTGCAACTGTGAAGACTAACGGTTGCCCGGTAACGTGTAAATGTGGGGATCGACAGTTACCCTATAGGGTGCAATTGTGAGGACTAAATGTTAGTCCTTTGAGTTGAATTGTGGGACTAATGGTTACTCACTAAGGTACAAATGTGAGAACTAAATGTTAGTTCCTTGAGCTTGTCAGTGTTAGCCGTGATGCCGTCATTCCTTAAATAGAATAATGGTAGTGGCAGCCCCATTTGTCCCCAAAAGAACAAACCCCACACCTTTTTAACACCCTTTTGCCTTTGAGTGTGGGAGGCGGGACGTCTTGAAGATGCAAGGCTCATATTACGTGACTCGCGTCTCGTCTGTGTTACCCGTGTGCCTTATGTATTCTCGAATGCGATCGGCGTTCTCGACTATCACCTAGTCGGTGTCGCTGGCCTTTCACTCCGACGCTATTGTTCGGCTTCCCAGGCTCTCGCCTGGTCGTTGTTGACGTCGCCATTCGCGAACGCGATCGGCCTCACTAACACTCGCAACGCCAGCGACATCTGCGAAAGGAACACACACACTAGCAGGAAGCCTGCCACGACAGCGTCCTACCTGTCGGCGTAATCTTGCTGCAAGCAGCGGCGCGCGGTCCACATTGTCGGCGCTGCGAGATTCTTGAGGCGCGTGCACTATAGCGCGCGCGCGCCGGCTTACGGCTTCTTCTCGTCGACAGATAGAGAGAGGTGGCGCGGTTAAAATGATGTCCAAGTGAGGAATGGGCCCGAGTGCAGCAAGCGGTGGAGAGGCTGAAGTGAGAGAGAGCTGACACAAGGCGACCGCACAGCTGGCGTGCGAGAAAGACGTCACGGCGCACTGCTAAAAGGGCATGAGCTACTTCGCGCCGCTGCAACACCTACGGCGAGGGGAGTAGTGTGGACGGAGGGACAGCGTTACACAAGCTAGTCAAAGAGCTGCATCGCACCTAAAGTATTTTGACTGATTGTCATTTCATGACAAAGTACCTCCAAGCCACGCGAAGTCAAGTGGAACTGAAGGTACGAATAATAGACAAACTTGTGTACTACACATCAATCCGATGCTGGCTGAAGCGCTTTCCGTTGCCCCTCGCACAGACACTAGCGCCAGAGTTGCCTCCAGTCTACCTATGGGAAACTCTATGGCGCCGCGATGCCGATCAAGTTAAATAATTGCATGGAGGAGAGAAGTTTATTTGACACTGATGGAAAAATAAGTAGGCGTGTGGTGTGGGCTTCTTCGGTAGAGCAGTGGGGCTGTTATTCTGATCAACAGCTAAGGGTTCAATTTCTGCCTCGGCATCCAGGTAAAATTTACTTAGAAGTGTGACGTTATCACCGGGGGTAGAAGCTTAGCCATGCTTCACGACCCACCCCCGGTTTTTTGCCTCATCTTTTCGTCAGGAAAGTGAAAAGCAGTTGTTTTAAGCCGTACACGTATTTAGATTAAATAGAATTTATCCAAACCAAATTTTTTAGCCTACAGACTACTCATCCTAACGACCACGAATCAAAAGCCAGCAATGCTTCACATGGTTCACAGCCCCATTTTTGAGGCAGCAACGAAACAACAAACAAAAAAAAACAGTTTAACACTAAAAAAAGAAATAATGGTACGTTCGTGTTCAGAACACTGAAAATACACGCTAACGGTCATCAATACACGATGAAAATCTCAAAAGCAAACTATGTAAAAAAGCCGACATTTAAGCGTCTGCATAATAAGAATTCGAAGCGCTGCTGTTAAGGTGTTTTTGGTTTTGCGGTGTGTGGAAAAAACAATTTGGAAGAGATATGTATGTATGCATTGACATTTGCACAGCTCTACTTATTTTCCGCAACTCTTTGTAATGAGAACACACGTTTGCCAGTCGTAATGTAATGAAGGAAGCTTTGTCCAGGGTGAAATTACTTTCTCCATCAATGCCTGTTTTCCAAAGACGGGATTAAGGAAGGGTTCTGTGAGGTCGCCTCATCACTGGGATACGTTACGATAAATGGGAACGGGATGTTCTTGCGCATAACTGGGAACAATAGGTCTCTCTTGTTTTTCTGTCTACATCAAGGTTCTCCAAAGTAACATCGGTTTGGGCCGAAGTGTGGTTCATGTGAGTTGCAGGAAGTGCGCAATGTCGATTTACACAACCACTCTCAGCAAGTTGTTATCCAACTTTGCTCGCCCGTTTCCGGATGCAGATACTTTGTTTTCATTTGATACTCACGCCTGCTCTACGTGGTGTTTGGGCTTGCCCAGAATTTTTCTTTCCCTGCTTCTTTCCCAATACATTTGGCACATACTTTATTCTAGTTTGACGCTCGCAATAGCCGTGCATGGTAGGGGGGTTTGCTCAATTTCTGTTTCACATACTCGTTCGAGTGGTGACACCATCGACGCTTCACACTTCTACGTGCTGTGCACATTAGTGCGACTTGCTTAATTTTTGTGCCACGCATACGTTCCCATGGTTACGCCACCAACGGTGACGGCAGGAGCGACGCCGCTTAACACCAGAACGGGTGTTTAGGGGCACGGGGTGAACTCTAAAACAGAAAAAAAAGCACGACATATACAACTTTTTTTTGGGGGGGGGGAGCATAATACACACAATACTGAATTCTAGTACCTATACCAAATTCTGTAGGCGTACTACAAAGAAATAGGAAAACAATTTTTATGCAATAAATCCACCGCATTATAATCCCTAGCAATTTGGTGTTTCGCAAATACATACCTGTTTATGTCACCACACAATACTAAGTGTTACATTTTTTGTTTCAATGATAGGGTAGTCGATGTCGTAGCATCTTATAGGTATAATTTGTTCTTTACCTCGACAGTTTCAATATTTCGGAGCTCCTTGTATTGGTTGTTTCATGTGTTGGCATGAATTTAGGAACACGTTTTAGGGTTCTTAGTGATATATTTTCGTAAATGTTTGGCATCGGTATCACGTCCTTTTTTTTGGGGGGGGGGGTGGGCAGAGGACTAGTTGGCTTTAAGTAAGGGGCATTTTATACTGTCTGATCGTACCGGCTTAAAGCCGGTACGCACCGATGATCTCACCAGAGAAGGATTGGCCACCCTGGTGCAGTATCTGGCCACCCCCTCCCGTAAGCATTCGTCAATTAACTCACGGCCCTCAGTCCCCACCAGCTGTGGAGCAACTGAACACGGCGGCGGTCAGATCTGCAAAGCAGCAGAGGGTGCTAGGAATCTCTGGATACGGACAGGCCATCATTGGAACTTGAACTTAGCAACGTTTAATGTTAGAACGTTATCTAGTGAGGGAAGTCTAGCTGTATTATTCGAGGAGCTAGAAGGCATTAAATGGGATATAATAGGGCTGAGTGAGGTTAGGAGGACAGATGAGGCCTATACTGTGCTACAGAATGGGCACGTCATTTGCTATCGGGGCTTGGCAGACAGAAGAGAACTGGGAGTAGGGTTCCTAATTCACAGAAACATAGCTGGCAACATAGAGGATTACTATAGCATTAATGAAAGGGTGGTAGGCATTGTAATTAAACTGAATAAAAGATACAAAATGAAGGTTGTACAGGCTTACGCGCCTACATCCAGCCATGATGACGCTTCAGTTGAAAGCTTCTATGAAGACGTGGAATCGGCAATGAGTAAGGTGAAAACACAGTATACTATAGTAATGGGCGACTTTAATGCAAAGGTAGGGAAGAAGCAGGCTGGAGACCAGGCAGTAGGAGATTATGGCATCGGCACTAGAAACGCCAGAGGAGAGCTACTAGTAGAATTCGCAGAACGCAATAATCTGCGTATTTTGAATACCTTCTACCGAAAACGAGAAAACCGCAAGTGGACATGGAGGAGCCCTAATGGCGTAAATAAGAACGAAATAGACTTTATAATGACTGCACACCCAGGAGTCGTGCAGGATGTGGAAGTGGTTGGCAAGGTAAGATGCAGTGACCATAGAATGGTACGGGCTCGAATCCGCCTAGACTTGAAGAAGGAACGACAGAAACTGATACGCAAGAAGCCAATCAATGAGCTAGCACTGAGAGGGAAAGTACAGGAATTCAGAGTGTCACTGCAGAACAGGTACTCTGCTCTTAGCGAGGAAACCAACCTTAGCGTAGATACAATGAATGATAATCTGACGAGTATCATCACGGAGTGTGCAGTGGAAGTTGGAGGCAGGGTAGCTAGACAGGACACCGGCAAGCTTTCCCAAGAAACGAAGAACCTAATTAAGAAGCGTCAAATCATGAAAGTGTCAAGTACAACAGACAAAATAGAACTGGCAGAGCTTTCGAAGTTGATTAATAGACGTAAAATATGCGATGTAAGAAGGTATAACATGGAGAGAATTGAGCACGCTCTGAAAAATGGAGGAAGCGTCAAAGCAGTGAAGAGGAAACTTGGGATAGGCAAAAGGCGAATGTATGCACTAAGGGACAAAGAAGGCAAAATAACCTACCAATATGGATAGGATAGTTAAAATAGCGGAGGAGTTTTACAGAGATCTGTACAGCAGCCGAGACAACCACGACCTTAATACTATAAGAACTAGCAGTAACCCAGACGACACCCCACCGGCAATGATAGAAGAAGTCAGAAAAGCTTTGGAGAGCATGCACAGAGGCAAAGCTGCTGGTGAGGATCGGGTAACATCAGATCTGCTGAAAGATGGAGGACAGATTGTGTTAGAAAAACTAGCCACTCTATTTACGAGGTGTCTCCTGACGGGAAAAGTACCAGAGTCGTGGAAGAACGCTAACATCATCTTAATACATAAGAAAGGAGATGACAAGGACTTGAAGAATTACAGGCCGATCAGCTTGCTCTCTGTAGTATACAAGCTATTTACAAAGGTAATTGCTAGCAGAGTAAAGAAAACATTAGAATTCAATCAGCCAAAGGAACAAGCAGGATTTAGAATAGGCTACTCAACAATTGACCACATTCATACTATCAATCAGGTAATAGAGAAATGCTCAGAGTATATCCAACCACTATACATAGCCTTCATAGATTACGAGAAGGCGTTTGATTCAGTAGAAATATCAGCCGTCATGCAGGCACTTCGGAATCAGGGCATAGATGAAATATATATAAACATTCTGGAAGAAATCTACAGGGGATCAACTGCTACCATAGTGCTTCATAAAGAAAGCAACAGAATACCAATAAAGAAGGGTGTAAGGCAGGGGGACACCATCTCCCCAATGCTATTCACTGCGTGCTTACAGGACGTTTTCAGAAGCCTAGAATGGGAACAGTTAGGGATAAGAGTTAATTGAGAGTACCTCAGTAACCTGCGCTTCGCCGATGACATTGCATTGCTGAGTAACTCTGGGGACGAATTGCAACTCATGATTACGGAGTTAGACAAGGAGAGCAGAAAGGTGGGTCTTAAAATTAATCTGCAGAAAACGAAAGTAATGTACAACAACCTCGGAAAGGAGCAGCGCTTTGCGATAGGTAATAGTGCACTTGAAGTTGTAAAAGACTATGTATACTTAGGACAGGTAATAACCGCAGAGCCTAACCACGAGATTGAAGTAACTAGAAGAATAAGAATGGGGTGGAGCACATTCGGCAGGCACTCTCAAATTATGACAAGTAGATTGCCACTGTCCCTCAAGAGGAAGGTATATAACAGCTGTATCTTGCCGGTACTTAGCTACGGAGCAGAAACCTGGAGACTCACAAAGAGGGTTCAACTTAAATTGAGGACGACGCAGCGAGCAATGGAAAGAAAAATGGTAGGTGTAACCTTAAGAGACAACAAGAGAGCAGAGTGGATTAGGGGACAAACGGGAGTTAAGGATATCATAGCTGCAATAAAGAAGAGGAAATGGACATGGGCAGGGCATGTAGCACGTATACAGGATAACCGATGGTCATTAAGGGTCACCAACTGGATTCCCAGAGAAGGGAAGCGGGGTAGGGGGAGACAGAAGGTTAGGTGGGCAGATGAGATTAAGAAGTTTGCGGGTATAAATTGGCAACAGCAAGCACAGGACCGGGTTAACTGGCGGAACATGGGAGAGGCCTTTGTCCTGCAGTGGACGTAGACAGGCTGATGATGATGATGATGATGATTTTATCTGACATGGCAGCTGCGTTCAAACGGGTAGAAACGGGAACTGTGTGGTTTGCACCCGCCATGCCAATATGAGGACATATCTCAATAAATGGCAATATTATGCTCTGTATAAGTATGGAGATTGACACTGATACAAGCTAGAAATTAGAAGCAGATACTAAAGCAGAGAAATGCAATTAAAACAAAATACATTTGTCTATACATTACAGTTATCATGGTAAGTGTCTTACAAAGAGTCTTTTGGATGTTTTTCGACAATTCATTTTATTTGGCGTTTTAGACGGAAGCAAATATTATCGCCGGAGGAGATTTGAGGAGATGGATTGATGCAATCTGTAATATAGACCCTAAGAGCAGCACCCTGTGAGCCATTTGTGGCAGGTGTGCCAATAGGCTAGGAAAAGGTAACGCCCACTACACCAAACCAATCTTTGTAGCGGGCCTGCAGGATTGAGAGAGAGATCTGTGCAAGTTAAACACCGACAACATACCACAAACAGAAATTCACTCTTACTACCAGTTAGTTTCGTTCATGTGCGTGCTGAGTTATTGCAATTTACGTTTAACTTCCCACCTATCCCATTGTTACTTGTGTAAAGCTGTTTCGAGGACTGTGGTCTGAACAAAAGTGAGACCAATCAAAAGCGTTGACAACTTTGATTACTAGTGGTTCTATGTTAGTTTGTTATTATTTACTCTATTGGAACCAAGATATAGCCTGCCAAAGGGAAAAGGAAAGATGAGAGACAGCTTGGCAGTACGCTTCATACAGGTCTCAAAAAATTTATGTCACCTATTATGAAGACAACTCTATAACGATCAAGTCTTAAAGAAAACATGGCCGAATCTTTGGTGGATAAGGCTTTCACTTACAAAACAGTTTGAACGTTGTCTGTCTTGTGGTGCGAACTCGGTGTTTGTATTATACTACTGCAAGGTTCCATGCATGAATCACAGTCTTAATTAGCAAGTTATTTATTAGCATGTTCATATTTATAAAATTCTTAATGAGACGTACGTGAACTATCTTGACATAATTACTATATTTTTAATTATTAGGGTCGTCTCTTGCTTTGTTTCTATGAGTGAAAGGTTTTTCATCTTGTTCATATTTCGTTTTCTTCAGAAAGCACACTAATTACCGTAAGCCTAAATTGTATATTTATCTTGTCGAGCTCCCTGAATGTGCTGGCCATGCGCCTCAATATTTACCAAATTACTAGACGATACATCCAAACGCAATATCACAATACTTCTTTTTCGAACGTTTTTGTGAACTGGGTAATGGTTTACATCGTTCTTTAGTGAGATGCCATGTTTGTTTCTGTTCCAATACGTATCATTTTACTTACATTTTATTTCTATCTCTTACTAGTTTCACATTATTTTTATTTGTTTCGGTATACGTACACCTGCACTCGGGTTACGTGTCCTTTTTATGTGGATGGATGTTGCAATACCTTCTCCTTTTTTCACAAATATTCAACGTTACATAAGCCCCGTGTACATGGACGCGGCGGGGGCGGGCTGAGTTGAGTGGTGGGTTCAGCTTACTTCGACGCGCCCGAGTTTATATGAACTCGCACGGACGAGTTGAGGTAAGCGGTGATCGCAAGCGACGCTTTGCGTCGAGGCGAGCCGAAAGCCCGTCTTCCATTTTTGTTTTGAGACCAGTTTTCGGAGGAAGTTTTTTCTAACTCTCAGAGCAATTTAAATATCGTGGCAGCGCCCAATAACTAGGTTGTGAAAAAAAACTCGTGGGTAGGAAGAACACAGCGTTTCCTTGGCACAACGCGTTCACAGCTAGTGGGTTGTCTCAAGATGTTCTTTGACGGGAAGATTTGCGTTGTTCTTGGGTGATATTTAAACATTTTTTACAGCTCTTATAACTTTTTATGAGATAATGCAGCTGCATAATTTGTTTCTATTACTGGCGGTAAGCGCAGGATAATGGAGCACGAATCAACAAGCCGGCTTTGGTGCATTTAGGAGGCTGCCGAGGAACCCTCGGTGCAGTGAAGTGCGCTTACGGTCCGCCGTTGACAGCCTACGGTCCGCCGTTGACAGCTCAATATAAATAATATTTTCTCGCGTAAAACAAAGATTCGTATTAAACTTACAGAAACAAATATCGTTTCTGCACCCTTTGAACTGATCCAAAGTGTATATGTTTATATGGAGCGCCACACAGACCGATAAGTGCCTGAACATGAGCAATATTGCAAATTTTTCAAAGTTCATGTGCCAGCGCTTCCAAACTACTGTCTTCGCGACTCGTGTTTTTCCCCCACTTACCGTCAACAATGCAAGCAAGCTATGCCGCTGCATTGTCGCTGGAAAAGTTGAAAAGCTGTAAAAATTTCTGACTTTGGTCAAGAACACTGCATTGCTTCCCCGCAAAGCACATTAACATACACTAGTGGTGAATGCGTTTTAACAAGGAAATGCGGTTCTTTTCCTACCGACTGGAATCGTTTTACCGTGCTGTGTATAATATTTCACTTTTTCGAAGTTTCGTCGCAACCTAACTGCCACCACATTTAGGAAATTAAAATTTTCTTTAGAAAATTGGTTTCAAAAATGAATAGTGTAGTAAAGTGACCAACCATTACTTTTTATAGTGTAATCGTAGATGGTCATTTCCCCTGTCCCCATCACGTCGGAGTGATGGGGACAGCGGAAGCGGAGACCGCGACGGGCGGGAGAGGTCACGAGTGGTCAACTCAGCGCGACCGGTTATACATGCCCTTTCTCAGCGCGGCGAGTTCGGTGAACCTACCCCCTGTCTCCGGGTCGACGGGACTCGCCGCGACGACTCTCCGCCCCGACGCGTCCGCTTATACATGGGAAGGGCGAGTCCAGAAAACCTGTTTATTTCGACTCAACGCGCCCTCGTCGGGTCAATGTAAACGGGCCTATACGGAAGTCCATACACTCCAATTTGTCACTATTGCCGCTTCATTCTAACGTCTGCACGTACTGTGCGCACTGATACAGACACTTCTGTCTAACGGCAAAGTGCTGAGGTGTTTATTAGCACTACTATAACAGGACAATCAGACATTCAACGAAATCAAAGCTTCTCAAAGTGTGCGCACCATTATTATTTTATGTGAAGTTTATTTGACGTTGTCATGCCAGTAGAGATAATGACAGGTGCGGTGTTACTAAATTTTGCTGCATTTCGCTTGAAGCATCGTGGTGCTTTCCGGGAAATATTTTATCGGGTACTCGAACTTGTTCAGGTGACAAAAATATTGGAACATCCCACGTACAGTGGGAATCGCGGATATGTGAAGCACGAATGTAGAAGGTTGATATGTCACTTTAATATCAGTACGACGTTACGAGACGGACGTACATTATGCCGTACATGACGTCCATGTCATTATTGCTATGTTCGCAATTGTCATTAACTTCGTAGTCTATTCACGTCACGTGATAACAAATTCGGTATATGCGGAGCTAGCGAAACGGCCACCAGCGTGCTATAAGCGTATCATGTCATGTTTTACACAACACGCATGCCATGATTATCATGTTTGGACGTGTCATTTACCTTAGTCATAAATGCATTTCACGTAATACTGAATTCAGAATATGTGGAGCTAGCGAAACGACCATGTAGTCATATTTTATGACAAGCATGTCATGATTATCATGTTTTGACGGGTCATTTATCTTCGTCGTCCTTTCGCGTTACGTAATACTAAATTGGTATGTTTGAAGCTAGTGAAAGGGCCACGAGGGCATCATGAGTGTTGTATGTAGTCAGTTTGTTACACGACATGCATTTCATGATTTCCGCGTAAGGGTCTGTCACTTGCGTTCGCCAAGCAGTCATTTACCATACCAGTTTCTGATCTGATCGAAACCACCACAAAAGCAGCAACACCAAGAATTGCAAATTACGACATTTATGACATACATGTTATGATTTTCATGTTATGACTAGTCAGTAATACTCGTCATATAGTCATGTTATGCCATACCAAGTTTGGTATTGATACCATTATTGAAACAGCCAAGAAAGCAGAAGTCACGAGCGTCTAGATAGATAGATAGATAGATAGATAGATAGATAGATAGATAGATAGATAGATAGATAGATAGATAGATAGATAGATAGATAGATAGATAGATAGATAGATAGATAGATAGATAGATAGATAGATAGATAGATAGATAGATAGATAGATAGATAGATGCACTCAAAGTCGCCAGATTTCGCTAGGAAATGGTTCGCATTTAGTATTACAAATTACGTGTACATTCGAATGGAGATGCGTATGGTCTATAAATGCTCATGCGTAAATTAATAACTAAGCGTAGGACGCTGAAACGGCAGTGCTTCCTATGGAGTCCCCAGAACGCACTGCTTCCCTGGTGCTGTGCGATTTTCTTCTACGCACTTCTTCGTAAGGAGGAGGAGGATTGAAGAAGGAAGGACTGGGAGGTTAGGCAGTTCTCAGACCATCTGGCTACCCTCTGCTGGGGAAGGGGGTAAGGGGAATAAGAGGATAGAGAAAAGAGACATTGAAGAACGCCTTAGACCACTTGCCCGCAAGAAGTGCAACAACGCTCTCGCCTTGCATGCCGATAATGGTCTCGGCCAGTGTCCTAATACCCCTTCTTCCGACAATTGGCGATTGTCTTGCATGTCTCAAACTTTCGGCAGTTCTTGTTTTGGCGCACTGAAGCGAGGACGTTCGCCGAGAAAATGGAAAAATGTGTCCGCGCAGCCACAGTTGTCGCATGTCCGGCTGCTGGTCATTCCGATTCGAAACAAATATGCATTCCTTAAGGCCACCCCAATCCTCAGCTCCTCAGCTCTGGTTATTCCTGGTGGAAGACAGAGCTGTAGTTGTGGGTCCAATTTACAAAGGCGGACGTTGGTGAATGCCGGTGAATTCCACTGAGCCCGTGTTCTCGTGCTAGTGATCGAAGGCTAGTAGCGGCATCCGTTCTTGATAATGGTATAGCTGCACGAAGGGCATCATTATGAGCATCATCTGCTACATGTGCACGATCGTCTCCATCGATGCTGCAATAGCCCGGTATTCATTGATACGCAATGTCATGTTGTTTCTGTATAGCTCGGTGATGAAGCAGTCTTTTTGCAGCGACTAGCTGTTCATTTTGTCCATAACGATATGGCGAGGCAATGCCCTGGAGGGCTGATTTGGAGTCCAATAGATTGACCATGTCTGCTGCGGTTCTTCAACTAGGAACTCCAGGGCGGCATGAATTGCGGCAAGTTATGAAGTCTTGGATAAGGTCAGATGCGAGCCACTGCTGAGGATGCACATCTCGGAAGCCCGAGGCATATTCTCAGTGCTTAAGCTTGTATTGACTGGAGGACACGTACGTTTGTTATTCGAGTATTGCCGAACACAGGTAGGCTATAGCGCATGAAACTGAGAAAACGTGCAGTGTAAAGTTGAAGCGTGGCTCGTATACCGATGCACCCTAAGAGTTTGCCGCAAGAATCCTTAGAAAGTGGGTAATCATGGTGAGTTTCTTTTTCATGAAAGCGCTGTGAGGGCTCCAGGACAAGTCCAGATATATTAATATTCCCAGGAAACCGTGTTTTTTTATAGCTGATTGTGTGTCTATTAGTTTTGACGACGTATGGGGTCATTGCCATGCGCAAAAACGCAACCAGTGAGCATTTAGTAAATGATTGTTCAAGTCTTCTTCCTTAACGATAGTTTGACGTCAGTGTAGCCGCTCTCTGAAGCCTGTCTCGTTCGTGTAGAAGCGTGACCACTGATGTCCAGATGCAGATTTCGTCTGCGTAGATTGAGAGCTGCACGGATTACGGCAGAACGTCAACGAAGCCGATGAGTGCAAGGCTGAAAAGTATGGGACTTAAGACCCCACGTGGAGGTACCCCATAATGAGTATAATGGTGCCTTGTTTCACCATCTTCGGTCTGAACAAAGAAGGTTCTGTCCTTCGAATAACTGTAGATCTATCGGTAGACGCGGGCCCCCACTCCGATGTTGCCCAAGGTGTCAAAGATGGTTTCTAGCAGTACATTGTCATATGCGCCCTTAACATCCAAGAACACTGCCGTTGATAATCTCTTTAGGCTTTTCTGCTGTTGTACAGACGTGACAAGGTCAACAAAATTGTCTATGGAAGACCATCCACATCGAAAGCCGGTCAAAACATGGGATATATGTTTTGTTCCAGGTACCACTCCAGGCGATTCAGCACCATTTTCACAATCACCTTTTCAAAACAGCTGGCAAGCGCGATGGGGCGATAAGAGACTATGTCCAATGGCGATTTGCCTTGTTTGAGCAGGGGCACAAGGCGGCTGCATTTCACGAAGGAGGAACCAAACCTTTGCTCCGCGAGTCTTTGTATACAGCTAAAAGGGTGCGCTGAGCTGTTTGTCCTAGGTTAACAAGGACTACGTGACTCCATCGGATCCTGGTGATGACGAGTGCTTGCTGCCAATGTTGCCTGAAGCTCCTCTAGAGAAAATATAATGTCCATCCGAGTGTCTATGACCATCGGTGCGTTTCGTAGGTTACTCACGGTGATAGCAGTCCCCTTGTTGGCAACCCGGGTGCAGAAGTCTTCTGCTACATCGATTTCACGTCGGCTTAGGATGGGAGCAAGGCATTTGAATGGGCGATGTTGTTGTGGCAATATTCGTAGGCCACGGATTAGTCTTCATTATTGCGAAAGAGGCTTGTGGGGATTGAGCGACTCACATAATGACTTTCATCGTAGTGACTGCAGAGCATTTATTCGACGTTGAGTCTTCTTTTGTAGACGTCTCGTCTTCATCAAATGGTAGATGAATTTTGTTGGCCTATAACGTCGGTAGGCGTGACGACGAATTGCTCGAAGTCGCTCCAACTCCACTTCATATCCGCTAAAATTTTACAAAACTCCACAACTAAACTTTGCCTCTTGGATAGCGGCTTTCACTATACCTTCGAGGCTTTTAAGAGAACCTTCTTGGTTTCCCTCACTTTGCTTCTTTGTGGATGACCTGTACTTTGACCAGTCGATCCGTGAAGAGAAAGTGATCTGCAACTTGCTTAGCCCCTTGATTTTTGTATAGGTGATTCATTTATTCAAGCTCATGCTGTTGAGCTATAGCATACGTGTGCCAAACACGAGCCATTGCACACGCGTTCATTAGTGCTCGTGCACCTCTAAATATGCACGTTTTTGCACGACCAGCCTACTTAGAGATCACGGGGAATGCGAAGTATTACTTAGGCTGCTGTCTTTCCTGAAAACGGGGTCTGTTCCGCATTGAAGTGTATATCAGCTCCGCAGTGTTTTAGAGGCTGTGATCTTAGAAGATTGATTTTCGACCGTATGGAGCATTCACTGTCGACGTTCGTGAGTGATTGTGAATGACGCTCTACTTCGATTCAGCACTTGATTGATTGATTGATGATTGATTGATATGTGGGGTTTAACGTCCCAAAACTACCATATGATTATGAGTGACGTCGTAGTCGAGGACTCCGGAAATTACGACCACCTGGGGCTCTCTAACGTGCACCCAGATCTGAGCGCACGGGCCTAAATCATTTCCGCCTCTATCGGCGATGCAGCCGCCACAGCCGGAATTTGATCCCGCGACCTGCGGGTCAGCAGCCGAGTACCTTAGCCACTAGACCACCGTGGCGGGGCGTAACAAGAAACCTTAACAACATTGAGAAAGCTCAGCTCGGTTGTTCGTCACTCAAGCTGCGTTACAAGTTGCCCCGCTGCGGTGGTCTAGTGACTAAGGTACTCGGCTGCTGACCCGCAGGTCGCGGGTTCAAATCCCGGCTTCGGCGGCTGCATTTCCGATGGAGGCGGAAATATCGTAGGCCCATGTGCTCAGATTTGGGTGCACGTTTAAGAACCCCAGGTCGTCAAAATTTCCGGAGACCTCCACTACGGCGTCTCTCATAATCATTTGGTGGTTTCGGGACGTTACACCCCACAAAACAATCATCAATGTGTTACAAGTTAATACTAATTGAAAATTTTACATATATTTTCTATGGAGTGCGATAAAGTTATAGATGTAAGAAAACGTACCTATTTATCAAAAGCTGACAGATAATGCGCGGGCTTCTTAACGGAACGCATTTACATAGGGTTGCGCCAAGATAGGTGAATGAAAATCATACCTTCAGGTATCCGTTCATTTTTCTAACGGTAAAAGTGTACTAAACAAAACTCTTTACCATTAGCTATTGATACATGCATTGAAAAGATAATTGCTTTGATTGAAACGTGGCTTCATGTACATGAGAACCGAAAGTTGGGGTAGTTGGTGGTTCGTGTTTGGATGGAAAAACAGAGCAAATATACAAAGACGGATTGCACTTGCGAGCTCATTACAAGGAGTGTGGCTGCCATCCATTGGTGGACAAAAGCACTTGTTTCTTTGGCCATCCAGACAAATGTACTAGAGAGATGATGGAGTCTCTTTACATTGAAATTGAGAAGGAAAGATGCGTGAGCAAATGGTTCATGGCACTTGGTGAAAATGAGGTTGGATGCCTGGGTTCAGCGCTGTCGGGTTAAAGCGATTGTTAGTACTTTCAATGGTCACGCATGTTTTTGCAAGTGCGTGTGATCATTATTTCTTTTTTGCTTTTCTTTTCTTGAGTGTTTACGTAAGTGTCGATTTTTTGTGATTACGTTCTTTTTGTACCCTGTTAGCTCAGCTGCGCAGCCACCATGTTATGCCATGTGACTACGTCTTCTGTCCGATATATGTTTGTGTTCCTTCTAATAAAAATTATTTGCAAGTTCAGCACCTTGTCGTCTCTACTTCCGTGTTTGTATGTTTTTTGCGCTGTTTTTACAACCAATCATGCACATGTCTGTGATCAAGAAATCTTGGATGACGCAAACCATTCTCACATATACCATTGAGATCGGATGGGAGGTGGCATTCTTTTCAACAAAGCATTCCTTCTTGCTGTATCCATATTATTAGAAAACTAGCGCTATTTTGAGCTAGAGTAACCATCGGCAACCACAATATAATATTAGAAATACGCTATCAATTTCCGTCTTCATCTTTTGCATTTGCCGATGAACTTCATGACGCAATTAATATTGTGTGCAGACGATCTTTATCACATCCTTTGTTTCTGCTCGGATATTTTAACTTTTTAATTATGGAAGCAAACGCAACTTACTCATTAACATCTTCGTCACAGCCGAGAGAATTTATTATCCTATGTTGAGTGTTTTCTTCGGCAAAAGTAGTAACGTCCCTAGGGCAACTACTAGCAGTGCTAGGATTCCCTATCTGATATTAACAAATCAACCAGACTTTGTTGCCGCCATAACCTGTACACCAGGCATTAGTGGTAAATCATTACTATCATTTTCATTTAATGCACCCTGTGCTAAAGCAGATAAAAAAATAAAACGATACACCACAGTAATAAAGCAAATTTTGAAACCATTAGGAGTGAACTATCAAATCTTCTAGACACATTTTTAAGCAGTTTGAATAACCGTTCAGTGCAGTCTAACTGGAATAAATTTGCAGGTGATGCTGATCGAGAAATCATGAAGTATACTCCTTGCCGTACCGTCATATCCAACGCGCGTGTGTGATGGTAGAAAGCTCACATCAAACGTTTATATAACAATAAGAAACGTTTTTATCGTGCCGCAAAATGTTTACTGACTAAGCACCCCCGGTTGCTGCCGACAAATCGGCATCATACATCTGCATATCTACAATTAAATCACCTATTGATAACTTTCTTAATAATGCTTTTCCGTCTACGTTACAAACTAACGCAAAAAGTTCTGCCGAGTAAATAGGCCGCTGTCCGAGAGCCATATTTTCTTGATTGACTCATTCGGTAACGAAATTTGTGAAGGTCATTGCGCTGCTGTTCCTAACAAATATTTAATCGAAAACTTTTCTTTAGAAAACCGCAATAATTTACCTTGCGCAAATTTGCACAATTATTCACCCATGTCATTAATTATTATTGCAACCGTTGGAGTTCTACGCCTCATTGAATCACTTAAAAATGATTCGCCTCCTGGTTATGATGGCAATAATACAATTCTTTTATAGAAGTACTTGTGCTTACGATTCTATTGTACTAACAAAAGTTTTCCAACAGTCACTGCATACTTCTACTATTCCTAGTCAATGAAAAAATCGGCAAAGTCGTTCTACTCTATAGATCTGGTAATAAACACTGTCCGAACAATTATCGTCCCACCTATTTAATTAGTGTATATACAAAGAAAGTAAATTTTTTGAAATCATATTCATTTTTAAATTCTGCACAACATAGCTTTCGTAAAAAAGTATTGTTGTGAAACACAGTTATTAGCAGTCACTCATCACTTACATCAGATTCTTAAAAAATTATACCATGCCGACTGCAATTTTCTAGGTTTCTCAAGAGCTTTTGACAAGGTTTGCCATAGACTGCTACTTTACAAACATCACCAACTAAGTCTTGACGCTAACAAACTGTGGATTGAGTGCTTTCTCACTAGAGAGCACAATTCGTTACTGCAACAGTTACAATTCATCTTTTCACGTAGTTCATTCCGGCATTCTGCAAGGAATTTGTCATAGGCTTCCTGTTCTTTTTTATTTATTTTAAATGCCTCTCATCAATTGTATCATCACACGTTCATTTTTTTGCTGATTAACTACTAATGCTAATGACATAAACATATTGCAAGCGGATTTCAACGCTCTATATAACTGGAGTGCGTGAAAATTAGCGCATCAACCACAACACTAAGTGCAAAATCATGTGTTTATCAAAAACCTCTACTACTTCACCTATTTACTGTCATAATAACATTCTTCTGGATTCTTATAGTTCGTATATATATCCTGGAGTTCACATAACAACTATTCTAAACTGGTCACCTCATACTGAATACATAATAATCAATGCTACCCGCATACTTGGCTATTTACGACGTAGCCTTTTTGATGCTCCATGTGGCTTAAAACTGCAGCTTTATAAAACACTAATACGCTCTAAACTAGAATATGCTACACCCATGCTGGACCCCACCTATAATAATCTGGTAACTTCTGTTCCACTTGTTTAGAAGAACTCCGTTCGTTTTATATTGTATAATTATAAGAGAACCAGGAGCATTTCCACCATGAAAACTTTTCTTGCACTCCGTTTTTGAACACGTACCATCATCTCTTTTGCATGACGAACTACTTCTTCACCCTCAGCAAATATCTCACCGCTTTGTTCACTATGTTAAAGTAGGTATCCCTTCATGCAACACCAAAACGTTTTTCAATTCATTTTTGCCTCGAGCATCAAAGGAGTGCAACAGACTTCCTGGTGCCATTATCGCTATAAGTGATAACAACTTGGTCCGCGATACATCAGCTAACATTGTATAATAACATTTTTTGTTGAATTAGCTGACATGGTATAAATGTGTTCTGTGCTGTTTTAGCTAAGACATATTAATATGTAAATGCATTTGAAAGTATTGTATTTATAAGAGATCTCTTTTAGCGCTTTAACCATATTCACTGCTTTTTGTTCAGTATATTTTTTGTAACAACCCACCCCCTCTGTAAAGCCATTTGACATTGAGGGTAAAATAAATACATAAATATTGTTACTGAATATGTGATTTGGGTATGAGCCGGTGGGTAGCAGGAAAAAGGCAGATTAGAGAAGAGGACGTTCGGCTAGCGAAATAGGCCTCCTCTGTCAAAGATTTCGAGCATTTGAGCTATTGCTGGAAAAAAACAGTGGTGTGTATCTCGCCAGTTAGAGGTCACTTATACCAGATTGCGCTGTGCAGTTCCGCAACTAAATTATTACCTTAACAAAGCTCGACTCAAAGCGTCACCGCTATGCACTTGGTGCAATGAAATTGAAACGATTGAACATTTATTTTTATTCTGCCATCGTTATTCTTATCGGAGAAAAAGAATTTCAGTAGCTTCGTTACAAAAGCTAGGAATACAAGCAAATCTACCAGTAATTTTATCACTTGGCGGAACTTCATTTGGTTACTGCCGCAGGGATGTATGCTCCACTGTGTTTGATTACATCAACGCTACTAAAAGATTACCGTGCTAGTGAACCCCAACCTTTTCAGATCTTTAGTTTATAACTCGTAGTTTTGTCTATCAAAAACAATGGATGGTTTGACCGCTTGCTCAGTAAACATTTTTCTTTTTTTGTAGTATTATCTTTAAAATATTTTTCAGATTGGCTTCATTTTCAGTTTAGTATCATTTAAGTGTCCTGCCACCCGGTTCTTGGCCCATCCCCCTCTGTGGGTGAGCGCCATCGATAAGAGTTCATCATCATCATCTTGCAGCATCGCTGGTGTGCCAGCTCCCAGAGACGCAACATGTTGTCGTTGTCTGAGCAGCTCGGCAGGTATTTGCCAAAGGAATGGAACTTCACACCACGCACCCAGTTGTCGTGGCCCACGAGGGTGAATACGGCCAGGCCCGTGTGACGTCCCAGAGCTTAATGGTTTTGTCGCGCTAGTCCAATGTCAGGAAGAGTCCAGTGCCCTGGGCCCGGCATGCGCCACTGCCAGCCAGTCGACGGTTGCTGTCTCCGCTGCCGTTGCCCCCCAGGTGCAGGTGGGCGCTCTCGGGTGCCCACGCGATGCACTCCACCACGTGGTCGTGCTCCCGAAGCTCCAGCTTGCACTCCTTGGTGCCCACCACCCACACACGAACCGTGTGGTCATTAGAACAGCTGGCCAAGAGGGAGCCATCGGAGTTGACTCTGACCATGCGCACCCATTCCCGATGGCCTGTGAACGTCTTGACACAGTACCCCGTGGATACCTCCCACAACTTGATGGTATTGACTCTCGAGCAGGACACCACATGGTCACCGCTTGGCAGGAAGGACCCTGACGACACGTTGTGGTCGTGTCCGTACATTGTACGAATACACTCATAAGTCTGGAAATTCCACAATTTGATGATCATGTCTGCTGAACAAGACACTAGAAACTTCCAAGTGTGGCCAAACCCCAAGTCTTGCACGGAGTCCGTGTGGCACTATAGCGTTCGTTCGAAGGCTCCAGTCTCGTAATTCCAGACCTTGATAGAGGCGTCTTCTTAGGCGGAGACGACCACGCTGTAGACAGGGTGTAAGGCCACCCGGGTGACTGGTGACTGGTGGCCCGTGAGGGCATGCCGCTCGGGAGGCCTGGGAATCCACTCTGTAGGGGACCACTTTTCCCGTGTGGGTGCGCCCGAAATGTACCCTTTTTCGGGTTCTGCCAGTCTACTCTCCAGTTCCATCACCTTCTTCTTCAACCTGATTAAAGACGTATATTTCTTTTCGAGAAGGCCAGCGTACTTCTTGTCTATGTCGCTAGGCATGTCTGTCTCCTTCTTGAAGCCTTCAAGAGCTTCCATGAACCCATTGGATGCCATATAATCCGCAACCGCCTTGTTGATCTCTTCCCTCCGCCTTCGGGACAACACCATTTTCATAGTCCGGGAAGGTATTGGAGCTGCGCGTAATCTGGCGTTTGCTTCGTTTCTTCCGGTCAATTTGCCTCGCTAGCCGAACGTCCTCTTCTCTAATCTGCCTGTTCCCCGCTACCCACCGGCTCATACCCAAATCACATATGCAGTAACATTATGTAAATAAAAAAACTATGAATTATATCCCAGAAGGGGATCCTGATTTGATGCAAAGAAGCAGTAGAGCGCCTGGCGTTGACCCAGTTAGAACAGGCGTCGACGCGGTTGCTGGCCGAACGGTTTGAATCGAAACTGAGTGTAGCGTTTACTCGTGTATACGTTTGTTCGAAACGCAAATGTATGCACTCTAAGGCAAAATTACCCAAAATAGGAGTGGCGGAGCCCAATATATGCGCGCGATGTACGGATAGACCGTTGAGGAGCAACCACAAAGGGAAACGTGCTGCGTGTAAACCACTTAGTCTGCAAACACGCTCCAAAGGAATGAAACGCCCGGCAATTGGTGGTAGTGGTAAGAAGAGGAGAAAGGCACCTAATTTTTGCAGCCCGGTCGGGAGTACGGCGCAGCGCTTGCCCCCCCCCCCCCCCGGAATTCAGGCAGTGCGCAAAGCGTTGTCAAGGTCACTATCCGTCCTCTTCCTCTCCTGGCTCAGTCTTTCTCCGTATTTTGCTAGCGACAGTTCGCGTTGCATCACGCTTGATGTGCACGACCAGGGCCGCGTGGATTCGATGATCTAGGAATTACGACGTGGTGCTTGTGTGTACGCTTGGATGAGCGTGGGCTGCTGCTTTTACGTTCCGCTGCACCCATGAAATCTGGTGCAAGTCTCGACACGTCACCACGCCGTGCTCTATATCTGTGGCTTCGATATAGTCACGACCAACACACGACTGCAACAGTTGGAGAGGCCAACATGACGGCCGAGAAGAGGGCAGGCCTATCGGATGTATACTTCAGTCCGACTATGGGCAGAAATCAGCGCTGGATTCTTTCGCAAGTAGATTATCATTCTTTATTCTACTCTACTTTGTGCGTGTGCGATACAGATTGTGCTTGCTAGCAACGGTCTCGGTCGTGTTGTATATCGCACGCACGAAATGCACCGTGACGGTCAGCCTGGGCGTCTGCAGTTAGGCTGTGCTTTGAGACCGCCTGGAAATTGGCCGCCATTGCCGTTGGCCACCCGAGTGCTCGCCTGTCTTCGCCGCCGCGATGAGCTCCGGGCTTAAGATATTAGGCTGAGACTTCGTCGCTGTGTTGGGAGTAGTCGAAAACACGTTGCGGGTTCTCTTAACAAGCTTGGTTGTAGTATTTCGCGCGCTGTATGTGCACCAGCACGGGCTGGCGGGGATTTCGGTAGCGTCGGAACTCAGTGAGAATTGATCGCCATTCTGCTGGCTTTCCCGTCAGTCGGTCACAAGTAGCTCGGCGCAATCCGTTGGCCGCGGCGGTGGACTCGTGTTTGCACGCTGAATTCGCTCGAGTTTCTGGAAAAGGGCCGCCTTACCGTTGATTTCTTCGGCGCTAGCTCAAAACCAGCCCAGCGCTGTTCGTGGCGGCGGCCAAGCGTGTGCTCGCTCTCCTGTTCGAAGTTCGATGGCGGCAGACACTCTGCGTACAGCGCCGTGTTTTGTCTCGCGTTCGCTTGCTCGAGCTGAACGACGTCGCTCGCTTAGGACTCGCCGACATTTTGGCGGCACGGTGGTTCGCGGAGTTGTGGCTGCGGCCGCCGCTCCTAAGCTGTTGCGCTACGGGGATCTAAATGAGTCTTTGGGGTTGTGTGATATCGCGTTTAAATTATTGGTATGTCATATCTCACGTATGTTTTATTTCACCTTGCACGTATTTCTCATATGCATTCGTATTCTTCCTCTGTCACGTGTGACTCACTATTTTACATACTTATTGTACAGCCGTGAGCACACACCGTGCTGAAGGCTGTCTGCGCTGGCGTCTGCGATGCCTGTCATCCCTCTCTTCCATCAGAGCAGCTTCAGAAGGACTGTGCGAGATGTGAAGGTAAAGTTATTTGTTTGTCATACTTTACACGCATGTTGTTATATTACCTTGCACGTACTTGTCATATGCGTGCATCTTCATCTGGGACGTGTGCTTAACTATTTCTACTATCTTATTGTACGTACAGCAGTGGGAACACAACAGGCAGAAGGCTGCGTGCGCTGGCATCTGAAATGCCTGTTATCTATCGCTTCCGTTGGATATGCAATACAAAGAGTGAACAAGATGTGACAAAGAGACTCGACCTTGCACTTCACCATGAATTCACTTAGAAGATTGGAGAAACTTCAGGTGTATGTAGAAAAATAAAGATTTCTATGTCTCGCTTTTCTCTTTCGTTGTTGCCGTGACTGCGAAAGCAGTTATACATACGTGGCTAACTACTTTCTCGCGTGTTCTTTTCTGCGCTATTGTTGCTCACTGCACAGAAAGACAGGCGGAAAAGTATTAGGCCTGGCGGAAAATCAACAAAAGCAATGTTGGAACTGGGGATACGAAGTTAATCCGACTAATGGTTACTCACTAAGGTGCAAATGTGAGGACTAAATGTTAGTTCCTTGAGCTGGTCAGTGGGGACTAACTGTTAGCCGCGGAGCCGTTATTCCTTATATAGATGAATGGTTGTGGCAGCCCTATTAGTCCCCAAAGGACAAACCATACACACTTTTAACACCCTTTTGCCTTATAGTGTGGGAGGCGGGACGTCTTGAAGACGCAGCGCTCACCTTACTTGGCTCGCGTCTCGTCTGTGTTACCCGCGTGCCTTATGTATTCTCGAACGCGATCGGTGTTCTCGACTATCACCTAGTCGGTGTCTCTGGTCTTTCACTCCGACGCTATCGTTCGGCTTCCCTGGCTCTCGCCTCGTCGTTATTGACGTCGCCATTCGCGAACGCGATCGGCTTCACTAACCCTCGCAACGCCGGCGAACATCTGCAATAGGAACGCACACACTCGCGGGTAGGCCGCCACCATGGCGTCCTACCCGTCGCCGTGATCTTGCGGCAAGCAGTGGCGCGCGGTCCACAATGTCGGCGCTGCGAGATTCTCGAGGCGCGTGCACTTTAGCACGCGCGCGCGCCGGCTCACGGCTTCTTCTCGTCGACAGATAGAGGGAGGTGCCGTGGTTAAACAGTAAAAAAGCACGACATATACAACTTTTTTTTGGGGGGGGGGAATAATACACACAATACGGAACTCCAGTGCCTATACCAAATTTTGTAGGCGTACTACAAAAAATAGGGAAAACAATTTTTATGCAATAAATCCACCGCATTATAATCCCTAGCAATTAGGTGTTTGCAAATACATACATGTTTATTTGACCACACAATACTAAGTGTTATATTTTTTGTTGCAGTGAAAGGGTAGTCGATGTCGTAGCATCTGATAGGTATAATTTGTTCTACACCTCGGCAGATTCTATATTTCGCAGCTCCTTGTATTGGTTGTTTTATGTGTTGGCATGAATTTAGAAACACGTTTTAGAGTTCTTAGTAATATATTTCCGTATATGTTTGGCATCGGAATTGCGTCCTTTTTTTTTGGGGGGGGGGGGCAGAGGACTAGTTGGCTTTAAGTAAGGGGCTTTTTGCCTGAAACGAAAGCTGCGTAAACGGGTAGAAACGGGAACTGTGTGGTTTGCGCCCACCATGCCAATATGGGGACATATCTCAATAAATGTCAATATTATGCTCTTTATACGTATGACAATGACACTGATGAAAGCTAGAGATTTGAAGTAGATAATAAAGCAGAGAAATGCAAATAAAACAAAATACAGTTGTCTATACAATACAGTTATCTATGGTGAGTGTCTTACAAAGAGGCTTTCGGATGTTTTTCGACAATTCACTTTATTTCGCGTTTTAGGCGGAAGCAAATATTATCGCCGGAAGAGATTTGAGATGATGGATTGATGCAATCTGTAATCTAGACCCTAAGAGCAGCATACTGTGAGCCATTTGTGGCAGGTGTGCCAATAGGCTAGGATCAGGTAACGCCCACAACACCAAACCAATCTTTGTAGCAGGCCTGCTGGATTGAGAGAGGGATCTGTGCAAGTTTAACCCCGACAACATACCACAAACAGAAATTCACTCTTACTACCAGTTAATTTCGTTCATGTGCGTGCTGAGTTATTGCAATTTACCTTTAACTTCCCATCTATCCTCTTGCTACTTGCGTAAAGTTGTTTCGAGAACCGCAGTCTGAACAAGAGTGAGACCAATCAAAAGCATTGACATCCTTGATTACTAGTGGTTATATGTTAGTTTGTTAATATTAACTCTTTTTGAGCCAAGATATAGCCTGCCAAAGGGAAAACGGAAGATGAGAGACAGCTTGGCAGTACGCTTCATACAGGTCTCAAAAAACTTATGTCACGTTATTATGAACACAATTCTATAACGATCATGTCTTAAAGAAAACATGGCCGAATCATTTGTTGAATAAGGCTTTCAGTTCCAAAACAGTTTGAACGTTGTCTGTCTTGTTGTGTAAGCTCGGTGTTTGTATTATACTACTGCAAGGTTCCATGCATGAATCATGGTCTTAATAAGCAAGTTATTTATTAGTATGTTCATATTTATAAAATTCTTAAAGAGACGTACGTGAACTATCTTGACATAATTACCATATTTTTAATAATAGGGTCTTCTCTTCCTTTGATTTTATCAATCAAATGTTTTTCGTCTTGTTCATACTTCGTTTTCTTCAGAAAGCTCACTAATTGGCGTATGCGTAAGTTGTATATTTATCTTGTCAAGCTCACTGAATGTGCTGGCCATGCGCCTCAATATTTACCAAATCACTAGACGATACATGAAAACACATTATCACAATGCTCCTTTTTAGAATGTTTTTGCGCACTCGGTAATTGTTTACATCGTTCTTTATTAAGATGCCATGTCTGTTTCTGTTCGAATACGTATCATTTTGCTTATATTTTATTTCTATCTCTCACTAGTTTCACATTATATTTATTTGTTTTGGTATACGTACACCTGCACTCGGGTTACGTCTCCTTTTCATGTGGATGGATGTTGCGATACCTTCTCCTTTTTCAGAAATATTTAACGTTACATACAGAAGTCCATACACGCCAATCTGTCATTATTCCCGCTTCATTGTAACGTCTGCGCCTACTTTGCGCACTGATACAGACACTTCTAACTAACGGGAAAGTGCTGAGGTGTTTATTAGCACTATACTATGACAGGAGAATCAGACATTCAACCAAATCAAAGCTTCTCAAAGTGTGCGCAGTGGCATTTATTTTATTTGAGAAGTTTACATGACGTTGTCATGCAATAGAAATAATTACAGGTGCGGCGTTACTAAATTTTGCTGCATTTGGCGTGAAGTATCGTGGTGCTTTCCGGGAAATACTTTATCGAGAACTCGAACTTGTTCAGGCGACAAAAGTATTGGCAGATCCCACGTACTGTGGGAATCGGGTATATGTGAAGTAAGACTAAAGAAGGTTGATATGTCACTTTAATATCTGTACGACGTTACGAGGCGGACGTAAATTTTGCCGTACATGACGTCCATGTCATTATTGCTATGTTCGGTCTTGTCATTTACCCTCGTAGTCTATTCACGTCGCGTGATAACAAATTCGGTATATGTGGAGCTGGTGAAACGACCAAGTAGTCATATTTTATGACACACACGTAATGATTATTGTGATTAGACGTTTCATTTACTTTCGTCATCCATTGTCGTCACGTAATACCAAATTTTTTATATGTGGTGATAGCGAAACGGACGTGAGCAAGCTAAGAGCGTAGCTCGTAGCGATGTTTTTGCGTGACACACATATCATTGATTGATATGTGGGGTTTAACGTCCCAAAACCACTATATGATTATGAGAGACGCCGTAGTGGAGGGCTCCGGAAATTTAGACCACCTGGGGTTCTTTAACGTGAACCCAAATCTGAGCACACGGGCCTACATTTCCGCCTCCATCGGAAATGCAGCCGCCGCAGCCGGGATTCGAACCCGCGCCCTGCGGGTCAGCAGCCGACACACATATCATGATTATCATGTTTGAACGTGTCATTTACTTTTGTAGTCAATTCATGTCACGTGATACTATATTTGGTATATGTTGAGCTAGCAAAACGGCCGCCATCGCGCTATGAGCGTAGCATGTAGTCATGTTTCAAAACACGCACGCCATGATTATCATGTTTGGATGTGTCATTTATCTTCATCGTAAATGCTCGTCACGTAATACCGAATTTAGAATATGTGAAGCTAGCGAAACGGCCGCGAGCGGATCACGAGCAAGGTTTGTTGTCGTTTTCTTACATGACAAGCATGTCATGATTATTACGTTTGCACCAATCACAGACCTTTGTCATCCATTTACGTCACGTAACAGCAATTTTGGAATTTTTGAAGATAGCGAAACGAACGTGATCGCACTATGAGTGTAGCATGTTGTGATGTTTCACATAACAAGCATGTGAAACATCATGAGTGTGGCATGTAGTCAGTTTTTTACATGACATGCATTTCTCGATTTCCACATAAGGGTCTGTCACTTGCGTTCGCCAAGCAGTAATGTCGTACCATACCAGTTTCTGATCTGATCGAAACCACCACAAGAGCAGCAACACCATGAAATGCAAATTATGACATTTATGATATACATGTCATTATTTTTATGTCATGACTAGTCAGTATTACTTGTCATGCAGTCATGTTATGCCATACCAATTTCGGTATTGATACCATTATTGAAATGGCCAAGAGAGCAAAAAGTCGCGAGCGTCTAGATAGATAGATAGATAGATAGATAGATAGATAGATAGATAGATAGATAGATAGATAGATAGATAGATAGATAGATAGATAGATAGATAGATAGATAGATAGATAGATAGATAGATAGATAGATAGATGCACTCAAAGTAGCCAAATTTCGCTAGGAAATGCTTCGCATTTATTATTAAAATGACGTGTACATTTGAATGGAGCTTTGTACGGTCGATAAGGGCTGATGCGTAAATGAATAACTAGGAGAAGGACGCTGAAACGGCAGTGCTTCCTGTGGAGTCCCCAGAAGTCACTGCTTCCCTGGTGCTGTGTGATTTTCTTCTACGCAGCTGTTCTTCGTAAGGAGGAGGAGGATTGACGGAGGAAGGACAGGGAAGTTAGCCAGTTCTCAGACCAGCTGGCTACCCTCTGCTGGGGCAGGGGGTAAGGGGAATAAAAGGATAGCGAAAAGAGACGTTAAGAAAGCCTTAGACCACTTACCCGCAAGAAGTGCAACAACGTTCTCGCCTTGCGTGGCGATAATGATCTCGGCCAGTCTCCTAATACCCTTTCTTCCGACAATTTGCGATTGTCGGGTATGCCTCAAACTTTCGACAGTTCTTTTCTTGGCGCACTGAAGCGAGGACGTTCGCAGAGAAGATGGGAAAATGTGTCCGCGCAGCCACAGTTGTCGCATGTCCGGCTGCTGGTCATTCCGATTCGAAACAAATAGGCATTCCTAAAGGCCACCCCAATCCTCTGCTCCGTAGTTCTGGTTATTGCTGATGGAAGACAGAGCTGTAGATGTGGGTCCAATGTACAAAGGCGGACGTTGGTGAATGCCGGTGAATTCCACTGAGCGCGTGTTAGTTCTCGTGCTAGTGATCGAAGGCTTGTAGCGGCATCCGTTCTCTATAATAGTATAGCTGCACGAGGGGCATCTTTAAGAGCAGATCCGACTGCTTCATCTGCACGATCGCCTCCATCGATGCTGCAGTGGCCCGGTATTCATTCATACGCAATGTCATGTTGTTTCTTTATAGCCCGGTGATGAAGCAGACTTCTTGCAGCAACTAGCTGTTCGTTTGGTCCATAACGATAGGGCGAGGCAATGCCCTGGAGGGCTGCTTTGGAGTCCAATAAGATTGGCCATGTCTGCGGCGGTTCTTCAACTAGGAACTCCAGGGCGGCATGAATTGCAGCGAGTTCTGAAATCATGGATGATGCCAGATGGGATGTCCTGAACTATATTGTGACGGATTTATCCGGAATTATCACTGCACCATTTGAGCTTGCTTAAGTAATCGACCAATCTATGTAAACGTGAATGCGTCCACTGTGTTTCTTAAACAGAAACAGTAATGTTTGTTTTAGGGCTAAAGTTTGACATAATTTTCTTTCACATTTGTGGGATGGTTGTCACGGCTTCCAGTGGATGTAGACACCACAATGGAAACGACAGTCTTGCTGCGTGCCTGAAGTTTGCAGTAATCACCATGCGATGCGGAGCAATAATAGTGCAGAACGCAGAGCGTGGCCTGGAAGTTTGAAGGGCGGCGAGGTTATGCTACTGAATCCGGGTGGCGGGTCTTATGTGCGTTCTTGAAGCACCGACACGAATGTAGGTTGTGATAGGGTGTTCATGAGCGATTGTGACAGTCACTGCTGAGGATGCGCAACTTGGAAGCCCTAGGCATATTCTCATTGCTTGAGCTTGTATTGACTGGAGGACACGTACGTTTGTTATTCGAGTATTGCCGACACAGGTAGGCTATTACGCATGAAACTGAGAAAAAGTGCAGTGTACAGTTGAAGCATGGCTCGTATATCGATGCACCGCATGAGTTTGCCGCAAGGAACCTTAGAAAGGGGGTAATCATGGTGATTTCCTTTTATTGAAAGCAATGTGAGGGCTCCAGGACAAGTACAAATCTATTAATATTCCCAGGAAACCGTGTTTTTAGATAGCTGATTGTGTGTCTAATAATTTTGACGAGGTATTGGGTCATTGCCTTGCGCAAAAACGCCACCAGTGAGCATTTGATAAATGACGGCTCAACTCTTTGTTCTTGAAGGTAGTTTGACGACAGTGTAGCCGCTCTTTAAAGCCTGGCTCATTCGTGTAGAAGCGTGACCACTGATGCCCAGATTCAGATCTCGTCTGCGTAGATCAAGAGATGCACGGATATCGGAACAACGTCAGTGAAGACGATGAGCGCAAGGTTGAAAAGTATGGGGCTTAAGACCCCACGTTGCGGTACACCAAAGTATAATGGTGCCTTGTTTCACCTTTTTCTGCCTGAACAGAGAAGGTTCTGTCCTTCGAATAACTGTACATCTATCGGTAGACGCGGCCCCCCACTCCCATGTCGCCCAAGGTGTCAAAGATGGTTTCAAGCAATACATTGTCATATCAGCCCTTAACATCCAAGAACACTGCCGTTGATAATCTCTTTAGGCTTTTCTGCTGTTGTACAGGAGTTGGTTATTCGGTAAACATTGTGTGGCACAATAAAAACGTTTCTTTTTGTTATATAAACGTTTGATGTGAGCTTTCTGCTATAACACACGCGTGTTAGATATGACGGTACGGCAAGGAGTATACTTCAAGACTCGTCGATCAGAATCAGCTGCAAATATATACCAGTTAGACTGCACTGAAATGTTATTCAAAAATCTTGATTGATATGTGGGGTTTAGCGTCCCAAAACCACTATATGATTATGAGAGACGCCTATTCAAAAAAAAAAATCTTTAAAATGTGTCTAGAAGATTTGATAGTTCACTGTTAATCGTGTAAAAGTTTGCTTCCTTACAGTGCTGTTTCGTTTTATTTTTTTCATCTGCTTTAGCACAGGGTGCATTAAATGAAAATGATAGTTCTGATTGATCACTAAAGCTTGGTGTACAGGTTATAGTGGCAAAAAAGTCTGGTTGATTTGTTAATATCAGATAGAGAGTCCTAGCACTGCTAGTAGTTGCCCTGGGGACGTTACTGCTTGTGTCGGAGAAAACACTCAACATAGGTTAATAAATTCACTCGGCTGTAACGAAGGTGGTAATGAGTAAGGTGCGTGTGCATTCCCTAACTAGAAAAGTTAAAATATCAGAGGAAAAACAAAGGATGTAATAAAAATCGTGTGCACACAATATTAATTGCGTCATAAGTTCATCGACAAATGCCAAAGATAAAGACGGGAATCGCTAGCGTATTTCTAATATTATAATGTGGTTGCCGATGGTTACTATAGCTCAAACTAGCTCTAGTTCAGTAATAATATAGATACAGGAAGAAGGAATGCTTTGTTGAAGAGAATGCCGCTTCCCATCCGATCTCCATGGTATATGTGAAAATGGTTGCGTCATCCAAGATTTCTTGATCACGAACATGTGCATGATTGGATGTAAAAACAGCGCAAAAATATATACAAACACGCAAGAAGAGACGACAAGTTTCTGAAATTGCAAATAATTTTTACTAAAAGGAAGACAAACATATATCAAACAGAAGACTTAGTCACATGGCACAACATGGCCGCTGCGCAGCTGAGCTAACAGGGTACAAAAAAAATCTAATCCCAAACCATTGACACTTACGTAAACACTGAAGAAAAGAAAAGTAAAAAAGAAATAATGGTCATATCTACTTGCGAAAACATGCGTGACCATCGGAAATACTAACAATCGCTTTAACCCGACAGCACTGAACCCAGACATCCAACCTTATTTTAGCCAAGTGCCACTGACCGTTTGCTCACGCATCTTTCCCTATCAATTTCAATGTAAAGAGACTCCATCATCTCTAGTACATTTGTCCGGAAGGCCGAAGAAACAAGTGATTTTGTCCACCAATGAATGGCAGCTACATTCCTTGTAATTAGCTGGCAAGTGCAATCCACCTTTGTTTATTTGCTCTGTTTTTAGAACTAAACACGTACCACCAACTACCCCAACTTTCTCTTCTCATGTGCATGAAGCCACGTTTCAATCAAAGCAATTATCTTTGCAATGCATGTATTAATGCCTAATGGTAAAGAGTTTTGTTTAGTACACTTCTAACGTTAGAAAAATGAACGAATACCTGAAGGTATGAATTCCTGTCACCTATCCTGGCGCAACCCTAAATATATGCGTTCCGTTATGAAGCCCGCGCATTATGTGTCACCTTTTGATAAATCGATACGTTTTCTTACATCTATAACTTTATCGCACTCCATAGAAAACACAAGTAAAATTTTTAATGATAGTAACTTGTAACGCAGCTTGAGTGACGAAAAACCGGGCTGAGCTTTCCCAAAGTTGTTAAGTTTTCTTTTTACGCCCCGCCGCGGTGGCCTAGTGGCTAAGGTACTCGGCTGCTGACCCGCAGGTCGCGGGATCAAAACCCGGCTGTGGCGGCTGCATTGCCGATAGAGGCGGAAATGCTGTAGGCCCGTGTGCTCAGATCTGGGTGCACGTTGGAGAGCCCCAGTTGTTCGAAATTTCCGGAGCCCTCCACTACGACGTCAATCCTAATCATATGGTAGTTTTGGGACGTTAAACCCCACATATCAATCAATCATCATTAGGCTTTTCTACGTGCCTGCCCCGTTGCAAAAGAAAAAATCTTTGCCGAGTTAAATGTTTTTATTCTTTAGTTGATTGTCCAGTGACAGTACTTTCCCTTTCGTTTTGAAGGTAGTGAACTTGGCGGCAATGGGATGGCATTTAGTAAGTGAGTGGTTGCCCAAATGGTGCACGCTTTTATATGACTGCCTGGGAAAACTGTCAAGAACATCAAAATAGAATTAATCAATTTTGCTTCGGTATGATGCCAGGTTTTTTTTAGAGTCTCGAACTCCATGAAAGATCAAATTGTCCCTATTGGACCAGTCCTCTAGCTTGGTTAGCCTAGATTGCACATGGGAACACTCCTCAGTTAGTGCTTTCACGCTTTTTGCATACTTGTTAGTTCTCCCATCATACTACCCAGTTTATTAGATGTTTTTCTTCCAGTTCGTCTAGTCGCTTACGGATACCAGTAATTTCAGCATGATTGTTTCTTTGTCCGGCTTTAATTGCTTTGACATCAGCAGCAAGCTCCGACTGACACTTCAAGCTCTGTAAAAAACGCGAGTGCACATCTTTCAACATATGGAATAAAAGGTTCATTTCTTTGACAGTGTTTACGGCTAAATCTTTGTGCTGGGGTTCGGGTATTGGGCGCAGGGTTAGTATCAATATCACCGAAACAAAGCAAAGTGTAAGCCATTGAAGAAAATTCGCACTGTGTCTCGAAGAACATCCGTGGGCGCGGTAAGAGCAGTAAACAGCGGTTGTTAGATCTTCTAGCGCGTAGTGAAAAGTACACACCTGCATGGCGACAAAATAGTGGCTTAGTGCTGTGCGAAGACCACTGCTCTCGTGCACACTGAAGGCGGCGTCCAGGTGTTTCTTCTTGGAGCTCTCCGTTGTGATTGCTGTTGTTGTCGAGGGGCCTGGTCAATCATCAAAGAGTACCCAGGTGGAGTGAATGCTCCGGATGTGTTGAACGGCTACAGTGACGAGGTTTGTTCTCAATAGCGGCGCACCTACTTGCACCCAGCCAGCTGAGCAAGTTGATAACCACGGCAGGATAATCGCAAAAAAGGCTTGCATGGTGAAAAAATAATGGCTTAGAGATGTGCGAAGACCACTGCTTTCGTACCCGAAAATTCTCAGCAGTTGCAATTCACCACCTTAACATTTTAAGCTCACTAGTTCAAAGAGGATCACAAAGTTCACAGTCATCCGTTCTTTTATGTTCGAAGCCCGCAAGCACATAAATAGGCAAATTTCTGTACTACATTTCATTCCCATGGTCGCTGAACGATCGCGGCACCAGAGTCTCATCTAGTTAATTTTAGAAAACTAGAGATCGCGCCACCTTGGAGCCCTGAATCTAAGTAGAGCGTCATTCACAAGAGCTCACGAACGTCGACAGTCAATGCTCCACACGGTCGAAAATCTATCTTGTAAGACCACAGCCTCTAAAACACTACGGAGCTGATATACACCTCAATGCGGAACAGACACCGTTTTTAGGAAGGACAGCACCCTAAGTAATACTTCGCATTCATCGTGATCTCTAAGTAGGCTGGTTGTGCGAAAACGTGCATATTTAGAGGTGCACGAGCACTAATGAACACATTTGCAATGGCTCGTGTATGGCACACGTATGCCATAGCTCAACAGCATGCGCTTGAATGAATTAATCACCTATACAAGGATTGAGGGGCTAAGCAAGTCGCAGATCACTTCTTCTTCCCAGATCGACTGGTCAAAGTACAGATCACCCACAAATAAGCAATGTGAGGGAAACCAAGAAAGTTCTCTTAAAATTCTAGAAGGTATAATGAAAGCCGCTATCCAAGAGGCAAAGTTTAATTGTGGAACGTTGTCAAATTTTAGCGGATATGAAGTGAAGTTGGAGCGTATTCGAGCAATTCGTCGTCTCGCCAAACAAAGTTATAGGCCCACAAAATTCATATACGGCTTGATGAAGACGAGGCGTCTTGAAAAGAAGACTCAACGTCGAATAAATGCTCTACAGTCGCTACGATGAAGTCATTATGTGAGTCGCTTAATCCCCACAAACCTCTTTCGGCAATATGGAGAATAATCCGTGGCCTACGAATATTGTCACAACAACATCGCCCATTCAAATGCCCTGCTCCCCAGCAAGCCGACGTGAACTCGATGTAGCAGAAGATTTCTGCGCCATGGTTGCCAACAAGGAGTCTGCTATCACCGTGAGTAACCTAAGAAACGCGCCGATGTCCAGAGACACTCGGATGGACCATGTGTTTATGATGGACCATATTATCAACGGCAGTGTTCTTGGATGTTAAGGGCTCATAAGACAATGTATCTTGAAACCATCGTTGACACCTTGGGCGACATGGGAGTGGGGGGCCGCGTCTACCGATAGATGTACAGTTATTCGAAGGACAGAACCTTCTCTGTTCAGGCAGAAAAAGGTGAAACAAGGCACCATTATACTTATCATGGTGTACCGCAACGTGGGGTCTTAAGCCCCATACTTTTCAACCTTGCGCTCATCGTCTTCACTGACGTTGTTCCGATATCCGTGCATCTCTTGATCTACGCAGACGAGATCTGAATCTGGGCATCAGTGGTCACGCTTCTACACGAATGAGCCAGGCTTTAAAGAGCGGCTACACTGTCGTCAAACTACCTTCAAGAACAAAGAGTTGAGCCGTCGTTGGCGTTTTTGCGCAAGGCAATGACCCAATACCTCGTCAAAATTATTAGACACACAATCAGTTATCTAAAAACACGGTTTCCTGGGAATATTAATAGATTTGTACTTGTCCTGGAGCCCTCACATTGCTTTCAATAAAAGGAAATCACCATGATTACCCCCTTTCTAAGGTTCCTTGCGGCAAACTCATGCGGTGCATCGATATACGAGCCATGCTTCAACTGTACACTGCACTTTTTCTCAGTTTCATGCGTAATAGCCTACCTGTGTTCGGCAATACTCGAATAACAAACGTACGTGTCCTCCAGTCAATACAAGCTCAAGCAATGAGAATATGCCTAGGGCTTCCAAGTTGCGCATCCTCAGCAGTGACTGTCACAATCGCTCATGAACACCCTATCACAACCTACATTCGTGTCGGTGCTTCAAGAACGCACATAAGACCCGCCACCCGGATTCAGTAGCATAACCTCGCAGCCCTTCAAACTTCCAGGCCACGCTCTGCGTTCTGCACTATTATTGCTCCGCATCGCATGGTGATTACTGCAAACTCCAGGCACGCAGCAAGACTGTCGTTTCTATTGTGGTGTCTACATCCACTGGAAGCCGTGACAACCATCCCACAAATGTGAAAGAAAATTATGTCAAACTTTGCCCTAAAACAAACATTACTGTTTCTGTTTAAGAAACACAGTGGACGCATTCACGTTTACATAGATTGGTCGATTACTTAAGCAAGCTCAAATGGTGCAGTGATAATTCCGGATAAATCCGTCACAATATAGTTCAGGACATCCCATCTGGCATCATCCATGACTTCAGAACTCGCTGCAATTCATGCCGCCCTGGAGTTCCTAGTTGAAGAACCGCCGCAGACATGGCCAATCTTATTGGACTCCAAAGCAGCCCTCCAGGGCATTGCCTCGCCCTATCGTTATGGACCAAACGAACAGCTAGTTGCTGCAAGAAGTCTGCTTCATCACCGGGCTATAAAGAAACAACATGACATAGCGTATGAATGAATACCGGGCCACTGCAGCATCGATGGAGGCGATCGTGCAGATGAAGCAGTCGGATCTGCTCTTAAAGATGCCCCTCGTGCAGCTATACTATTATCAAGAACGGATGCCGCTACAAGCCTTCGATCACTAGCACGAGAACTAACTCGTGCTCAGTGGAATTCATTGGCATTCACCAACGTCCGCCTTTGTACATTGGACCCACATCTACAGCTCTGTCTTCCATCAGCAATAACCAGAACTACGGAGCAGAGGATTGGGGTGGCCTTTAGGAATGCCTATTTGTTTCGAATCGGAATGACCAGCAGCCGGACATGCGACAACTGTGGCTGCGCGGACACATTTTCCCATCTTCTCTGCGAACGTCCTCGCTTCAGTGCGCCAAGAAAAGAACTGTCGAAAGTTTGAGGCATACCCGACAATCGTTAATTGTCGGAAGAAAGGGTATTAGGACACTGGCCGAGACCATTATCGCCACGCAAGGCGAGAGCGTTGTTGCACTTCTTGCTGGTAAGTGGTCTAAGGCTTTCTTAACGTCTCTTTTCGCTATCCTTTTATTCCCCTTACCCCCTGCCCCAGCAGAGGGTAGCCAGCTGGTCTGAGAACTGGCTAACCTCCCTGTCCTTCCTCCGTCAATCCTCCTCCTCCTTACGAAGAACAGCTGCGTAGAAGAAAATCACGCAGCACCAGGGAAGCAGTGACTTCTGGGGACTCCACAGGAAGCACTGCCGTTTCAGCGTCCTTCTCCTAGTTATTTATTTACGCATCAGCACTTATCGACCATACGCATCTCCATTCAAATGTACACGTCATTTTAATACTAAATGCGAAGCATTTCCTAGCGAAGTTTGGCTACTTTGAGTGCATCTATCTATCTATCTATCTATCTATCTATCTATCTATCTATCTATCTATCTATCTAAACGCTCGCGATTTTCTGCGCTCTTAGCCGTTTCAATAACGATATCAATACCAAAATCGGAATGGCATAACATGACTGTATGCCGAGTATTACTGACTAGTTCTAACATGAAAATCATGATATGTATGTCATAAATGTCGTAATTTGCATTTCGTGGTGTTGCTGCTCTTGTGATGGTTTCGATCAGATCAGAAACTGGTATGGTACATGACTGCTTGGCGAACGCAAGTGACAGCCCCTTACGTGGAAATCATTACATGCATGTCATGTAACAAACTTACTACATGCCACACTCATGATGCCCTCTTGGCCCTTTCACTAGCTTCAAACATACCAATTTGGTATTACGTAACGCGAACGGACGACGAAGCTAAATGACATGTCAAAACATGATTATCATGACATGCTTGTAATGTGAAACATCACTACATGCTACACTCATAGTGCGATCACGTTCGTTTCGCTATCTTGAACTATTCCAAAGTTGGTGTTACGTGACATCAATGGATGACAAAGGTGTGTTATTAGTGCAAACATAATAATCATGACATGCTTGTCATGTAAGAAAATGACAACATACCTTGCTCTTGATCCGCTCGCGGCCGTTTCGATAGCTTCACATATTCTAAATTCGGTATTACGTGACGAGCATTTACGATGAAGATAAATGACACATCCAAACATGATAATCATGGCGTGCGTGTTGTTTAAAACATGACTACATGCTACGCTCATAACGCGATGGCGGCCGTTTTGCTAGCTCAACATATACCAAATTTAGTATCACGTGACATGAATTGACTACAAAGCTAAATGACACGTTCAAACATGATAATCATGATATGTGTGTCGGCTGCTGACCCGCAGGGCGCGGGTTCGAATCCCGGCTGCGGCGGCTGCATTTCCGATGGAGGCGGAAATGTTGTAGGCCCGTGTGCTCAGATTTGGGTGCACGTTAAAGAACCCCAGGTGGTCTAAATTTCCGGAGCCCTCCACTACGGCGTCTCTCATAATCATATAGTGGTTTTGGGACGTTAAACCCCACATATCAATCAATGATATGTGTGTCACGCAAAAACATCGCTACGAGCTACGCTCTTAGCTTGCTCACGTCCGTTTCGCTATCACCACATATAAAAAATTTGGTATTACGTGACGACAATGGATGACGAAAGTAAATGAAACGTCTAATCACAATAATCATTACGTTGGTGTCATAAAATATGACTACTTGGTCGTTTCGCTAGCTCCACATATACCGAATTTGTTATCACGCGACGTGAATAGACTACGAAGGTAAATGACAAGACCGAACATAGCAATAATGACATGGACGTCATGTACGGCAAAATTTATGTCCGCCTCGTAACGTCGTACTAATATTAAAGTGACATATCAACCTTCTTTAGTCGTACTTCACATATACCCGATTCCCACAGTACGTGGGATCTGCCAATATTTTTGTCGCGTGAACAAGTTCGAGTTCTCGATAAAGTATTTCCCGGAAAGCACCACAATACTTCATGCCAAATGCAGCAAACTTTAGTAACGCCGCACCTGTAATTATTTCTATTGGCATGACAACGTCATGTAAACTTGTCACATAAAATAAATACCACTGCGCACACTTTGAGAAGCTTTGATTTGGTTGAATGTCTGATTTTCCTGTCATAGTACAGTGCTAATAAACACCTCAGCACTTTCCCGTTAGTTAGAAGTGTCTGTATCAGTGCGCAAAGTAGGCGCAGACGTTACAATGAAGCTGGAATAATGACAGATTGGCGTGTATTGACTTCCGTATGTAACGTTAAATATTTCTGAAAAAGGAGAAGGTATCGCAACATCCATCCACATGAAAAGGAGACGTAACCCGAGTGCAGGTGTACGTATACCAAAACAAATAAATATAATGTGAAACTAGTGAGAGATAGAAATAAAATATAAGCAAAATGATTCGTATTCGAACAGAAACAGACATGGCATCTTAATAAAGAACGATGTACACAATTACCGAGTTCGCAAAAACATTCCAAAAAGGAGCATTATGATAATGTGTTTTCATGTATCGTCTAGTGATTTGGTAAATATTGAGGCGCATGGCCAGCACATTCAGTGAGCTTGACAAGATAAATATACAACTTACGCGTACGCCAATTAGTGAGCTTTCTGAAGAAAACTAAATATGAACAAGACGAAAAACATTTGATTGATAAAAACAAAGGAAGAGAAGACCCTATAATTAAAGATATGGTAATTATGTCAAGATAGTTCACGTACGTCCCTTTAGGAATTTTATAAATATAAACATACTAATAAATAACTTGCTAATTAGGACCGTGATTCACTGCATGGAACCTTGCAGTAGTATAATACAAACACCGAGTTTACACAACAAGACAGACAACGTTCAAACTGTTTTGCAAGTGAAAGCCTTATTCACCAAAGATTCCGCCACGTTTTCTTTAAGACGTGATCGTTATAGAATTGTGTTCAGAATAACGTGACATAAATTTTTTGAGACCTGTATGAAGCGTACTGCCCGGCTGTCTGTCATCTATCCTTTTCCCTTTGGCAGGCTATATTTTGGCTCAAATAGAGTTAATATTAACAAACTAACATAGAACCACTAGCAATCAAGGATGTCAATGCTTTTGATTGGTCTCACTTTTGTTCAGACCGCAGTTCTCGAAACAACTTTACACAAGTAACAATGGGATAGATGGAAAGTTAAAAGTAAATTGCAATAACTCGGCACGCACATGAACGAAATTAACTGGTAGTAAGAGTGAATTTCTGTTTGTGGTATGTTGTCGGTGTTAAACTTGCACAGATCTCTCTCTCAATCCTGCAGGCCTGCTACAAAGATTGGTTTGGTGTTGTGGGCGTTACCTGATCCTAGCCTATTGGCACACCTGCCACAAATGGCTCACAGTATGCTGCTCTTAGGGTCTAGATTACAGATTGCATCAATCCATCATCTCAAATCTCTTCCGGCGATAATATTTGCTTCCGCCTAAAACGCGAAATAAAGTGAATTGTCGAAAAACATCCTGAAAGCCTCTTTGTAAGACACTCACCATAGATAACTGTATTGTATAGACAACTGCATTTTGTTTTAATTGCATTTCTCTGCTTTAATATCTACTTCAAATCTCTAGCTTTCATCAGTGTCATGGTCCATACGTATAAAGAGCATAATATTGGCATTTATTGAAATATGTCCCGTGGACTGCCTGTGTAGGAGATCTGGTGATAACTAGTTGGATGAAGCTAGAGACATTTGCATGTGCTAGTTAGTCAGGGGCAACCCTACAATCACTAGGCTTTAAAGCTCTCGTGTATGGAATTACCCTCATGGAACGCTCATCAAATTGCCATTCTTCTAGACTTCTGCATATAGGAAATGTTAGGTTATAAGCGATTTCTAAGCAAACTGCAATTCCCTCAAATAATTGTGAATTGAATTTGAATAATATATATCACACGGTTTAAAAAATATGAGCATGCATATTTGTCATGACCCAAGTAACGTGCACATTATTAAAAAAATTAGGACAAGTCGGTGCAAAGTGTTATTCTTTTTTGTTTAAAGGAAACATATCAAGCTTTGAATAATAGCTGCAAATGCAAGTGATAACCTGTAAAATACCTTACATTTTAAAATTTGCTATACTAAGAGAATATAAGCTGGTATAATAAGCTTCTAAACTTGAAAGCTGATGAATTGATGTGAAAGTAATATGTTCATTTAGCCTTGATGTAGAGCTTTGCGGTAGTGCGGATTTCTCCTGGAAGGGTGTATTCACAGCATATAATTCGTCTACTGCAGCAAAATTACTTTAGAGGTACTTGCATATAGTTTACATATGTCTATTCATTCGTTTCGAATACTTCGAAATTTTTTTTTTCAAAACAAATTCGAACCAAAGCAATTCAGATACTCTAATATTTGTTCAGATATTATAAGTGCGAATATTCGCACGAGCCTACATTTTTGCTTTAGATTTATTCTCAATGAACGTGTCAAAAGGAACAAAACATAAGCAGTCGGGACACGTGATGGATGCCATCTAAAGTTATCATTCAGGAAAATTCCCAAATACAGCAGAAGCTTATTAATTTGAGCCCCAGTTGTTCGGTAAATCAGGTAATCCTGATGCATTCTGTGGTTCAACCAAGCTAATGTATTGTTTAATGAAATCAAACTCATCAGTAGTCCAGTCATATTTGGCCACAACCCAATTAATTCGGATGATTCTCGAAGAACTTCAAGCACGAAATGCCGCAAATGTGCAAAGCAAAAGAGAGAAAATGGCATTTGCGAATAACTGCAACAGCTGCAGGTATTCAGAAAGCAGTTCGCCATCCACAATTTTGCCACAATCGCGTCGTCGACAACCAAGGCTTTAACGGCAACGACAAATGTCTTTTTTTTTCATTTTTACTAGGCGCACGGAAACTGGGTGAGCGCTGTTTGTAGTTGTGTCAGTAGTGCTGTTTGTAGTTGTGACTCGTATAAAAGCTGTGACTAATGGTAGTTTTGGTTTCGCCACTTGCCTTCAGAACTGCATAGTCGTCATCCACGATGGTGCATTAACAAGCCAAGTTTATATTTATCAGCAGGTGTGGTGCTGTGTAGTTTTGTTTGGAGTCTGGACGTAGGCCGCACGCGTGGCTTCAGAACTGGGTGAACTCTATTGTTGTGTCTCTAGTGCCTATGGTTTTGTCCAAAATGTATGTGGCGCTCATTTGCTTCATTCTGACTTCAGGCAACGTGCGTACACTTACACAGAACTGAAACATGGCAGAAGCTGTAGAAGATGAAAAGCTTGAAGCGCAGTTTGTATGCTGGCATAAAACTCGCTTGCTGCGTTGTGATGGACTAACAAGCTATCGCTGGCCATTATTCTGGTGAAAAAATCGTCGAGTACATGTGGTAGTGTTGGTAGCGTACGTAATAAGGGATGGCTTCAAAGAACGTTTGGGCTAAACTAAATTCTAGAAGTGCGGTCGCATTGTGAAGAAAGTTGCAGATAATGAAAATTGTAGCTTTTGCACTGTTCTTATGCAAAATAAGTACCGAATTCATTCTCTCATTAAGAAAATGAAAATGCATTGACGTGATAGACTTCTTTATTGTTTTTTTAAACTTTCAATAATTCAGTGTCTGTTGACATTTTTCTCTCACCTCATGATGTCTGAATTAATGAGATTTCACTGTAGAAGCAAAATTAGATCAAGTTGCCCTCTGTACATACCATCTAGAAGCCATATTTTTTTCTCTCTCATCACAGGCTGCCACCAATGACAGGAGGGCGCTAGTAGAAGTCAGTCATAGTTTCCAAGCACACTTAACCTTCGGAATCATGTCCTGTATGATTGGGTGAATGTAGGGTTGCCACCTGCCCGGTTTTGGACCGGCCAGGCCGGTTTTACACAAGGGGCCGGTCGCCGGTCCGCACCTAATACCGGCCGTCACTGGCCGATTTTTTGCTCATCATATCCAAAATATTTTGTTTTTACTCCTCTCCGTGTTCGCCGCGCGTGTTGACTGAGCAATTCCACCTGCGCGGTCGGGGACTGACTGCGCAGATCGAAAGAAAAGACGGGGGAAACGTGACACCTGCATCGCCGCAACGACACTGCGTGTTGATCTCCTACATCGATCGCCCGAGCCAGAGAAGGAATATCCCATATACTGAGAAAGGCAGGGGTCGACGTAGCCCACAAGGCATCCACCACCATCAGCAGCTTCATCCCTCGGTCCCAAGATCGCGCAACCGCGGAAAAAGCTCAGGGCGTCATGTACTGGATCGCGCCGACTGCCCCGCTTCCTACATTGGGGAAACCAAGAACTTCCACGAAAGAATGCGGCAGCACAAGAATAACCTCTGTCAGTTGAACCGAGTACGGAGCGCAGTAGCAGAACGCTGTGAGCGGTTTGACCACCATATCCGTCCCGACGGCGCTATGATTCTGGCAAAAAGAAGGAACCCTTGCTGGCGGCTCCTCCTCGAATCCTTGCCCATTCAGCAGCAGCAGGAAACACCAACTGCTCTACGGGGACATCGCCCTCCCTCTCCGGCCAGGGCTTGTGAAGAGTCACGGCAAGCCTTGCACGCATACTGGATCAATCCCCCTTCTCCCTCCCCAAGACGCTGTTCCGTGATCCTAATAGGACTGAAGAAAACCACTTTCTACTATGTACCCATAATAGCTCGAAGCAAGAACCCTTCAAGCCCGACGATCGTTAGAACGGAGCGGAAATCAGTATAAGTAGTTAAATTGCTTCCTTTGCTTGTGTCATGAGCAAAAAAATTTTCCTCTTTGAAAAAGCGAAAAATACGTCAGTGCATGTTCGAAAACATTCTTTGAATTTTGTGATCAGGAATATAGCAAAGTTTTGTGTCATATTTCGGTCCACTGGTTAAGCTTGTTTACAGCCTTAGACAAATTAAGAACTGGACACCCATCAAGTCATACTTTCTGTGTCAAGGAGAGAAGGAGTGCGAAAAAATAATCTGGAGATTTATAGGAAACCTAGGCGAAAGACTTTCAGAGAGTGTCACGCTTCTGGTGTGCTACGTGCACTTCATGCGCTCGTTCCTTGCAATGTTTCGTTCCGCGATCCTCACCCTCGAAAAGAGTCACCTTGAGCCGACAGAACTTTACGCTGTAATGACTAAGCTCAGGAAGCAGCTGAATAATCGAAGGGATGATATGTTCTTCGGTGTCAAGGCTAATCTGGGATTTCAAATCCTTCCTCATGGACAAGTTGCAAAGCTGGACTTCGTGATTGTCTATGACAGGGCCCTTGCGTACCTCGGAAAGTGGTTTGACTTTGAGAACTCCCCATTTAAGATGCTCGCCGAATTGGATCTGCGCAAAGGTGCACCCACTTTATTGATGGTGATAAATGCGGACAACCTTTTTGGCATTGACTTTCAAGAGGAAAGAGACGAACTCTACTCGGAGCTTTGTCTTTTGAAGGATGCTCTGCCTGGACTTGTAAAAGTTCTTAAAAGAGGTAAAGTGCCCCTTCTTGCAGAACCTAATGGAGCATGTCTACTCCATTCCCTGCAGCAATGGGTTCATGGAACGAGTCTCCAGCATGATTGGAAACTTGTGGACGGATGAAAGAAACCAGCTAAGCGTCCCAATGGTTAAAGCAGAACTTTGTGTGCGGTATAATTTGGTGTACAGCTGTGAAGAAATTATAAAGATGGCGAGAGAAAACAAGAAACTCATCTGAGTCACTAAGTCGAATTCTAAGTACATATTCAAGTTCCGCGAATAGGAGAAGGCGAGCACATAAGAATTCGCTATTTCTTTTATGCATTGTGAGTGTACCGCACATTATTGCACGTGTAGGTGTACATGCATTGTATACATTTTAAAGGAACACTCAACAGCTCAGGAAAAAGTGACGAAAACATCGAAAATCTACTCCGAGGACACGACTATTCCGATAATCAGACTTATTACACATGTTCTTGAACAGCTGGCCATATTTTTGTTTGCGTGCGGCGGCTGTACGCTAGCGCGAGCACCGCGGCTGAAAGGTGCCCGTGTTCGTGTCCGTTACCTCCCTTGCAACGCAGGGGCGCCTGCGCAAGTAGGCGTTTGGTGTGTAGCGACACCACGAACCCGAGCTAACGGGGGAGTTTCGACTCCCTCCCACGCCTAGCCGTGCGTGGCTTTGCCGTGTCCGAGGAAAAGGGGATCCTGGGGGTTGAGCCGACGCTGGGTGATTGGACCGTTAAGGCCCCCAGCAGAGGCAACACACCCCTTTGGCCCCGGCTTCACGTAGACGGCACCCCTGAGCTGACCCACCCAGGGGAATCGGCAGTCGCCTTTTCCTATCTCTCTCTCCCTACATCTTCGTCTTTATCTCTTACTATTTATCTGTCCTGTCTTCTACTCTCTTCCGTTTACTTCCAAACTTCCTGGCGGCTAGGATTAACCCTGTGCAAATAGCCTACCTTGGTCTAGGCGCATTGGGTTATAGTGGCGTTGTACGGCTGGCGTCTGCAGGTTTCAGCATTTGTAACCTTGTAGCGTCCCCTTGTTGTGCTCCGTGGTGGGTGGCCGCCAACGCTGATGAACAACAATAATGGAAGACATGCATGGAGCTTTCCCACTACTGTCTGATCGTACCGGCTTAAGCCGGTACGCACCGATAATCTCACCTGAGAAGGATTGGCCACCCTGGTGCAGTATCTGGCCACCCCCTCCCGTAGGCATTCGTCAATTAACTCACGGCCCTCAGTCCCCACCAGCTGCAGAGCAACTGACCACGGCGGCGGTCAGATCTGCAAAGCAGCAGAGGGTGCTAGGAATCTCTGGATACGGACAGGCCACCATTGGAACTTGAACTTAGCAACGTTTAACGTTAGAACGTTATCTAGTGAGGGAAGTCTAGCTGCATTATTCGAGGAGCTAGAAGGCATTAAATGGGATATAATAGGGCTGAGTGAGGTTAGGAGGACAGATGAGGCCTATACTGTGCTACAGAATGGGCACGTCATTTGCTATCGGGGCTTGGCAGACAGAAGAGAACTGGGAGTAGGGTTCCTAATTCACAGAAACATAGCTGGCAACATAGAGGATTACTATAGCATTAATGAAAGGGTGGTAGGCATTGTAATTAAACTGAAAAAAGATACAAAATGAAGGTAGTACAGGCTTACGCGCCTACATCCAGCCATGATGACGCTTCAGTTGAAAGCTTCTATGAAGACGTGGAATCGGCAATGAGTAAGGTGAAAACACAGTATACTATAGTAATGGGTGACTTTAATGCAAAGGTAGGGAAGAAGCAGGCTGGAGACCAGGCAGTAGGAGAATATGGCATCGGCACTAGAAACGCCAGAGGAGAGCTACTAATAGAATTCGCAGAACGCAATAATCTGCGTATTTTGAATACCTTCTACCGAAAACGAGAAAACCGCAAGTGGACATGGAGGAGCCCTAATGGCGTAAATAAGAACGAAATAGACTTTATAATGACTGCACACCCAGGAGTCGTGCAGGATGTGGAAGTGGTTGGCAAGGTAAGATGCAGTGACCATAGAATGGTACGGGCTCGAATCCGCCTAGACTTGAAGAAGGAACGACAGAAACTGATACGCATGAAGCCAATCAATGAGCTAGCACTGAGAGGGAAAGTACAGGAATTCAGAGTGTCACTGCAGAACAGGTACTCTGCTCTTAGCGAGGAAACCAACCTTAGCGTAGATACAATGAATGATAATCTGACGAGTATCATCACGGAGTGTGCAGTGGAAGTTGGAGGCAGGGTAGCTAGACAGGACACCGGCAAGCTTTCCCAGGAAACGAAGAACCTAATTAAGAAGCGTCAAATCATGAAAATGTCAAGTACAACAGAGAAAATAGAACTGGCAGAGCTTTCGAAGCTGATTAATAGACGTAAAGTATGCGATGTAAGAAGGTATAACATGGAGAGAATTTAGCACGCTCTGAAAAACGGAGGAAGCGTCAAAGCAGTGAAGAGGAAACTTGGGATAGGCAAAAGGCGGATGTATGCACTAAGGGACAAAGAAGGCAAATTAATTACCAATATGGATAGGATAGTTAAAATAGCGGAGGAGTTTTACAGAGATCTATACAGTAGCCGAGACAACCACGACCTTAATACTATAAGAACTAGCAGTAACCGAGACGACACCCCAGCGGTAATGATAGAAGAAGTCAGAAAAGCTTTGGAGAGCATGCACATAGGCAAAGCTGCTGGTGAGGATCAAGTAACATCAGATCTGCTGAAAGATGGAGGACAGATTGTGTTAGAAAAACTAGCCACTCTATTTACGAGGTGTCTCCTGACGGGAAAAGTACCAGAGTCTTGGAAGAACGCTAACATCATCTTAATACATAAGAAAGGAGATGACAAGGACTTGAAGAATTACAGGCCGATCAGCTTGCTCTCTGTAGTATACAAGCTATTTACAAAGGTAATTGCTAGCAGAGTAAAGAAAACATTAGAATTCAATCAACCAAAGGAACAAGCAGGATTTAGAACAGGCTACTCAACAATTGACCACATTCATACTATCAATCAGGTAAGAGAGAAATGCTCAGAGTATAACCAACCACTATACATAGCCTTCATAGATCACGAGAAGGCGTTTGATTCAGTAGAAATATCAGCCGTCATGCAGACACTGCGGAATCAGGGCGTAGATGAAATATATATAAACATTCTGGAAGAAATCTACAGGGGATCAACTGCTACCATAGTGCTTCTTAAAAAAAGCAACAGAATACCAATAAAGAAGGGTGTAAGGCAGGGGGACACAATCTCTCCAATGCTATTCACTGCGTGCTTACAGGACGTTTTCAGAAGCCTAGAATGGGAACAGTTAGGGATAAGAGTTAATGGAGAGTACCTCAGTAACCTGCGCTTCGCCGATGACATTGCATTGCTGAGTAACTCAGGGGACGAATTGCAACTCATGATTACGGAGTTAGACAAGGAGAGCAGAAAGGTGGGTCTTAAAATTAATCTGCAGAAAACGAAAGTAATGTACAACAACCTCGGAAAGGAGCAGCGCTTTGCGATAGGTAATAGTGCACTTGAAGTTGTAAAAGAATATGTCTACTTAGGGCAGGTAATAACCGCAGAGCCTAACCACGAGATTGAAGTAACCAGAAGAATAAGAATGGGGTGGAGCAGGCACTCTCAAATTATGACAAGTAGATTGCCACTGTCCCTCAAGAGGAAGGTATATAACAGCTGTATCTTGCCGGTACTTAGCTACGGAGCAGAAACCTGGAGACTCACAAAGAGGGTTCAACTTAAATTGAGGACGACGCAGCGAGCAATGGAAAGAAAAATGGTAGGTGTAACCTTAAGAGACAAGAAGAGAGCAGAGTGGATTAGGGGACAAACGGGAGTTAAGGATATCATAGCTGCAATAAAGAAAAGGAAATGGACATGGGCCGGGCATGTAGCACGTAGACAGGATAACCGCTGGTCATTAAGGGTCACCAACTGGATTCCCAGAGAAGGGAAGCGGGGTAGGGGGAGACAGAAGGTTAGGTGGGCAGATGAGATTAAGAAGTTTGCGGGTATAAATTGGCAACAGCAAGCACAGGACCGGGTAAATGGCGGAACATGGGAGAGGCCTTTGTCCTGCAGTGGACGTAGACAGGCTGATGATGATGATGATGATGATGATGTCCCCATATTGGTATGGCTGGTGCAAACCACACAGTTCCCGTTTCTACCCGTTTGAACGCAGCTGCCGTTTCAGCCAAAATGCCCCTTAAAGCTAACTAGTCCTCTGCCCCCAAAAAACGTAACTTGATTCCGATGCCAAACATTTACGAAATATATTACTAAGAACTCTAAAACGTGTTTCTAAGTTCATGCTAACACATAAAACAACCAATACAAGGAGCTGCGAAATATAGAAACTGCCGAGGTGTAGAAAAAAATATACCTATCAGATGCTACGACATCGAATACCCTATCACTGAAACAAAAAATATAACACTTAGTATTGTGTGGTGAAATAAACATGTATGTATTTGCTAACACCTAATTGCTAGGGATTATAATGCGGTGGATTTATTGCATAAAAATTGTTTTCCCTATTTTTTGTAGTACGCCTATAAAATTTGGTATAGGCACTGGAGTTCAGTATTGTGTGTATTATGCCCCCCCCAAAAAAAGTTGTATATGTCGTGCTTATTTTACTGTTTAACCACGGCACCTCCCTCTATCTGTCTACGAGAAGAAGCCGTGAGCCGGCGCGCGCGCGTGTTAAAGTGCACGCGCCTCGAGAATCTCGCAGCGCCGACAATGTGGACCACGCGCCACTGCTTGCCGCAAGATGACGGCGACGGGTAGGACGCCGTCGTCACGGGCTTCCCGCTAGTGTGTGCGTTCTTTTCGCAGATGTCGCCGGCGTTGCGAGGGATAGTGAAGCCGAAAGCGTTCGCGAATGGCGACATCAACAACGACGAGGCGAGAGCCTGGGAAGCCGAACGATAGCGTCGGAGTGAAAGACCTGAGACACCGACTAGGTGATGAGAACACCGATCGCGTTCGAGAATACATAAGGCACGCGGGTAACACAGACGAGACGCGAGCCAAGTAAGATGAGCGCTGCGTCTTCAAGACGTCCCGCCTCCCACATTGTAAGGCAAAAGGGTGTTAAAAGTGTGTATGGTTTGTCCTTTTGGGGACTAATAGGGCTGCCACAACCATTCATCTATTTAAGGAATAACGGCTCCGTGGTTAACAGTTAGTCCCCACTGACAAGCTCTAGGAACTAACATTTAGTCCTCTTATTTGCAGATTACTGAGTAACCATTAGTCCCAATATTCACCTCAAAGGACTAACATTTAGTCCTCACACTTGCACCCTATAAGGCAACTGTCAATCCCCACAATTACACGTCACCGGGCAACCGTTAGTCCTCACAGTTGCACCTCGCCGGACGAACGGTTGATCCACTCAAGTACTTCAATCAGATGAACTTTGTATCCTCAGTTCAAAGATTGCTTTTGTTGAATTTCCGCCAGGACTAATACTTTTCAGCCTGTTTTTCTGCGCAGTGAGCAACAAAAAGCGCAGAAAATAACACGCGAGAAAGTAGTTAGCCACCTATGTGTAACTACTTTCGCAGTCACGGCAACAACGAAAGAGAAAAGCGAGACATCGAAATCTTTATTTTTCTACATACACATTAAGTTTCTCCATTCTTCTAAGTGAATTCATGGTGAAGTGTACAAGTCCAGTCTCTTTGTCATATCTTGTTCACTCTTTGTGTTGCATCTCCGACAGAAGCCATAGATAACAGGCATTGCAGACGCCAGCACACGCAGCCTTCTGCCTGTTGTGTTTCCACGGCTGTACGTACAATAGGTTAGCAGAAATAGTTAGACACACGTGACAGAAGATGAAGATGCACGCATATGACAAGTACGTGCAAGATAATATAAGAGCATGCGTGTAAAGTATGACACACAAAAAATTGCCCGCAGCTTCCCTCGGGGGAACACTGAGGAGGATGCGGAGCATATAATTGGTTAACGGGGTGTTAAAGTGCGACTTACTTGGGTCGATGGCTAAATTGGTTAACGTGGTTGTAGGAGGGGGTGTTAAATGAGTGAACACGTACACACGTATGCGAAAGGGCGGCGCTGGTTGAAGGGACGTCGATCATTGTGTTTGTGGATTCGTTGGAATTCATTTCACCGCGACCTTGGACGTCGACGCGCCGTACAAATCAACCGACGAGCGGCAACTGAGCGAGCGAGCGCCGACCTTGAGTATATATACAGCGCGACGGCGCATGCGCTGTCAGCTGTCGAATGTTCTCGAAGGAGAAGCGCGCGCGGCACAGATGGTGGGCGACGGCGCGACGGCGCATGCGCGCGCGTCAGCTGTCGAATGTTCGAGAAGCGGTGCGGACGGCGCACTACAAGGCGCGAGTATAAGATGCTTCCGCATCTAATAACTTTACCTTCACATCTCGCACAGTCCTTCTGAAGCTGCTCTGACGAAAGAGATGGAAAAAAGGCATCGCATACGCCAGCGCACACAGCCTTCAGGACGGTGTGTGCCCACGGCTGTACAATAAGTACGTAAAATAATGAGTCACACGTGACAGAGGATGAATACGAATGCATATGAGAAATACGTGCAAGGTGAAATAAAAAATACGTGAGATATGACATACTAATATTTTAGACACGATATCACACAACCTCAAAGACTTATTTCGATCCCCGTAGCGCAACAGCTTAGGAGCGGCGGCCGCAGTCACAACTCCGCGAACCACCGTGCCGCCAAAAAGTCGGCGAGTCCTAAGGGAGTGACGTCGTTCAGCTCGAGCAAGCGAACTCGAGTCCAAACACGGCGCTGCACGCGGATTGTCTGCCGCCAGCGAACTTCGAACAGGAGAGCGAGCGCACGCTTGGCCGCCACCACGAATAGCGCTGGGCTGGTTTTAAGCTAGCGCCGAAGAAATCGACGGTAATGCGGATCTTTTCCAGAAACTCGAGGGAATGCAGCGTGCAAAGGTGAGTCCACCGCCGCGGCCAACGGATGGTGCCGAGCACTGAGATCCGACGCTACCTCAATCCCCGCCAGCCCGTGCTGGTACACTTACAGCGCGCGAAATACTACAACCAAGCTTGTTACGAGAACTCGCAACGTGTTTTCGACTACTCCCAACACAGCGACGAGGTCTCAGCCCAATATCTTTAGCCCGGAGGTCATCGTGGCGGTGAAGACAGGCGAGCACTCGGGAGGCCGACGGCAAAGGCGGCCAATTTCCAGGCGGTCTCAAAGCACAGGCGAACTTCAGACGCCCAAGCTGACCTTCGCGGTGCATTTCGCGCGTGCGATATACAGCATGACCAAGCCCGTTGCCGGCAAGGACGATCCGCATCGCACATGCAAAAAGTAGAGTAGAATAAAGAATGATAACCCACTTGCGATAGAATCCAGCGCTGATTTCTGTCCTGCCCTGAGTCGGACAGAAGTAGATATCCCATAAGGCTGTCCTCTTCTTGGCCGTCATGTTGGCCTTCCCAACTGTTGCTGTCGTGTGTTGGTCGTGACTATATCTAAGCCACAGATATAGAGCGTGGCGTGGTGACGTGTCGAGACTTTCTCCAGACTTCATGGGTGCAGCGAAACGTAAAAGCAGCAGCCCACGCTCATCCAAGCGTACACACAAGCACCACGTCGTAATTCCTAGATCGTCGAATCCAAGCGGCCGTGGTCGAGCACTCCAAGCGCAATGCAACGCGAACCGTCGCCAGCAAAATACGGAGAAAGACTGAGCCAGGACAGGAAGAGGACGGATAGTGACCTTGGCAACGCTTTCCGCACTGCCTGCATTTGCCGGGAGGGGGGGCAAGCACTGCGCCGTGCTCCCGACCGGGCTGCAGAAATTAGGTGCCTTTCTCGTCTTTTAACCACTGCCACCTTTTGCCGGGCGGTTTATCCCTTTAGAGCGTGTTTGGAGACTAAGTGGTTTACACGCAGCACGTTTCAATCCGTGGTTGCTCCTCAACGGTCTATCCGTTCATTGCGTGCACCTATTGGGCTCCGTTACTCCTTTTTCGGGTAATTTTGCCTTAGAGTGCATATCTTTGCACTTCAAACAAACGTTTAAACGAGTAAACGCTACAGCCAGTTTCGATTCAAACCGTTCGGCCAGCACCCGCGTCGACGCCCGTTCTAACTGGGTCAACGCCGGCCACTCCACTGCTGCTTTGCATCCAATCTGGGTCCCTTTCAGGGAGATGATTCATAGTTTTTTTATTTACATAATGTTACTGCATGTGTGATTTGGGTATGAGCCGGTGGGTAGCGGGGAACAGGCGGATGAGAGAAGAGGACGTTCGGCTAGCGAGATAGGCCTCCGGTCAAACTGACAAGCGCCCTCGACGAGTCGGGAGGATGGTCCGGCTCAAGGCTCTTGTTGCCTCCACCTGACTGTGCTTAGTAATTCATTCATTCCGAAAAACAACGAGTTTCAAAGACGAGCACTTTTGTTTGTTACCACCACACTTCCCACAATTCCGCGCTCCGCCGGAATTGACCGGAAGAAGCGAAGAAAACCCTCGGTTTACGCGCAGCACCAATACCTTCCAGGACTATGAAAATGGTGTTGTCCTAAAGACAGAGGGAAGAGCTCAACAAGGCGCTTGCCGATTATATGGCATCTAATGGGTTCATGGAAGCTCTTGAAGCCTTCATGAAGGAGACGGAAATGCCTGGCGACATAGACAAGAAGTACGCTGGCCTTCTCGAAAAGAAATCTACGTCTTTAATCAGGTTGCAGAAGAAGATGATGGAACTGGAGAGTATACTGACAGAGGCCGAGAAAGTACATTTCGGGCGCACCCACACGGAAAAGTGGTCCCCTACAGAGTGGATCTCAGGCTTCCCGAGTGGCATACCCTCACGGGCCACCGGTCACCAGTCTCCCGGGTGGCCTTACACCCTGTCTACAGCGTGGTCGTCTCTGCCTCAGAAGACGCCTCTATCAAGGTCTGGGATTACGAGACTGGAGACAGGCCATCGGGAATGGGTGCGCATGGTCAGAGTCAACTCCAATGGCTCCATCTTGGCCAGCTGTTCTAATGACCAGACGGTTCGTGTGTGGGTGGTGGGCACCAAGGTGTGCAAGCTGGAGCTTCGGGAGTACGACTACGTAGTGGAGTGCATCGCTTGGGCACCCGATAGCGCCCACCCGCACCTGGGGGGCAACGGCAGCGGAGACAGCAACCGGCGGCTGGCTGGCAGTGGCGCAGGCCGGGCCCAGGGCACTGGACTCTTCCTGGCATCGGGCTCGCGAGACAAAACCATCACGCTGTGGGACGTCAGCGCGGGCCTGGCCGTCTTCACACTGGTGGGCCACGACAACTGGGTGCGTGGTGTGAAGTTTCACCCTGGTGTTTAATACCTGCTAAGCCGCTCAGACGACAAGTCGTTGCTTGTCTGGGAGCTGGCACATTAGCGATACTGCGAGATGATGATGATGATGATGTAGACTTCTTATGGATGGCCCTCACCCAATGAGGGGGATGGGCCAAGAACCGGGCAGCAGGATTACTTAAATGAAACTAAAATGAAAATGAAGCCATTCTGAAAAAGTAGTTTAAAAGTAATACTACCATAAATGTTTGCTGAGCAAGTGGCAAACCATCTCTTGTTTTTGATAGACATAACTACGAATTATAAACTAAAGATCTGAAAAGGTTGGGGTTCCCTGGCACGGTAATCTTTTAGTTGCGTTGATGTAATCAAACACAGTGGAGCATACATCCCTGTGGCAGTAACCAAATGAAGTTCCACCAAGTAATAAAATTACTGGTAGATTTACTTGTATTCCTAGATTTTGTATTGGGGCTACTAAAAATCTTTTTCTCTGATAAGAATAACGATGGCAGAATAAAAATAAATGTTCAATTGTTTCAATTTCATTGCAGCAAATGCATAGCGGTGGCGCGTTGAGTCGAGCTTTGTTAAGGTAATAATTAAGTTGAGAAATGCCCAGCGCAACCTCGTATAAGTGACCTCTAACTGTCGAGATACACACCACTGTTTATTCCAGCAATAGCTCAAATGCTCGAAATCTTCTACACTGGAGGCCTATCTCGCTAGCCGAACGTCCTCTTCTCTAATCTGCCTGTTCACCGCGACCCACCGGCTCATACCCAAACCACATATGCAGTAACAATATTTATGTATTTATTTTACCCTCAATGTCAAATGACATTACAGAGGGGGTTGAGTTGTTACAGAAAAATTGACTGAACAAACAGCAGTGAATATGCTTAAGTCGCTAAAAGAGATCTCTTATAAATATAATATTTACCAATACATTATATATTATTATGTCTTGGCTAAAACGGCAAAGAACCTACTTATACCATGTCAGCTAATTCAACAAAATACCTTACTATACAATGTTAGCTGATGTATCGCGAAACAAGTTGTTATCACTTATAGCGATAATATCACCAGGAAGTCTGTTCCACTCCTTTGATGCTCGAGGCAAAAATGAACTGGAGAACGTTTTGGTGTTGCATGAAGCGATGCCTACTTTAAGATAGTGAACAAAGTGGTGGGATATGTGCTAAGGGTGAAGAAGTAGTTCGTCATGCAGGAAGAGATGATGGTACGTGTTCAAAAACGGAGTGCAAAAAAAGTTTTCACGGTGGAAATGCTCCTGGTTCTGTTATAATTATACAATATAAAACGAACGGAGTTCTTCTAAACAAGTGGAACAGAAGGTACCAGATTGTTATAGGTGGGGTCGCACATGGCTGTAGCATATTCTAGTTTAGAGCGTATTAGTGTTTTATAAAGCTGCAGTTTTAAGCCACATGGAGCATTAAAAAGGCTACGTCGTAAATTGCCAAGTATGCGGGTAGCATTGATTATTATGTATTCAGTATGAGGGGACCAGATTAGAATTGTTGTTATGTGAACTCCAGGATATTTATAGGTGTTATAAGAATACAGAAGAATGTTATTATGACAGTAAATAGGTGAGGTAGTAGAGGTTTTTGATAAACACACGATTTTGCACTGTTTATTGTTGTGGTCAATAAGCTATTTTTCACGTGCGCCAGTTATATAGAGCGTTAAAATCAGCTTGCAATATGTTTGTGTCATTATCATTAGTAGTTTCTTGAAAAATCACACAGTAATCAGCAATAAAATAAACGTTTGATGATACAATTGATGAGAGGTATTTAATATAAATAAAAAAAGAACAGGAAGCCTATGACAAATTCTTGCAGAATGCCGGAATGAACTACGTGAAAAGATGAATTCTAACTATTGCAGTAACGAATTGTGCTCTCTTAGTGAGAAAGCCCTCAATCCACAATTTGTTACCTTCAAGACTTACTTGGTGCAGTTTGTAAAGTAGCAGTCTATGGCAAACCTTGTCAAAAGCTCTTGAGAAACCTAGAAAATTGCAGTCGGCATGGTATAATTTTTAAAAAATCTGATGTAAGTGATGAGTGACTGCTAATAACTATGTTTCACAACAATACTTCTTTACGAAAATTATGTTGTGCAGAAGTAAAAAATGAATATAATTTCAAAAAGTTTTCTCTCTTTCTAAATATACTAAATAAATAAGTGGGACGATAATTGTTCGGACAGTGTTTAATACCAGATTTATAGAGTAGAACGACTTTGCCGATTTTTTCATTGACTAAGAATAGTAGAAGTATGCAGTGACTGTTTGAAAATTTTGTTTGTACAATAGAATCGTAAGCACAAGTACTTTTATAAAATAATTGTAATATTGCCATCATAACCAGGAGGCGAATCATTTTTTTATTGAATGAGGCGTACAACTCCAATGGTTCCAATAATCATTGATGACATGGGTGAATAATTGTGTAAAATTGCGCTAGGTAAATTATTGCGGTTATGTAAAGAAAAGTTTTCGATTGAATATTTGTTAGGAACAACAGCGCAATGACCTTCACTAGTTTCGTTACCGAATGAGTCAATCAAGGAAATATGGTTGTCGGACAGCGGCCTATTTACTCGGCAGAACTTTTTGCGTTAGCTTGTAACATAGACGGAAAAGCGTTAGTAAGAAAGTTATCTATAGATAATTTAATTGCAGATATGTAGATGTATGATGCAGATTTGTAGGCAGCAAACCGGGGGTGGTTAGTCAGTAAACATTTTGTGGCACGATAAAAACGTTTCTTTTTGTTATGTAAACGTTTGATGTGAGCATTCTGCCATGACACACGCGTGTTTGATATGACGGTACGGCAAGGAGTATACTTCAGGATTTGTCGATGAGCATCAGCTGCAAATATATTCCAGTTAGACTGCACTGAACGGTTTTTCAAACCGCTTAAAAATGTGTCTAGAAGATTTGATAGTTCACTGTTAATCGTTTCTTTCTTACTGTGTTGTATCGTTTGATTTTTTTATCTGCTTTAGCACAGGGTGCATTAAATGAAAATGATAGTAATGATTGATGAATAATGCCTGGTGTACAGGTTATAGCGGCAACAATGCCTGGTTGATTTGTTAATATCAGATAGAGAATCCTTGCACTGCTAGTAGTTGCCCTAGGGACGTTACTGCTTCTGTCGGAGAAAACACTCAACATAGGTTAATAAATTTTTTCGGCTGTGACGAAGATGTTAATGAGTAAGGTGCGTTTGCATTCCATAATTGGAGAAGTTCAAATATCCGAGCAGAAACAAAGGATGTGATAAAGATCGTGTGCACACAATATTATTTACGTCATGAAGTTCATCGGCATATCCTAAAGATGAAGACGGAAATTGATAGTGTATTTCTAATATTATATTGTGGTTGCCGATGCTTACTATTGCTCAAACTAGTGCTAGTTCAGTAATAATATGGATACAGCAAGAAGGAATGCTTTATTGAAAAGAATGCTACCTCCTATCCAATCTCAATGGTATATGTGAAAATGGTTTGCGTCATCCAAGATTTCTTGATCATGGACATGTGCACGATTGGATGTAAAAACAGCGCAAAATACATACAAACACGCAAGAAGAGACAACAAAATGCTGAACTTGCAAATAATTTTTATTAGAAGGAACACAAACATATATCAGACAGAAGACTTAGTCACATGGCACAACATGGTGGCTGCGCAGCTGAGCTAACAGGGTACAAAAAAGAGTGTAATCACAAAAAATCGACACTTACATAAACAATCAAGAAAGGAAAATCAAAAAAGAAATAATGATCACATCTGCTTGCAAAAACATGCGTGACCATCGAAAATACTAACAATCGCTTTAACCGGACAGCACTGAACCCAGGCATCCAACCTCATTTTCACCAAGTGCCACAGACCATTTGCTCACGAATATTTCCCTCTCAATTTCAATGTAAAGAGACTCCATCACCTCTCTAGTACAATTGTCCGGATGGCCAAAGAAACAAGTGCTTTTGTCCACCAATGAATGGCAGCCACACTCCTTGTATTGAGCTGGCAAGTGCAATCTGTCTCTGTATATTTGCTCTGTTTTTACATCCAAACACGAACCACCAACTACCCCAACTTTCGCTTCTGATGTCCAAAGCCACGTTTCAATCAAAGCAATTATCTTTGCAATGCATATATCAATAGCTAATGGTAAAGACTTTTGTTTAGTACACTTCTAACGTTAGATTAATGAACGTACATCTGAAGATGTGATTTCCTGTCACCTACCCTGGCGCAACCATAAGTAAATGCGTTCCGTTAAGAAGCCCGTGCATCAGATGTCACCTTTTGATAAATCGATACGTTTTCTTACATCTATAACTTTATCGCACTCCATAGAAAATACATGTAAAATTTTAATTAGTATTAACTTGTAACGCAGTTTGAGGGACGAAGAACCGGGCTGAGCTTTCTCAAAGTTGTTAAGTTTTCTTTTTACGCCCCGCCGCGGTGGTCTAGTAGCTAAGCTACTCGGCTGCTGACCCGCAGGTCGCGGGATCAGATCCCGGCTGTAGCGGCTGCATTGCCGATAGAGGCGGAAATGCTGTAGGCCCGTGTGCTCAGATCTGGGTGCACGTTGGAGAGCCCCAGTTGTTCGAAATTTCCGGAGCCCTCCAATACGACGTCACTCATAATCATATAGTAGTTTTGGGACGTTAAACCCCACATATCAATCAATCATCATTAGGCTTTTCTACGAGCCTGCCCCGTTGCAACAGAAAAATCTTCGCCGACTTACATGTTTTTAATCTTTAGTTGATTGTGCAGTGACAGTACTTTCCCTTTTGTTTTGAAGTTAGTGAACTTGGCCACACTGGGGTGGCATTTAGTACGTGAGTGGTTGCCCAAATGGTGCACGATTTTAAACGACTGCCTGGGAAAACTGTCAAGAACAGCAAAATCGAATAAATCAATTTTGCTTCGGTATGATGCCAGGTTTTTTAGAGTCTGGAACTCCATGAAAGATCAAATTGTCCCTATTGGACCTGTCCTCTAGCTTAGTTAGTATAGATTGCACATGGGAATACTTGTCAGTTAGCGCTTTCACACTTTTTTGCATACTTGTTTGTTCTCCCATCATACTACCCAGTTTATTAGATTTTTTTCTTCCAGTTCGTCTAGTCGCTTCCGGATACCAGTAATTTCAGCATGATTGTTTCTTTGTCCTGCTTTAATTGTTTTGACATGAGTATCAAGCTTGGACTGACACTTCAAGCTCTGTAAAAAAACGCGAGTGCACATCTTTCGACATATGGAATAAAAGCTTCATTTCTTTAACAGTGTTTACGGCTAAGTCTTTGTGCTGTGGTTCGGGTATTGGGCGCAGGGTTAGTTTCAATATCACCGGAACAAGGCAAAGTGTAAGCCATTAAAGAACATTCGCACTGAGCCTCGCACAACATCCGTGGGCGCGGTAAGAGCAGTAAACAGCGGTTGTTAGATCTTCTAGCGCGTAGTGAAGAAGTACACACCTGCAGGGTGAGAAAATAGTGGCTTAGAGCTGTGCGAAGACCACTGCTCTCGTGCCCACTGAAGGCGGCGTCCAGGTGTTTCTTCTTAGAGCTGTCCGTGGTGATTGCTCTTGTTGTCGATGGGCCTGGTTGATCATCAAAGAGGTTTGTTGTCAATAGCGGCGCACCTACTTGCACCAAGCCAGCTGAGGAAGTTGATAACCACGGCAGGATAATCGCAAGAAAGGCTTGCACGGTGAAAACATAATGGCTTAGAGATGTGCGAAGACCATTGCTTTCATACCCAAAAATTCTCAGCAGTTGCACTTCACCACCTTAAAATTTTAAGCTCACCAGTTCAAATAGGATCACGAAGTTCAGACTTGTCCGTTCTTTTACGTTGGAAGCCCGCAAGCACAAAAATAGGCAAATTTCTGTACTACATATTAGTCCCATGGTCGCTAAACGATCGCAGCAAAAGAGTCTCTTCTAGTTAATTTTAGAAAACTATAGATTGCGCCACCTTAGACTGCTGAATCGAAGTAGAGCGTCATTCACAAGCACTCACGAACGTCGACAGTCAATGCTCCACATGGTCGAAAATCAATCTTGTAAGACCACAGCCTCTAAAACACTGCGGAGCTGATATACACTTCAATGCGGAAGAGACCCCGTTTTCAGGAAGGACAGCACCCTAAGTAATACTTCGCGTTCACCGTGATCTCTAAGTAGGCTGGTCGTGCAAAAAAACTGCATATCTAGAGGTGCATGAGCACTAATGAACACGTGTGCAATGGCTCTTGTATGGCACACGTATGCCATAGCTCAACAGCATGCGCTTGAATGAACAAATCACCTATACAAAATCAAGGGGCTAAGCAAGTCGCAGATCAATTCCTCTTCATGGATCGACTGGTCAAAGTACAGGTCATCCACAAAGAAGCAAGGTGAGGGAAACCAAGAAGGTTCTCTTAAAAGACTAGAAGGTATAATAAAAAGCCGCTATCCAAGAGGCAAAGTTTAATTGCGGAACTTTGTCAAACTTTAGCGAATATGATGTGGAGTTGGAGCAACTTCGAACAATTCGTCGTTACGCCGAACGACGTCATAGGCCCGCAAAATTCATCTACGGTTTGATGAAGACGAGACGTCTACAAAAGAAGACTCAACGTTGAATAAATGCTCTACAGTCACTTCGATGAAAGTCATTATGTGAAACGCTCAATCCCCACAAACCTCTTTCGCAAAGTTGCAGAATATTCCGTGGCCTACGAACATTGCCACAATAACATCGCCCATTCAAATGCCTTGCTCCCCACCAAAGCCAACGTGAAATCGATGTAGCAAGACTTCTGCGCAAGGGTTGCCAACAAGGGGACTGCAATCACCGTGAATAACCCACGAAACTCACCGATGTCGAGAGACACTCGGATGGACATTATGTTTTCTCTAGAGGAGCTTCAGGCAGCATTAGCAGCAAGCACTCGTGATCTCCTGGACCCGATGGAGTCACTTACGTAGCTCTTGCTAACCTAGGACAAACAGCTCGGTGTGCCCTTTTAGCTGTATACATTGACTCGTGGAGCAACGGTTTGGTTCCTCCTCCGTAAAAATGCAGCCGCCTTGTGCCCCTGCTCAAACCAGGCAAATCGCCATTGGACATGGTCTCTTATCGCCCCATCGCGCTTGCCAGCTGCTTTGAAAAGGGGATGGAGAAAATGGTGCTGAATCGCCTAGAGTGGTACCTAGAACAAAACACATACCCTGATGTTTTGACCGGCTTTCGACGTGGATGGTCTTTCATAGACAATGTTGTTGACCTTGTCACGTCTGTACAACAGCAGAAAACCCTAAAGAGATTATCAACGGCAGTTCTCTTGGCTGTTAAGGGCGCATATGACAATGTATTGCTAGAAACCATATTTGACACCTTGGCAACATTGGAGGGGGGGCCCGCGTCTACCGATAGATCTACAGTTATTCGAAGGACAGAACCTTTTTTGTTCAGACAGAAGATGGTGAAACAAGGCACCATTATACTTATCATGTTGTACCTCAACATGGGGTCTTAAGCCCCATACTTTTCAACCTTGTGCTCATCAGCTTCGTTGACGTTCTGCAGCAATCTGTGCAGCTCTCGATCTACGCAGACGACATCTGCATCTGGGCATCAGTGGTCACGCTTCAACACGAACGAGACAGGCTTCAGAGAGCGGCTACACTGACGTCAAACTTCCTTTACGGACGAAGAATTGAGCTGTCATTTAGGAAATTCTCACTGGTTCCGTTTTCGTCCAAGGCAATGACCCCATACGTCGTCAAAATTAATAGACACACAATCAAGCTATCAACAAACACAGTTTCTTGGGAATAATAATAGATCTGGACTTGTCCTGGAGCCCTTACATCGCTTTCATGAAAAAGAAACTCACCATGATTACCCACTTTTTAAGGTTTCTTGCGGCAAACTCTTGGGGTGCATCGGTATACGAGCCATGCTTCAACTGTACACTGCACTTTTCCTCAGTTTCATGCGCTATAGCCTACCTGTGTTCGGGAATACTCGAATAACAAACGTACGTGTCCTACAGTCAATACAAGCTCAAGCACTGAGAATATGCCTCAGGCTTCCGAGATGCGCATCCTCAGCAGTGACTGTCACAATCGCTCATGAACACCCTATCACAACCTACAATCGTGTCGATGCTTTAAGAACGCACATAAGACACGCCACCCGGATTCAATTGCATCACCTCGCCTCCCTTCGAACTTCCAGGCCACGCTCTGCGTTCTGTACTATTATTGCTCCACATCGCATGGTGATTACTGCAAACTTCAGGCACGCAGCAAGACCGTCGTTTCCATTGTGGTGTATACATCCACTGGAAGACGTGATAACCATGCCAGAAGTGCGAAAGAAAAATTTGTCAAACTTAGCCCTAAAACAAACAACATTACTGTTTCTGTTTGAGAAACACAGTGGACGCCTTCACGTTTACACTGATTGGTCAAATACTTAAGCAAGCTCAAATGATGCAGTGATAATTCCGTATAAATCCGTCACAATATAGTTCAGGACATCGCATCTGACATCATCCACGACTTCAGAACTCGCCGCCATTCATGCTGCCCAGGAGTTTCTAGTTGAATAACCGCAGCAGACATGGCCAATCTTATTGGACTCCAAAGCAGCCCTCCAGGGCATTGCCTCGCCATATCGTTACGAACCAAACGAACAGCTAGTCGCTGCAAAAAGACTGCTTCATCACCGGGCTATAGAGAAACAACATGACATAGCGTATCAATGAGTACCGGGCCACTGCAGGATCGATTGAGACGATCGTGCAGGTGAAGCAGTCCGATCTGCTCATAATGATGCCCCTCGTGCAGCTATACCACTATCAAGAACGGATGCCGCTACAAGCCTTCGATCACTAGCACGAGAACTAACTCGTGCTCAGTGGAATTCATTGGCATTCACCAACGTCCGCCTTTGTACATTGGACCCACATCTACAGCTCTGTCTTCCATCAGCAATAACCAGAACTACGGAGCAGAGGATTGGGGTGGCCTTTAGAAATGCCTATTTGTTTCGAATCGCAATGACCAGCAGCCGGACATGCGACAACTGTGGCTGCGCGGACACATTTTCCCATCTTCTCTGCGAACGTCCTCGCTTCAGTGCGCCAAGAAAAGAACTGTCGAAAGTTTGAGGCATACCCGACAATCGTTAATTGTCGGAAGAAAGGGTATTAGGACACTGGCCGAGACCATTATCGCCACGCAAGGCGAGAGCGTTGTTGCACTTCTTGCGGGTAAGTGGTCTAAGGCTTTCTTAACGTCTCTTTTCGCTATCCTTTTATTCCCCTTACCCCCTGCCCCAGCAGAGGGTAGCCAGCTGGTCTGAGAACTGGCTAACCTCCCTGTCCTTCCTCCGTCAATCCTCCTCCTCCTTACGAAGAACAGCTGCGTAGAAGAAAATCACGCAGCACCAGGGAAGCAGTGACTTCTGGGGACTCCACAGGAAGCACTGCCGTTTCAGCGTCCTTCTCCTAGTTATTTATTTACGCATCAGCACTTATCGACCATACGCATCTCCATTCAAATGTACACGTCATTTTAATACTAAATGAGAAGCATTTCCTAGCAAAATTTGACTACTTTGAGTGCATCTATCTATCTATCTATCTATCTATCTATCTATCTATCTAAACGCTCGCGATTTTCTCCGCTCTTAGCCGTTTCAATAACGATATCAATACCAAAATCGGAATGGCATAACATGACTGTATGACGAGTATTACTGACTAGTTCTAACATGAAAATCATGATATGTATGTCATAAATGTCGTAATTTGCATTTCGTGATGTTGCTGCTCTTGTGATGGTTTCGATCAGATCAGAAACTGGTATGGTACATGACTGCTTGGCGAACGCAAGTGACAGCCCCTTACGTGGAAATCATTACATGCATGTCATGTAACAAACTTACTACATGCCACACTCATGATGCCCTCTTGGCCCTTTCACTAGCTTCAAACATACCAATTTGGTATTACGTAACGCGAACGGACGACGAAGCTAAATGGCATGTCAAAACATGATTATCATGACATGCTTGTAATGTGAAACATCACTACATGCTACACTCATAGTGCGATCACGTTCGTTTCGCTATCTTGAACTATTCCAAAGTTGGTGTTACGTGACATCAATGGATGACAAAGGTGTGTTATTGGTGCAAATATAATAATCATGACATGCTTGTCATGTAAGAAAATGACAACATACCTTGCTCTTGATCCGCTCGCGGCCGTTTCGCTAGCTTCACATATTCTTAATTCGGTATTACGTGACGAGCATTTACGATGAAGATAAATGACACATCCAAACATGATAATCATGGCGTGCGTGTTGTTTAAAACATGACTACATGCTACGCTCATAGCGCGATGGCGGCCGTTTTGCTAGCTCAACATATACCAAATTTATTATCACGTGACATGAATTGACTACAAAAGTAAATGACACGTTCAAACATGATAATCATGATATGTGTGTCGGCTGCTGACCCGCAGGGCGCGGGTTCGAATCCCGGCTGCGGCGGCTGCATTTCCGATGGAGGCGGAAATGTTGTAGGCCCGTGTGCTCAGATTTGGGTGCACGTTAAAGAACCCCAGGTGGTCTAAATTTCCGGAGCCCTCCACTACGGCGTCTCTCATAATCATATAGTGGTTTTGGGACGTTAAACCCCACATATCAATCAATGATATGTGTGTCACGCAAAAACATCGCTACGAGCTACGCTCTTAGCTTGCTCACGTCCGTTTCGCTATCACCACATATAAAAAATTTGGTATTACGTGACGACAATGGATGACGAAAGTAAATGAAACGTCTAATCACAATAATCATTACGTTGGTGTCATAAAATATGACTACTTGGTCGTTTCGCTAGCTCCACATATACCGAATTTGTTATCACGCGACGTGAATAGACTACGAAGGTAAATGACAAGACCGAACATAGCAATAATGACATGGACGTCATGTACGGCAAAATTTATGTCCGCCTCGTAACGTCGTACTAATATTAAAGTGACATATCAACCTTCTTTAGTCGTACTTCACATATACCCGATTCCCACAGTACGTGGGATCTGCCAATATTTTTGTCGCTTGAACAAGTTCGAGTTCTCGATAAAGTATTTCCCGGAAAGCACCACAATACTTCATGCCAAATGCAGCAAAATTTAGTAACGCCGCACCTGTAATTATTTCTATTGGCATGACAACGTCATGTAAACTTCTCACATAAAATAAATACCACTGCGCACACTTTGAGAAGCTTTGATTTGGTTGAATGTCTGATTTTCCTGTCATAGTATAGTGCTAATAAACACCTCAGCACTTTCCCGTTAGTTAGAAGTGTCTGTATCAGTGCGCAAAGTAGGCGCAGACGTTACAATGAAGCTGGAATAATGACAGATTGGCGTGTATGGACTTCCGTATGTAACGTTAAATATTTCTGAAAAAGGAGAAGGTATCGCAACATCCATCCACATGAAAAGGAGACGTAACCCGAGTGCAGGTGTCCGTATACCAAAACAAATAAATATAATGTGAAACTAGTGAGAGATAGAAATAAAATATAAGCAAAATGATACGTATTCGAACAGAAACAGACATGGCATCTTAATAAAGAACGATGTAAACAATTACCGAGTTCGCAAAAACATTCCAAAAAGGAGCATTGTGATAATGTGTTTTCATGTATCGTCTAGTGATTTGGTAAATATTGAGGCGCATGGCCAGCACATTCAGTGAGCTTGACAAGATAAATATACAACTTACGCGTACGCCAATTAGTGAGCTTTCTGAAGAAAACGAAATATGAACAAGACGAAAAACATTTGATTGATAAAAACAAAGGAAGAGAAGACCCTATAATTAAAGATATGGTAATTATGTCAAGATAGTTCACGTACGTCTCTTTAAGAATTTTATAAATATAAACATACTAATAAATAACTTGCTGATTAGGACCGTGATTCATGCATGGAACCTTGCAGTAGTATAATACAAACACCGAGTTTACACAACAAGACAGACAACGTTCAAACTGTTTTGCAAGTGAAAGCCTTATTCACCAAAGATTCCGCCACGTTTTCTTTAAGACGTGATCGTTATAGAATTGTGTTCAGAATAACGTGACATAAATTTTTTGAGACCTGTATGAAGCGTACTGCCCGGCTGTCTGTCATCTTTCCTTTAACCTTTGGCAGGCTATATTTTGGCTCAAATAGAGTTAATATTAACAAACTAACATAGAACCACTAGCAATCAAGGATGTCAATGCTTTTGATTGGTCTCACTTTTGTTCAGACCGCAGTTCTCGAAACAACTTTACACAAGTAACAATGGGATAGATGGAAAGTTAAAAGTAAATTGCAATAACTCGGCACGCACATGAACGAAATTAACTGGTAGTAAGAGTGAATTTCTGTTTGTGGTATGTTGTCGGTGTTAAACTTGCACAGATCTCTCTCTCAATCCTGCAGGCCTGCTACAAAGATTGGTTTGGTGTTGTGGGCGTTACCTGATCCTAGCCTATTGGCACACCTGCCACAAATGGCTCACAGTATGCTGCTCTTAGGGTCTAGATTACAGATTGCATCAATCCAACATCTCAAATCTCTTCCGGCGATAATATTTGCTTCCGCCTAAAACGCGAAATAAAGTGAATTGTCGAAAAACATCCGAAAGCCTCTTTGTAAGACACTCACCATAGATAACTGTATTGTATAGACAACTGCATTTTGTTTTAATTGCATTTCTCTGCTTTAATATCTACTTCAAATCTCTAGCTTTCATCAGTGTCATGGTCCATACGTATAAAGGGCATAATATTGGCATTTATTGAAATATGTCCCCATATTGGTATGGCTGGTGCAAACCACACAGTTCCCGTTTCTACCCGTTTGAACGCAGCTGCCGTTTCAGCCAAAATGCCCCTTAAAGCTAACTAGTCCTCTGCCCCCAAAAAACGTAACTTGATTCCGATGCCAAACATTTACGAAAATATATTACTAAGAACTCTAAAACGTGTTTCTAAGTTCATGCTAACACATAAAACAACCAATACAAGGAGCTGCGATATATAGAAACTGCCGAGGTGTAGAAAAAAATATACCTATCAGATGCTACGACATCGAATACCCTATCACTGAAACAAAAATATAACACTTAGTATTGTGTGGTGAAATAAACATGTATGTATTTGCTAACATCCTAATTGCTAGGGATTATAATGCGGTGGAATTATTGCATAAAAATTGTTTTCCCTATTTTTTGTAGTACGCCTATAAAATTTGGTATAGGCACTGGAGTTCAGTATTGTGTGTATTATGCCCCCCCCCCAAAAAAAATGTTGTAAATGTCGTGCTTTTTTACTGTTTAACCACGGCACCTCCCTCTATCTGTCGACGAGAAGAAGCCGTGAGCCGGCGCGGGCGCGTGTTAAAGTGCACGCGCTTCGAGAATCTCGCAGCGCCGAAAATGTGGACCGCGCGCCACTGCTTGCCATAAGATCACGGCGACGGGTAGGACACCGTCGTCACGGGCTTCCCGCTAGTGTGTGCGTTCTTTTCGCAGATGTCGCCGGCGTTGCGAGGGTTAGTGAAGCCGAAAGCGTTCGCGAATGGCGACATCAACAACGACGAGGCGAGAGCCTGGGAAGCTGAACGATAGCGTCGGAGTGAAAGAACTGAGACACCGACTAGGTGATGAGAACACCGATCGCGTTCGAGAATACATAAGGCACGCGGGTAACATAGACGAGACGCGAGCCAAGTAAGATGAGCGCTGCGTCTTCAAGACGTCCCGCCTCCCACATTGTAAGGCAAAAGGGTGTTAAAAGTGTGTATGGTTTGTCCTTTTGGGGACTAATAGGGCTGCCACAACCATTCATCTATTTAAGGAATAACGGCTCCGCGGTTAACAGTTAGTCCCCACTGACAAGCTCAAGGAACTAACATTTAGTCCTCTTATTTGCAGATTACTGAGTAACCATTAGTCCCAATATTCACCTCAAAGGACTAACATTTAGTCCTCACACTTGCACCCTATAGGGCAACTGTCAATCCCCACAATTACACGTCACCGGGCAACCGTTAGTCCTCACAGTTGCACCTCGCCGGACGAACGGTTGATCCACTCAAGTACTCCAATCAGATGAACTTTGTATCCTCAGTTAAGAGATTGCTTTTGTTGAATTTTCGCCAGGACTAATACTTTTTAGCCTGTTTTTCTGCGCAGTGAGCAACAAATAGCGCAGAAAATAACACGCGAGAAAGTAGTTAGCCACCTATGTGTAACTACTTTCGCAGTCACGGCAACAACGAAAGAGAAAAGCGAGACATCGAAATCTTTATTTTTCTACATACACATGAAGTTTCTCCATTCTTCTAAGTGAATTCATGGTGAAGTGTACAAGTCCAGTCTCTTTGTCATATCTTGTTCACTCTTTCTGTTGCATCTCCGACAGAAGCGATAGATAACAGGCATTGCAGACGCCAGCACACGCAGCCTTCTGCCTGTTGTGTTTCCACGGCTGTACGTACAATAGGTTAGCAGAAATAGTTAGACACACGTGACAGAAGACGAAGATGCACGCATATGACAAGTACGTGCAAGATAATATAAGAGCATGCGTGTAAAGTATGACACACAAATAACTTTACCTTCACATCTCGCACAGTCCTTCTGAAGCTGCTCTGACGAAAGAGATGGAAAAAAGGCATCGCATACGCCAGCGCACACAGCCTTCAGGACGGTGTGTGCCCACGGCTGTACAATAAGTACGTAAAATAATGAGTCACACGTGACAGAGGATGAATACGAATGCATATGAGAAATACGTGCAAGGTGAAATAAAAAATACGTGAGATATGACATACTAATATTTTAATCACGATATCACACAACCTCAAAGACTTATTTCGATCCTCGTAGCGCAACAGCTTAGGAGCGGCGGCCGCAGTCACAACTCCACGAACCACCGTGCCGCCAAAAAGTCGGCGAGTCCTAAGGGAGTGACGTCGTTCAGCTCGAGCAAGCGAACTCGAGTCCAAACACGGCGCTGCACGCGGATTGTCTGCCGCCAGCGAACTTCGAACAGGAGAGCGAGCGCACGCTTGGCCGCCACCACGAATAGCGCTGGGCTGGTTTTGAGCTAGCGCCGAAGAAATCGACGGTAATGCGGATCTTTTCCAGAAACTCGAGGGAATGCAGCGTGCAAAGGTGAGTCCACCGCCGCGGCCAACGGATGGTGCCGAGCACTGAGATCCGACGCTACCTCAATCCCCGCCAGCCCGTGCTGGTACACTTACAGCGCGCGAAATACTACAACCAAGCTTGTTACGAGAACTCGCAACAAGTTTTCGACTACTCCCAACACAGCGACGAGGTCTCAGCACAATATCTTTAGCCCCGAGGTCATCGTGGCGGTGAAGACAGGCGAGCACTCGGGAGGCCGACGGCAAAGGCGGCCAATTTCCAGGCGGTCTCAAAGCACAGGCGAACTTCAGACGCCCAAGCTGACCTTCGCGGTGCATTTCGCGCGTGCGATATACAGCATGACCAAGCCCGTTGCCGGCAAGGACGATCCGCATCGCACATGCAAAAAGTAGAGTAGAATAAAGAATGATAACCCACTTGCGATAGAATCCAGCGCTGATTTCTGCCCTGCCCTGAGTCGGACTGAAGTAGATATCCCATAAGGCTGTCCTCTTCTCGGCCGTCATGTTGGCCTTCCGAACTGTTGCTGTCGTGTGTTGGTCGTGACTATATCTAAGCCACAGATATAGAGCGTGGCGTGGTGACGTGTCGAGACTTTCTCCAGACTTCATGAGTGCAGCGAAACGTAAAAGCAGCAGCCCACGCTCATCCAAGCGTACACACAAGCACCACGTCGTAATTCCTAGATCGTCGAATCCAAGCGGCCGTGGTCGAGCACTCCAAGCGCAATGCAACGCGAACCGTCGCCAGCAAAATACGGAGAAAGACTGAGCCAGGACAGGAAGAGGACGGAATGTGACCTTGGCAACGCTTTGCGCACTGCCTGCATTTGCCGGGAGGGGGGCAAGCACTGCGCCGTGCTCCCGACCGGGCTGCAGAAATTAGGTGCCTTTCTCCTCTTTTAACCACTGCCACCTTTTGCCGGGCGGTTTATCCCTTTAGAGCGTGTTTGGAGACTAAGTGGTTTACACGCAGCACGTTTCAATCCGTGGTTGCTCCTCAACGGTCTATCCGTTCATTGCGTGCACCTATTGGGCTCCGTTACTCCTTTTTCGGGTAATTTTGCCTTAGAGTGCATATCTTTGCACTTCAAACAAACGTTTAAACGAGTAAACGCTACAGCAAGTTTCGATTCAAACCGTTCGGCCAGAACCCGCGTCGACGCCCGTTCTAACTGGGTCAACGCCGGGCGCTCCACTGCTGCTTTGCATCCAATCTGGGTCCCTTTCAGGGAGATGATTCATAGTTTTTTATTTACATAATGTTACTGCATATGTGATTTGGGTATGAGCCGGTGGGTAGCGGGGAACAGGCGGATGAGAGAAGAGGACGTTCGGCTAGCGAGATAGGCCTCCGGTCAAACTGACGAGCGCCCTCGACGAGTCGGGAGGATGGTCCGGCTCAAGGCTCTTGTTGCCTCCACCTGACTGTGCTTAGTAATTCATTCATTCCGAAAAACAACGAGTTTCAAAGACGAGCACTTTTGTTTGTTACCACCACACTTCCCACAATTCCGCGCTCCGCCGGAATTGACCGGAAGAAGCGAAGCAAACCCTCGGTTTACGCGCAGCACCAATACCTTCCAGGACTATGAAAATGGTGTTGTCCTAAAGGCAGAGGGAAGAGCTCAACAAGGCGCTTGCCGATTATATGGCATCTAAAGGGTTCATGGAAGCTCTTGAAGCCTTCAATAAGGAGACAGAAATGCCTGGCGACATAGACAAGAAGTACGCTGGCCTTCTCGAAAAGAAATCTATGTCTTTAATCAGGTTGCAGAAGAAGATGATGGAACTGGAGAGTATACTGACAGAGGCCGAGAAAGTACATTTCGGGCGCACCCACACGGAAAAGTGGTCCCCTACAGAGTGGATCTCAGGCTTCCCGAGTGGCATACCCTCACGGGCCACCGGTCACCAGTCTCCCGGGTGGCCTTACACCCTGTCTACAGTGTGGTCGTCTCTGCCTCAGAAGACGCCTCTATCAAGGTCTGGGATTACGAGACTGGAGACAGGCCATCGGGAATGGGTGCGCATGGTCAGAGTCAACTCCGATGGCTCCATCTTGGCCAGCTGTTCTAATGACCAGACGGTTCGTGTGTGGGTGGTGGGCACCAAGGTGTGCAAGCTGGAGCTTCGGGAGTACGACTACGTAGTGGAGTGCATCGCTTGGGCACCCGATAGCGCCAACCCGCACCTGGGGGGCAACGGCAGCGGAGACAGCAACCGGCGGCTGGCTGGCAGTGGCGCAGGCCGGGCCCAGGGCACTGGACTCTTCCTGGCATCGGGCTCGCGAGACAAAACCATCATGCTGTGGGACGTCAGCGCGGGCCTGGCCGTCTTCACCCTGGTGGGCCACGACAACTGGGTGCGTTGTTTGAAGTTTCACCCTGGTGTTTAATACCTGCTAAGCCGCTCAGACGACAAGTCGTTGCTTGTCTGGGAGCTGGCACATTAGCGATACTGCGAGATGATGATGATGATGATGATGATGATGATGATGTAGACTTCTTATGGATGGCCCTCACCCACAGAGGGGGATGGGCCAAGAACCGGGCAGCAGGATACTTAAATGAAACTAAAATGAAAATGAAGCCATTCTGAAAAAGTAGTTTAAAGTAATACTACCTAAATATTTGCTGAGCAAGTGGCAAACCATCTCTTGTTTTTGATAGACATAACTACGAATTATAAACTAAAGATCTGAAAAGGTTGGGGTTCCCTAGCACGGTAATCTTTTAGTTGCGTTGATGTAATCAAACACAGTGGAGCATACATCCCTGTGGCAGTAACCAAATGAAGTTCCGCAAAGTAATAAAATTACTGGTAGATTTACTTGTATTCCTAGATTTTGTATTGGGGCTACTAAAAATCTTTTTCTCTGATAAGAATAACGATGGCAGAATAAAAATAAATGTTCATTGTTTCAATTTCATTGCAGCAAATGCATAGCGGTGGCGCGTTGAGTCGAGCTTTGTTAAGGTAATAATTAAGTTGAGAAATGCCCAGCGCAACCTCGTATAAGTGACCTCTAACTGTCGAGATACACACCACTGTTTATTCCAGCAATAGCTCAAATGCTCGAAATCTTCTACACTGGAGGCCTATCTCGCTAGCCGAACGTCCTCTTCTCTAATCTGCCTGTTCACCGCGACCCACCGGCTCATACCCAAACCACATATGCAGTAACAATATCTATGTATTTATTTTACCCTCAATGTCAAATGACATTACAGAGGGGGTTGAGTTGTTACAGAAAAATTGACTGAACAAAAAGCAGTGAATATGCTTAGATCGCTAAAAAGATCTCTTATAAATACAATATTTACCAATACATTATATATTATTATGTCTTGGCTAAAACAGCACAGAACCTACTTATACCATGTCAGCTAATTCAAAAAAATACCTTACTATACAATGTTAGCTGATGTATCGCGAAACAAGTTGTTATCACTTATAGCGATAATATCACCAGGAAGTCTGTTCCACTCCTTTGATGCTCGAGGCAAAAATGAATTGGAGAACGTTTTGGTGTTGCATGAAGCGATGCCTACTTTAAGATAGTGAACAAAGTGGTGGGATATGTGCTAAGGGTGAAGAAGTAGTTCGTCATGCAGGAAGAGATGATGGCACGTGTTCAAAAACGGAGTGCAAAAAAAGTTTTCACGGTGGAACTGCTCCTGGTTCTGTTATAATTATACAATATAAAACGAACGGAGTTCTTCTAAACAAGTGGAACAGAAGGTACCAGATTGTTATAGGTGGGGTCGCACATGGCTGTAGCATATTCTAGTTTAGAGCGTATTAGTGTTTTATAAAGCTGCAGTTTTAAGCCACATGGAGCATTAAAAAGGCTACGTCGTAAATTGCCAAGTATGCGGGTAGCATTGATTATTATGTATTCAGTATGAGGGGACCAGATTAGAATAGTTGTTATGTGAACTCCAGGATATATATACGAACTATAAGAATATATATACGAACTCCAGGATATTTATAGGTGTTATAAGAATACAGAAGAATGTTATTATGACAGTAAATAGGTGAGGTAGTAGAGGTTTTTGATAAACACACGATTTTGCACTGTTTATTGTTGTGGTCAATAAGCTATTTTTCACGTGCGCCAGTTATATAGAGCATTAAAATCAGCTTGCAATATGTTTATGTCATTATCATTAGTAGTTTCTTGAAAAATCACACAGTAATCAGCAATAAAATAAACGTTTGATGATACAATTGATGAGAGGTATTTAATATAAATAAAAAAGAACAGGAAGCCTATGACAAATTCTTGAAGAATGCCGGAATGAACTACGTGAAAAGATGAATTCTAACTATTGCAGTAACGAATTGTGCTCTCTTAGTGAGAAAGCCCTCAATCCACAGTTTGCTACCGTCAAGACTTACTTGGTGCAGTTTGTAAAGTAGCAGTCTATGGCAAACCTTGTCAAAAGCTCTTGAGAAACCTAGAAAATTGCTGTTGGCATGGTATAATTTTTAAAAAATCTGATGTAAGTGATGAGTGACTGCTAATAACTATGTTTCACAACAATACTTCTTTACGAAAGCTATGTTGTGCAGAAGTAAAAAATGAATATGATTTCAAAAAGTTTTCCCTCTTTCTAAATATACTAAATAAATAAGTGGGACGATAATTGTTCGGACAGTGTTTAATACCAGATTTATAGAGTAGAACGACTTTGCCGATTTTTTCATTGACTAAGAATAGTAGAAGTATGCAGTGACTGTTGGAAAATTTTTGTTTGTACAATAGAATCGTAAGCACAAGTACTTTTATAAAATAATTGTAATATTGCCATCATAACCAGGAGGCGAATCATTTTTTTTATTGAATGAGGCGTACAACTCCAACGGTTCCAATAATCATTGATGACATGGGTGAATAATTGTGTAAAATTGCGCTAGGTAAATTATTGCGGTTATGTAAAGAAAAGTTTTCGATTGAATATTTGTTAGGAACAACAGCGCAATGACCTTCACTAGTTACGTTACCGAATGAGTCAATCAAGGAAATATGGTTGTCGGACAGCGGCCTATTTACTCGGCAGAACTTTTTGCGTTAGCTTGTAACATAGACGGAAAAGCGTTAGTAAGAAAGTTATCTATAGGTAAGTTAATTGCAGATATGTAGATGTATGATGCAAATTTGTAGGCAGCAAACCGGGGGTGGTTAGTCAGTAAACATTTTGTGGCACGATAAAAACGTTTCTTTTTGTTATGTAAACGTTTGATGTGAGCATTCTGCCATGACACACGCGTGTTTGATATGACGGTACGGCAAGGAGTATACTTCAGGATTTGTCGATGAGCATCAGCTGCAAATATATTCCAGTTAGACTGCACTGAACGGTTTTTCAAACTGCTTAAAAATGTGTCTAGAAGATTTGATAGTTAACTGTTAATCGTTTCTTTCTTACTGTGGTGTATCGTTTTATTTTTTTATCTGCTTTAGCACAGGGTGCATTAAATGAAAATGATAGTAATGATTGATGAATAATGCCTGGTGTACAGGTTATAGCGGCAACAATGCCTGGTTGATTTGTTAATATCAGATAGAGAATCCTAGCACTGCTAGTAGTTGCCCTAGGGACGTTACTGCTTCTGTCGGAGAAAACACTCAACATAGGTTAATAAATTTTTTCGGCTGTGACGAAGATGTTAATGAGTAAGGTGCGTTTGCATTCCATAACTATAAAAGTTAAAATATCCGAGCAGATCAAAGGATGTGATAAAGATCGTGTGCACACAATATTATTTACGTCCTGAAGTTCGTCGACATATCCTAAAGATGAAGACGGAAATTGATAGCGTATTTCTAATATTATATTTTGGTTGCCGATGCTTACTATTGCTCAAACTAGTGCTAGTTCAGTAATAATATGGATACAGCAAGAAGGAATGCTTTATTGAAAAGAATGCCACCTCCTATCCAATCTCAACGGTATATGTGAAAATGGTTTGCGTCAACCAAGATTTCTTGATCACGGACATGTGCACGATTGGATGTAAAAACAGCGCAAAAATACATACAAACACGCAAGAAGAGACAATAAAATGCTGAACTTGCAAATAATTTTTATTAGAAGGAACACAAACATATATCAGACAGAAGACTTAGTCACATGGCACAACATGGTGGCTGCGCAGCTGAGCTAACAGGGTACAAAAAAGAGTGTAATCACAAAAAATCGACACTTACATAAACAATCAAGAAATGAAAATCAAAAAAGAAATAATGATCACATCTACTTGCAAAAACATGCGTGACCATCGAAAATACTAACAATCGCTTTAACCGGACAGCACTGAACCCAGGCATCCAACCTCATTTTCACCAAGTGCCACAGACCATTTGCTCACGAATCTTTCCCTCTCAATTTCAATGTAAAGAGACTCCATCACCTCTCTAGTACAATTGTCCGGATGGCCAAAGAAACAAGTGCTTTTGTCCACCAATGAATGGCAGCCACACTCCTTGTATTGAGCTGGCAAGTGCAATCTGTCTCTGTATATTTGCTCTGTTTTTACATCCAAACACGAACCACCAACTACCCCAACTTTCGCTTCTGATGTCCAAAGCCACGTTTCAATCAAAGCAATTATCTTTGCAATGCATATATCAATAGCTAATGGTAAAGACTTTTGTTTAGTACACTTCTAACGTTAGATTAATGAACGTACATCTGAAGATGTGATTTCCTGTCACCTACCCTGGCGCAACCATAAGTAAATGCGTTCCGTTAAGAAGCCCGTGCATCAGATGTCACCTTTTGATAAATCGATACGTTTTCTTACATCTATAACTTTATCGCACTTCATAGAAAATACATGTAAAATTTTTAATTGGTATTAACTTGTAACGCAGTTTGAGGGACGAAGAACCGGGCTGAGCTTTCTCAAAGTTGTTAAGTTTTCTTTTAGATGCGGAAGCATCTTATACTCGCGCCTTGTAGTGCGCCGTCCGCACCGCTTCTCGAACATTCGACAGCTGACGCGCGCGCATGCGCCGTCGCGCCGTCGCCCACCCTCTGTGCCGCGCGCGCTTCTCCTTCGAGAACATTCGACAGCTGACAGCGCATGCGCCGTCGCGCTGTATATATACTCAAGGTCGGCGCTCGCTCGCTCAGTTGCCGCTCATCCGTTGGTTTGTACGGCGCGTCGACGTCCGAAGTCGCCGTGAAATGAATGCCAACGAATCCACAACAACATTGATCGACGTCCCTTCGACCAGCGCCGCCCTTTCGCATACGTGTGTACGTGTTCACTCATTTAACACCCCCTCCTACAACCACGTTAACCAATTTAGCCATTGACCCAAGTAAGTCGCAATTTAACACCCCATTTCACAACCACGTTAACCAATTTAGCCATCGACCCAAGTAAGTCGCACTTTAACACCCCGTTAACCAATTATATGCTCCGCATCCTCCTCAGTGTTCCCCCGAGGGAAGCTGCGGGCAATTGTTTACGCCCCGCCGCGGTGGTCTAGTAGCTAAGCTACTCGGCTGCTGACCCGCAGGTCGCGGTATCAGATCCCGGCTGTGGCGGCTGCATTGCCGATAGAGGCGGAAATGCTGTAGGCCCGTGTGCTCAGATCTGGGTGCACGTTGGAGAGCCCCAGTTGTTCGAAATTTCCGGAGCCCTCCAATACGACGTCACTCATAATCATATAGTAGTTTTGGGACGTTAAACCCCACATATCAATCAATCATCATTAGGCTTTTCTACGAACCTGCCCCGTTGCAACAGAAAAATCTTCGCCGACTTACATGTTTTTAATCTTTAGTTGATTGTGCAGTGACAGTACTTTCCCTTTTGTTTTGAAGTTATTGAACTTGGCCACAATGGGGTGGCATTTAGTACGTGAGTGGTTGCCCAAATGGTGCACGATTTTAAACGACTGCCTGGGAAAACTGTCAAGAACAGCAAAATCGAATAAATCAATTTTGCTTCGGTATGATGCCAGGTTTTTTAGAGTCTGGAACTCCATGAAAGATCAAATTGTCCCTATTGGACCTGTCCTCTAGCTTAGTTAGTATAGATTGCACATGGGAATACTTGTCAGTTAGCGCTTTCACACTTTTTTGCATACTTGTTTGTTCTCCCATCATACTACCCAGTTTATTAGATTTTTTTCTTCCAGTTCGTCTAGTCGCTTCCGGATACCAGTAATTTCAGCATGATTGTTTCTTTGTCCTGCTTTAATTGTTTTGACATGAGTATCAAGCTTGGACTGACACTTCAAGCTCTGTAAAAAAACGCGAGTGCACATCTTTCGACATATGGAATAAAAGCTTCATTTCTTTAACAGTGTTTACGGCTAAGTCTTTGTGCTGTGGTTCGGGTATTGGGCGCAGGCTTAGATTCAATATCACTGGAACAAGGCAAAGTGTAAGCCATTAAAGAACATTCGCACTGAGTCTCGCACAACATCCGTGGGCGCGGTAATTGCAGTAAACAGCGGTTGTTAGATCTTCTAGCGCTTAGTGAAGAAGTACACACCTGCCTGGCGACAAAATAGTGGCTTAGAGCTGTGTGAAAACCACTTCTTTCGTGCCCACTGTAGGCGGCGTCCAGGTATTCCTTCTTAGAGCTGTCCGTGGTGATTGCTGTTGTTGTCGATGGGCCTGGTCGATCATCAAAGAGTACCCAGGGGGAGTGAATGCTCCGCATGTGTTGAATGGCTACACTGACGAAGTTTGTTGTGAATAGTGGTGCACCTACTTGCACCAAGCCAGCTGAGCAGGTTGATAACCACGGCAGGATAATCGCAAGAAACGCTTGCATGGTGAAAAATAATGGCTTAGAGATGTGCGAAGACCACTGCTTTCGTACACAAAAATTCTAAGCAGTTGCACTTCACCAGCTTAACATTTTAAGCTCACTAGTTCAAATAGGATCACGAAGTTCAGACTCGTCCGTTCATTTATGTTCGAAGCCCGCAAGCACAATAATAGGCAAATTTGTGTACTACATTGTGAGGGTGGCCGAGAAAGGGTGTTACGTGACGGTGTCATCATCATCGGGACTTGGCCGAGAGGGGGGTGAATGGTATTGTGGAGGCGCTGCGTTAGGAAGTCTCGATCCGTTCAGCAAAGGCGTGTCATGCGCTAACCCTAAATCGCACACCACACACCGCTACGTCTTGCCACTCTTTCCAACCAGCCCGAACTCCCCCTTCCCCACACACGCAACCCCCACCACTCCAGTCCCAATGATGATGATGACGCCGTCACGTAGTGCCCTCTCTCGGCCAAGTCCCGATGATGATGACGCCGTCACGTAATGCCCTCTCTCGGCCACCCTCACAACATATCATTCCCATGGTCGCTGAACGATCGCAGCACCACAGTCTCTTCTAGGTAATTTTAGAAATCTAGAAATTGTTCCACCTTAGAGCGCTGAATCGAAGTAGAGCGTCATTCACAAGTGCTCAAGAACGTCGGCAGTCGATGCTTCATACGGTCGAAAATCAATCTTGTAAGATCACAGCCTCTAAAACACTGCGGAGCTGATATGCACTTCAATGCGGAACAGACCCCGTTTTCAGGAAGGAAAGCACCCTAAGTAATACTTCGACTTCACCGTGATCTCCGAGTAGGCTGGTCGTGCAAAAACGTGCTTATGTAGAGGTGCACGAGCACTAATGAACACGTGTGCAATGGCTCGTGTATGGCACACGTATGCCATAGCTCAACAGCATGCGCTTAAATGAATGAATCACCTACACAAAAATCAAGGGGCTAAGCCAGTCGAAGGTCACTTCCTCTTCATGGATCGACTGGTCAAGGTACAGGTCATCCACAAAGAAGCAATGTGATTGAAACCAAGAAGGTTCTCTTAAAAGCCTAGAAGGTATAATGAAAGCCGCTATCCAAGAGGCAAAGTTTAACTGTGGAGTTTTGTCAAATTTTAGCGGATATGAAGTGGAGTTGGAGCGACTTCGAGCAATTCGTCGACATGCCGACCGACGTTATAGGCCCAAAAAATTTATCTACGGTTTGATGAAGACGAGACGTCTACAAAAGAAGACTCAACGTCGAATAAATGCTCTACAGTCACTACGATGAAAGTCATTATGTGAGTCGCTCAATCCCCACAAACCTCTTTCGCAAATATGGAGACTAATCCGTGGCCTACGAACATTGCCACAACAACATCGCCCATTCTAATGCCTTGCTCCCAACCTAAGCCAACGTGAAATCGATGTAGCAGAATACTTCTGCGCCAGGGTTGCCAACAAGGGGACTGCAATATCCGTGAGTAACCTACCAAAAGCACCGTTGTCCAGAGACCCTCGGATGTACATTATGTTTTTTCTAGAGGAGCTACAAGCAGCACTGGCAGCAAGCACTCGTCATCTCCTGGGCCCGATGGAGTCACGAAGCTTTTGCTAACCTAGGAAAAACAGCTCAGCGTGTCCTTTTAGCTGTATTCAATGACTCGTGGAGCAACGGTTTGGTTCCTCATTCGTTAAAATGCAGCCGCCTTGTGCTCCTGCTCAAACCAGGCAAATAACCATTGGACATGGTCTCTTATCACCCCATTGCACTTACCAGCTGTTTAGAAAAGGTGATGAAGAAAATGGTGCTGAATCGCCTAACAGTGGTACCTGAAACATAAGATATACCCCGATGCTTTGACCGGCTTTCCACGGGGATGGTCTTCCATAGACAATGTTGTTGACCTTGTCACGTCTGTACAACAGCAGAAAAGCCTAAAGAGATTATCAACGGCAGTGTTCTTGGATGTTAAGGGCGCATATGACAATGTATTGCTTGAAACCATCTTTGACACCTTGGGCAACATTGGAGGGTGGGGCGCGTCTACCGATAGATGTACAGTTATTCGAAGGACAGAACTTTCTTTGTTCAGACAGATGATGGCGAAACGAGGCACCATTATACTTATCATGGTGTACCTCAACGTGTTGTCTTAAGCCCCATACTTTTCAACCTTGCGCAGATTGGCTTCTTTGACGTTCTGCCTCAATTCGTGCAGCTCTCGATCTACGCAGGCAAGATCTGCATCTGGGCATCAGTGGTCACACTTCTACACGAACGAGACAGGCTTCAAAGAGCGGCTACACTGACGTCAAACTACCTTTAAGGACGAAGACTTGAGCTGTCATTTAAGAAATGCTCACTGGTTGCGTTTTTGCGCAATTCAATGACCCCATACGTCGTCAAAATTATTGAAAACACAATCAGCTATCAAACAAACGCGGTTTCCTGGGAATAATAATAGATCTGGACTTGTCCTGGAGCCCTCACATCGCTTTCATGAAAAAGAAACTCACCATGATTACCCACTTTCTAAGGTTTCTTGCGGCAAAATCTTGAGGGGCTTCGGTATACGAGCCATGCATCAACTGTACACTGCACTTTTTCTCAGTTTCACGCGCGATAGCCTACCTGTGTTCGGCAATACTCGAATAACAATTGTACGTGTCCTCCAGTCAATACAAGCTCGTGCACTGAGAATATGCCTCGGGCTTCCGAGATGCGCATCTTCAGCAGTGACTGTCACAAACGCTCACGAACACCCTATCACAACCTACGATCGTGTCGATGCTTTAAGAACGCACATAAGACACGCCTCCCGGATTCAATTGCATCATCTCGCCTCCCTTCAAACTTCCAGGCCAAGCTCTTTGTTCTGCACTATTATTGCTCCACATCCCATGGTGATTACTGCAAACTTCAGGCACGCAGCAAGACCGTCGTTTCCATTGTGGTGTTTACATCCACTGGAAGCCGTGACAACCATCCCCGAAGTGCGAAAGAAAAATTTGTTAAACTTGGCCCTCAAACAAACAACATTACTGTTTTTGTTTGAGAAACACAGTGGACGCATTCACGTTTACACAGATTGGTCAATTACTTAAGCAAGCTCAAATGGTGCAGTGATAATTCCGAATAAATGCGTCACAATATAGTTCAGGACATGGCATCTGACATCAGCCACGGCTTCAAAACTCACCGCCATTCATGCCGCCCTGGAGTTCCTAGTTGAAGAACCGCAGCAGACATGGCCAATTTTATTGGACTCCAAAGCAGCCCTTCAGGCAATTGCCTCGCTATATTGTTACGGACCAAATGAACAGCTAGTCGCTGCAAAAAGACTGATTCATCACCGGGCTATATAGAAACTACATGACATAGCGTATCAATGAATACCGGGCCACTGCAGCATCGATGGAGACGACCGTGCAGATGAAGCAGTCCAATCTGCTCATAATGATGCCCCTCATGAAGCTATACCATTATCAAGAACGGATGCTGCTACAAGCCTTCGATCACTAGCACGAGAACTAACACGCGCTCAGTGAAATTCACCGGTATTCACCATCGTCCGCCTTTGTAAATTGGACCCACACCTACAGCTCTGTCTTCCGTCAGAAATAACCACAGCTGAGGAGCGGAAGATTGGGGTGGCCTTTAGGGATGCCTACTTGTTTCGAATCGGATTGACCAGCAGCTGCACATGCGACAACTGTGGCTAAACGGACACTTTTTCCCATCATCTCGGCGAAGGTCCTCGCTTCAGTGCGCCAAGAAAAGAACTGTCGAAAGTTTCAGACATACAAGACAATCGCCAATTGTCGGAAGAAAGGGTATTAGGACACTGGCCGAGACCATTATCGCCACGCAAGGCGAGAGCGTTGTTGCACTTCTTGCGGGTAAGTGGTCTAAGGCTTTCTTAACGTCTTTTTTCGCTATCCTTTTATTCCCCTTACCCCCTGCTCCAGCAGAGGGTAGCCAGCTGGTCTGAGAACTGGCTAACCTCCCTGTCCTTCCTCAGTCAATCCTCCTCCTCCTTACGAAGAACAGCTGCGTAGAAGAAAATCACACAGCACCAGGGAAGCAGTGACTTCTGGGGACTCCACAGGAAGCACTGCCGTTTCAGCGTCCTTCTCCTAGTTATTCATTTACGCATCAGCACTTATCGACCATACGCATCTCCATTCAAATGTACACGTCATTTTAATACTAAATTCGAAGCATTTCCTAGCGAAATTTGGCTACTTTGAGTGCATCTATCTATCTATCTATCTATCTATCTATCTACCTATCTATCTATCTATCTATTTAGACGCTCGCGACTTTCTTCTCTCTTGGCCGTTTCAATAATGGTATCAATACCGGACTTGGTATGACATAACATGACTATATGACGAGTACTACTGACTAGTCATAACAAGAAACTCATGACATGTATGTCGTAATTGTCATAATTTGCCTTTCGTGGTGTTGCTGCTCTTGTGGTGGTTTCGATCAGATCAGAAACTGGTATGGTGCATGACTGCTTGGGGAACACAAGTGAACCCCCTTACGTGGAAATCATTACATGCATGTCATGTAACAAACTGACTACATGCCACACTCATGATGCCCTCGTGGCCGTTTCGCTAGCTTCAAACACATCAATTTGGTATTACGTAACGCGAACGGACGACGAAGGTAAATGACATGTCAAAACATGATAACCATGACATGCTTGTTATGTGAAACATCACTACATGCTACACTCATAGTGCGATCACGTTCGTTTCGCTATCTTCAAATATTCCAAAGTTGGTGTTACGTAACGTCAATGGATGACAAAGGTGTGTGATTGCTGCAAACATAATAATCACGACATGCTTGTCATGTAAGAAACTGACAACAAACCTTGCTCGTGATCCGTTCGCGGCCATTTCGCTAGCTTCACATATTATAAATTCGGTATTACGTGACGTGCATTTACGATGAAGGTAAATGACACGTCCAAACATGATAATCATGGCATGCGTGTTGTGTAAAACGTGTCTACACGCTACGCTCATAGCGCGCTGGCGGCCGTTTCGCTAGCTCTACATATACCAAATTTGGTATCACGTGACAAGAATGGATGACGGAAGTACATGACACGTCTTATCATGATAATCATTACGTGCGTCTCATAAATAATGACTACAAGGTCGTTTCGCTAGCTCCATATATACCGAATTTGTTATCACGCGACGTGAATAGACTACGAAGGTAAATGACAAGTCCGAACATAGCAATAATGACATGGACGTCGTGTACGGCAAAACTTACGTCCGTCTTGTAACGTCGTACTGATATGAAAGTGACATATCCACCTTCTTCAGTCGTACTTCACATATCCCTGATTCCCACTGTACGTGGGATCTGCCAATATTAATGTCGCCTGAACAAGTTCGAGTTCTCGATAAAGTATTTCCCGGAAAGCACCACGATACTTCAAGCGAAATGCAGCAAAGGTTAGTAATGCCACACCTGTAATTATCTCTATTGGCATGACAACGTCAAGTAAACTTCACATAAAATGAATACCGGTGCGCACACTTTGAGAAGCTTAATTTGGTTGAATTTCTGATTCTCCTGTCAATGTATAGTGCTAATAAACACCTCAGCACTTTCCCGTTAGTTAGAAGTGTCTGTATCAGTGCGCACAGTAGGCGCAGACGTTAGAATGAAGTTGGAATAATGACAGATTGGCATTAATGGACTTCCGTATGTAACGTTAAATATTTGTGAAAAAGGAGAAGGTATCGCAACATCCATCCACATAAAAAGGAGACGTAAACCGAGTGCAGGTGTACGTATACTAAAAGAAATAAAGATAATTTGAAACTAGTGAGAGATAGAAATATAATATAAGCAAACTGATACCTATTCGAACAAAGACAAACATGGCATCTCACTAAAGAACGATGTACACCATTACCCAGTTCGCAAAAGCATTCGAAAAAGGAGTTGTGTGATAATGCACTTTGGTGTATCGTCTAGTAATTCGGTAAATATTGAGGCGCATGGCGAGCACATTCAGTGAGCTTGACAAGATAAATATACAATTTAGGCGTACGCCAATTAGTGTGCTTTCTGAAGAAAACGGAAAACGAACAAGACGAAGGACATTTGACTCATAGAAACAAAGGCAGAGAAGACCCCCTTAATTAAAATATGGTAATTATGTCAAGATAGTTCACGTACGTTTCATTAGGAATTTTGTAAATAGGAGCATGCTAATAAATAACTTGCTAATTAAGACCGTGATTCATGCATGGAACCTTGCAGTAGTATAATACAAACACCGTGTTTACACAACAAGACAGACAACGTTCAAACTGTTTTGCAAGTGAAAGCCTTATTCACCAAAGATTCGGCCACGTTTTCTTTAAGACATGATCGTTATAGAAGTGTATTCATAGTAACGTGGCATAAATTTTTTGAGACCTGTATGAAGCGTACTGCCAAGCTGTCTCTCATCTTTCCTTTTCCCTTTGGCAGGCTATATTTTGGCTCAAATAGAGTTAATAATAACAAACTAACATAGAACCACTAGTAATCAAGGATGCCAATGCTTTTGATTGGTCTCACTTTTGTTCAGACCGCAGTTCTCGAAACAACTTTACCTAAGTAACAAGGGGATAGATGGGAAGTTAAAGGTAAATTGCAATAACTCAGCACGCACATGAACGAAATTAACTGGTAGTAAGAGTGAATTTTCGTTTGTGGTATGTTGTCTGTGTTAAACTTGCACAGATCTCTCTCTCAATCCTGCAGTCCCGCTACAAAGGTTGGTTTGGTGTTGTGGGCGTTACCTGTTCCTAGCCTATTGGCACACCTGCCACAAATGGCTCACAGGATGCTGCTCTTAGGGTCTAGATTACAGATTGCATCAATCCATCTCCTCAAATCTCTTCCGGCGATAATATTTGCTTCCGCCTAAAACGCGAAATAATATGAATTGTCGAAAAACATCCGAAAGCCTCTTTGTAAGACACTCACCATAGATAACTGTAATGTATAGACAACTGTACTTTGTTTTATTATCATTTCACTGCTTTAGTATCTTCTTCTAATCTCTATCTTTCATCAGTGTCATTGTCATACGTATAAAGAGCATAATATTGACATTTATTGAGATATGTCCCCATATTGGCATGGTGGGTGCAAACCACACAGTTCCCGTTTCTACCCGTTTACGCAGCTTCCGTTTCAGGCAAAATGCCCCTTACTTAAAGCCAACTAGTCCTCTGCCCCCCCCCCCAAAAAAAGGACGCAATTCCGATGCCAAACATTTACAAAATTATATCACTAAGAACCCTGAAACGTATTTCTAAATTCATGCCAACACATAAAACAACCAATACAAGGAGCTCCGAAATATAGAAACTGCCGAGGTGTAGAACAAATTATACCTATCAGATGCTACGACATCGACTACCCTATCACTGAAACAAACAATATAACACTTAGTATTGTGTGGTGACATAAACATCTATGTAACTGCAAACAACTAAGTGCTAGGGATTATAATACGGTGGATATATTGCATAAAAATTGTTTTCCAATTTTCTGTAGTACGCCTACAAAATTTGGTATAGGCACTGGAATGTAGTATTGTGTGTATTATGTGTTTCCCCCTCTCCCCCAAAAAAGTTGTATATGTCGTGCTTTTTTTCTGTTTTAAAGTGCATCCCGTGCCCTTAAACACCTGTTCCGGTGTTAAGCGGTGTCGCTCCTGCCGTCGTCATCGGTGGCGTAACCACGGTAACGTATGCGTGGCACAGAAATTAGGCAAGTCGCACTAATGTGCAAAGCACGTAGGAGGAGGAGGAGGAGGAAGGGAAGAAATGAAAGGCAGGGAAGTCAACCAGACGCACGTCGGGTTTTCTACCCTGCACTGGGGGAAGGGGTGAGGGGATTAAAGGAGAAGAGAGAGAGAATTGAAGGGCAACGTGTGTGTATATGTGACCTTGTCCATTGCACGCTTATAAGCGGTCGCGTAGTCTGGTCGTCTTTAGAAAACTTAGCAATGCCCGCGTCGTTTTGCTGGCCAGCGACGCGTAGAGCCATGAGCCAAGTAGCTTCTCTTCGGAAAAAGGTCTATTGTCTAGTGTCTCTAACGTTTCGCGTAGCAAGTTGCGTTCGCTCGCAAAACGTTCACATGAACCCAGTAGATGTATCAGTGTTGTATCAGTGTCGCACAATTCACATCTGGAGCTATCCGCCATTCCTATGCGAAAGAAGTACGCCTTTGTAAAAGCTACTCCTAACCCCAGGCGGCACAGTAAAGTTGCATCCTGGCGGGAGAGGTCCGAAAAAACTTGAAGCTTTCTCGATGGGTCCAATTTGTGTAGGCGGCGGTTACTGACACTGGGATCACTCAGCCAAGTTTCCGACATGGTGTTAGCGAACGAGTGAAGGCCTTTTGCAGTGTTGCACAGCACGTGGAAGAGTGAAGCGTCTATGGTGTCACCACTCGAACGAGTACGTGCCACAGGAATAGAGCAAACCCCACTACCATGCACGGCTATTGCGAGCGTCAAACTAAAATGAAGTATGTGCCAAATGAATTGGGAAAGAAGCAAGCAAAAAAAACTTCTGGGCAAGCCCAAACACCACGTAAAGCAGGCGCGAGTATCAAATGAAAACAAAGTATCTGCCTCCGGAAACGGGCGAGCAAAGTTGGACAACTTGCTGGTAGTGGTTGTGTACTTCGACATTGCGCACTTGCTGCAACTCACATCAACCACACTACGGCCCAAACCGATAATACTTTTGGACAACCTTTATATAGACTGAAAAACAAAAGAGAACTATTGTTCCCAGTTATGCGCAAGAGCATCCCGTTCCCATTCATCGTAACGTATCCCAGTGATGAGACGACCTCACGGAACCCTTCCATATACTTCGTCTTTGACAAACAGGCATTGATGGAGAAATTCATTTCACCCTCGACAAAGCTTCCTTCATTACATTACGACTGGCAAACATGTGTTCCCATTACAAAGAATTGCGGAAAATAAGTAGAGCAGAGCAACTGTCAATGCATACATACATATCTCTTCCAAATTGTTTTTCTCAACTTACCGCAAAACCAAAACACCTAAACAGCTCCACTCCGAATTCGTATTATGCAGACGCTTAATCGTTGGCATTTTCTTCTATTTTACAACGTTTGCTTTTAAGATTTTTATCGTGTAGTGATGACCGTTAGCGTGTATTTTCAGTGTTCTAAACATGAACGTACCATTATTTCTTTTTTCAGTGTTAAAGTGTTTTTTATTTGTTGTTTCGTTGCTGCCTCAAAAATGGGGCTGTCAACCGCGTGAAGCATTGCTGGCTTTTATTCGGGGTCGTTAAGATGAGTAGTATGTACGCTAAAAAATTGGTTTGGCATAATTTTATTTCATCTATATACGTGTCCGGCCTAAAACAACTGATTTTCATTTTCCTGACGAAAAGATGAGGCAAAGAACCGGGGGTTGGTCGTGAAGCATGGCTAAGCTTCTGCCTTCGGTGATAACGTCACACTTCTAAGTAAATTTTACCTGTATGCCGAGGCAGAAATTGAACCCTTAGCTGTTGTTCAGAATAACAGCCCCAACGCTCTACCGAAGAAGCCCACACCACCACCACACGCATACTTATTTTTTGCATCAGTGTCAACTAAATTTCTTTCCTCCATGCTATTAATCAACTTGATCGGTATCGCGGCGCCATAGAGTTTCCCATAGGTAGACTGGAGGCAACTCTAGCGCTAGTGTCTGTGCGAGGGGCAACGCAAAGCGCTTCAGCCAGCATTGGAATGATGTGGAGTACACAAGTTTGTCTATTATACGCACCTTCAGTTCCACTTGACTTCGCGTGGCTTGGAGGTACTTTGTCATGAAATGACAGTCAGTCAAAACACTTTATTTGCGAAGCAGCTCTTTGACTAGCTTGTATAACGCTGTCCCTCCGTCCACACTACTCCCATCGCCGTAAGTGTTGGAGCGGTGCAAATTTGCTCATGCCCTTTTAGCAGTGCGCCGTGACGTCTTTCTCGCACGCCAGCAGTGCGCTCACCTTGTGTCAGTTCTCTCTCACTTCACCCACTCCACCGCTTGCTGCGCACGGGCCCATTCCTCACGTGGACATCATTTTAACCGCGCCACCTCTCTCTATCTGTCGGCGAGAAGAAGCCGTGAGTCGGCGCGCGCGCGCTATAGTGCACGCGCCTTGAGAATCTCGCAGCGCCGACAATGTGGACCACGCGCCGCTGCTTGCCGCAAGATCACGCCGAAGGTTAGGACGCCGTCGTGGCAGGCTTCCCGCTAGTGTGTGCGTTCTTTTCGCAGATGTCGCCGGCGTTGCGAGGATTAGGGAAGCCAATCGCGTTCGCGAATGGCGACGTTAACAACGATGAGGCGAGAGCCTGGGAAGCCGAACGATAGCGTCGGAGTGAAAGACCAGCGACACCGACTAGGTGATAGTCGAGAACACCGATCGCGTTCGAGAATACATAAGGCACGCGGGTAACACAGACGAGACGCGAGCCAAGTAAGATGAGCTGCTGCGTCTTCAAGACGTCCCGCCTCCCACATTCTAAGGCAAAAGGGCGTTAAAAAGGTGTGTGGTTTGTCCGTTTGGGGATTAATGGGGCTGCCACAACCATTCTTCTATTTAAGGAATAACGGCACCGCGTCTAACAGTTAGTCCCCAATGACAAGCTCAAGGAACTGACATTTAGTCGTCACATTTGCAGCTTAGTGAGTAACCATTAGTCCCACAATTCACCTCAAAGGACTAATATTTAGTCCTCACACTTGCACCCTATAGGGTAACATGTCAATCCCCACATTTACACGTCACCGGGCAACCGTTAGTCATCACAGTTGCACCTCGCCGCACGAACGGTTTATCCACTCAAGTACTCCGATCAGATGAACTTTGTATCTTCAGTTCAAACATAGCTTTTGTTGATTTTCCGCCAGGCCTAATATTTTTTGCCTGTTTTTCTGCGCAGTGAGCAACAAATAGCGCAGAAAAGAACACGCGAGAAAGTAGTTAGCCACCTGTACCTGCTTTCGCAGTCACGGCAACAACGAAAGAGAAAAGCTAGACATCGAAATCTTTATTTTTCTACATACGCATGAAGTTTCTCCATTCTTATAAGTGAATTCATGGTGAAGTGTACAAGTCTAGTCTCTTTGTCACATCTTGTTCAGTCTTCGTGTTGCATCTCCTGACAGAAGCGATAGATAACAGGCATTGCAGACGCCAGCGCACGCAGCCTTCGTCCTTTTGTGTTCCCACGGCTGTACGTACATTAAGATAGTAGAAATAGTTAGACACACGTGACAGAAGATGAAGATGCACGCATATGACAAGTACGTGCAAGGTAGTATAAGAACATACGTGTAAAGTATGACACACAAATTACTTTACCTTCACATCTCGCACAGTCCTTCTGAAGCTGCTCTGACGAAAGAGATGGATGAAAGGCATCACAGACGCCAGCGCACGCAGCCTTCAGCACGGTGTGTGCCCACGGCTGTACAATAAGTATGTTAAATAGTGAGTCACACGTGACAGAGGATGAATACGAATGCATATTAGAAATACGTGCAAGGTGAAATAAAACATACGTGAGATATGACATACTAATATTTAAAACGCGATATCACACAACCTCAAAGACTCATTTCGATCCCCGTAGCGCAACAGCTTAGGAGCGGCGGCCGCAGCCACAACTCCGCGAACCACCGTGCCGCCAAAAAGTCGGCGAGTCCTAAGCGAGCGACGTCGTTAAGCTCGAGCAAGTCAACGCGAGACCGAACACGGCGCTGTACGCGGAGTGTCTGCCGCCAGCGAACTTCGAACAGGAGAGCGAGCGCACGCTTGGCCGCCGCCACGAACAGCGCTGGGCTGGTTTTGAGCTAGCGCCGAAGAAATCGATGGTAATGCGGCCCTTTTCCAGAAACTCGAGCGAATGCAGCGTGCAAACGCGAGACCACCGCCGCGGCCAATGGATGTAGCCGAGCTACTTGCGACCGACTGACGGGAAAGGCAGCAGTAATGGAGACCAAGTTTCCCTGAATTCCGACGCTAACGAAATCCCTCGCCAGCCCGTGCTGGTGCACTTACAGTGCTCGAAATACTACAACGATGCTTGTTACGAGAACTCGCAACGTGTTTTCGACTACTCCCAACACAGCGACGATGGCTCAGCCCTATATCTTTAGCCCGGAGCTCATCGCGGCGGCGAAGACAGGCAAGCACTCGGGAGGCCGATGGCAATGGCGGCCAATTTCCAGGTGGTCTCAAAGCCCAGGCGAACTGCAGACGCCCAAGCTGACCTTCACGGTGCATTTTGTGCGTGCGATATACAACACGACCGAGCCCGTTGCCGGCATGCACGATCCGTATCGCACACGCAAATAGTAGAGTAGAATAAAGAATGATAACCTACTTGCGAAAGAATCAAGCGCTGATTTCTGCCCTGATTCGGACTGAAGTATACATCCAATAGGCCTGCCCTCTTCTCGGCCGTCATGTTGGCCTATCCAACTGTTGCTGTCGTGTGTTGGTCGTGACTATAGCTAAGCCACAGATATAGAGCGCGGCGTGGTGACGTGTCGAGACTTGCTCCAGACTTCGTGGGTGTAGCGAAACGTAAAAGCAGCAGCCCACGCTCATTCAAGCATACAAACAAGCACCACGTCGTAATTCCTAGATCATCGAATCCACGCGGCCGTGGTCGAGCACTCCAAGCGTGATGCAACGGGAACCGTCGCCAGGAAAATACGGAGAAAGACTGAGCCAGGACAGGAAGACGACTGATAGTGACCTTGGCAACGCTTTGCGCAGTGCCTGCATTTGCCGGGGGGAGGGGGGGCAAGCACTGCGCCGTACTCCCGACCGGGCTGCAGACATTAGGTGCCTTTCTCCTCTTTTATCCACTACCACCATTTGCTGGGCAGTTCATCCCTTTGGAGCGTGTTTGCAGACTAAGCGGTTTACACGCAGCACGTTTCACTTTGGGGTTTCTCCTCAACGGTCTATCCGTTCATCGCGCGCATCTATTGGGCTCCGTTACTCCTTTTTCGGGTAATTTTTCCTTAGAGTGCATATCTTTGCGTTTCAAACAAACGTTTACTCGAGTAAACGCTACACTGAGTTTCGATTGAAACCGTTCGGCCAGCACCCGCGTCGACGCCCGTTCCTACTGGGTCAACGCCGGGCGCTTCCACTGCTGCTTTGCATCCAATCAGGGTCTCCTTCAGGGAGATGATTCATAGTTTTTATTTACATATTTTTACTGCATATGTGATTTGAGTATGAGCCGGTGGGTAGCAGGGGAACAGGCAGATTACAGAAGAGGACGTTCGGCTAGCGAGGCAAATTGACCGGAAGAAGCGAAGAAAACCCCGGTTTACGCGCAGCACCAATACCTTTCCGGACTATGAAAATGTGTGTTGTCCCAAAGGCAGAGGGAAGAGCTCAACAAGGCGGTTGCCGATTATATGGCAACCAATGGGTTCATAGAAGCTGTTGAAGCCTTCAAGAAGGAGACAGACATGCCTGGCGACAAAGACAAGAAGTACGCTGGCCTTCTCGAAAAGAAATGTACGTCTTTAATCAGGTTGCAGAAGAAGGTGATGGAACTTGAGAGTAGACTGGCAGAGGCCGAGAAAGAGTACATTTCGGGCGCACCCACACGGTAAAAGCGGTCCCCTACAGAGCGGATTCCCAAGCCTCCCGAGCGGCATGCCCTCACGGGCCACCGGTCACCAGTCACCCCGGTGGCCTTACACCCTGTCTACAGCGTGGTCGTCTCCGCCTCAGAAGACGCCTCTATCAAGGTTTGGGATTACGAAACTGGAGACTTCGAACGAACGATGAAGTGCCACACGGACCCCATGCAAGACTTGGGTTTCGGCCACACTTGGAAGTTTCTAGTGTCTTGTTCAGCAGACATGATCATCAAATTGTGGAATTTCCAGACATAGGAGTGTATTCGTACAATGCACGGACACGACCACAACGTGTCATCAGTGTCCTTCCAGCCAAGCGCTGACCATGTGGTGTCCTGTTCGAGATACAAAACCATCATGTTGTGGGAGGTATCCACGGGGTACTGTGTCAGACGTTCACAGGCCACCGGGAATGGGTGCGCATGGTCAGAGTCAACTCCGATGGCTCCCTCTTGGCCAGCTGTTCTAATGACCAGATGTTTCGTGTGGGTGGTGGGCACCAAGGAGTGCAAGTTGGAACTTCGGGAGCACGACCACGTGGTGGAGTGCATCGCGTGGGCACCCGAGAGCGCCCACCCGCACCTGGGAGGCAACGGCAGCGGAGACAGCAACCGGCGGCTGGCTGGCAGTGGCGCAGGCCAGCTCAAGGGCACTGGACTCTTCCTGGCATCGATCTCGCGGGACAAAACCTTCAAGCTGTGGGACCTCAGCACGGGTCTGGCCGTCTTCACCCTGGTGGGCCACGACAACTGGGTGCGTGGTGTGAAGTTCCACTCCGGTGGCTAACACCTGCTGAGCTGCTCAGAAAACGACAAAATGTTGCGTCTCTGGGAGCTGGCACACCAGGGACTGCTGCAAGATGTTGATGATGATGAAGATGATGAACTCTTATCGATAGCGCTCACCCACAGATGGGGATGGGCCAAGAACCGGGCGGCAGGACACCTAAATGAAACTAAACTGAAAATGAAGACAATCTGAAAAATATTTTAAAAATTATACTACCAAAAAAACAGAAATGTTCGCTGAGCAAGTGGTCAAATCATCTCTTGTTTTTGATAGACATAACTACGAATTATAAACTAAAGATCCGAAAAGGTTGGGGTTGACTAGCACGGCAATCTTGTAGTTGCGTTGATGTAATCAAACACAGTGGAGCATACATCCCTGTGGCACTAACCAAATGAAGTTCCGCCAAGTGATAAAATTACTAGTAGATTTACTTGCATTCCTAGCTTTTGTAATGGGGCTACTAAAAATCTTTTTCTCTGATAAGAATAACGATGGCAGAATAAAAATAAATGTTCAATTGTTTCAATTTCATTGCACCAAGTGCATAGCGGTGACGCTTTGAGTCGAGCTTTGTTAAGGTAATAATTTAGTTGCTGAACTGCACAGCACAATCTGGTATAAGTGACCTCTATCTGGCGAGATACACACCACTGTTTATTCCAGAAATAGCTCAAACGCTCGAAATCTTTGACACCGCAGGCCTATCTCGCTAGCCGAACGTCCTCTTCTCTAATCTGCCTGTTCACCGCTAGCCACCGGCTCATACCCAAATCACATATGCAGTAACACTATTTATGTATTTAATTTACCCTCAATGTCAAATGGCATTACAGAGGCGGGTGGGTTGTTACAAAAAAATAAACTGAACAAAAAGCAGTGAATATAGTTAGATCGCTAAAAGAGATCTATTATAAGTACAATATTCTCCAATACATTTATATAATATTATGTCTTAGCTAAAACAACACAGAACATATTTATACCATGTCAGCTATTTCAACAAAAAAGCTTATTATACAATGTTAGTTGATGTATCGCGGAACAAGTTGTTATCACTTATAGCGATAATGTCACCAAGACGTCTGTTCCACTCTTTTGATGCTCGAGGCAAAAATGAATTGAAGAACGCTTTGGTGTTGCATGAAGGGATGCCTACTTTAAGATAGTGAACAAAGCGATAGAATATGTGCTAAGGGTGAGGAAGCAGTTCGTCATGCAGGAAGAGATGATGGTACGTGTTCAAAAACGGAGTGCAAGGAAACATTTCCTGCTGGAAATACTCCTGGTTTTGTTATAATTATAAGTTATATAACGAACGGAGTTCTTCTAAACAAGGGGAACAGAAGTTACCAGATTATTATTGGTGGGGTCCCACATGGCTGTAGCATATTCTAGATTAGAGCGTATTAGTGCTTTATAAAGCTGCAGTTTTAAGCTACATGGAGCATTAAAAAGGCTACGTCGTAAATAGCCAAGTATGCGGGTGGCATTGATTAATATGTATTTAGTATGAGGTGACCAGTTTAGAACAGTTGTTATGTGAACTCCAGGATATTTATAGGAGTTATAAGAATCCAGAAGAATGTTATTATGACAGTAAAACAGGTGAGGTCTTAGAGGTTTTTGATAAACACATGATTTCGCACTTTTTAGTGTTGTGGTCGATGAGCTATTTTTCACGTACGCCAGTAATATAGAGCGTTAAAATCAGCTTGCAATATGTTTATGTCATTATCATTAGTAGTTTCTTGAAAAATCACACAGTCATCAGCAATAAAATGAACGTTTGATGATACAACTGATGAGAGGTATTTATTATAAATAAAGAAAAAACAGGAAGCCTACGACAATTCCTTGCAGAATGCCGGAATGAACTACGTGAAAAGATGAATTGTAACTGTTGCAGTAACGAATTGTGCTCTTTTAGTGACAAAGCACTGAATCCACAGTTTGTTACCGTCAAGACTTAGTTGGTGCAGCTTGTAAAGTAGCAGTCTATGGCAAACCTTGTCAAAGGCCCTTGAGAAACCTAGCAAATTGCAGTCGGCATGGTATAATTTTTTAAGAATCTGATGTAATTGATGAGTGACTGCTAATAACTGTGTTTTACAACAATACTTTTTTACGAAAACTATGTTGTGCAGAAGTTAAAAATGAATATTATTTCGAAAAATTTTGCTCTCTTTGTAAATACACTAAGTAAATAAGTGGGACGATAATTGTTCGGACAGTGTATATTACCAGATTTATAGAGTAGAACGACTTCGCCGGTTTTTTCATTGACTAGGAATAGTAGAAGTATGCAGTGACTGTTGGAAATTTTTTTAGTACAATAGAATCGTAAGCACAAGTACTTTTATAAAAAAGTTGTACTATTTCCATCATAACCAGAAGGCGAATCATTTCAAGTGATTCAATGAGGCGTACAACTCATACAATTCCAATAACCATTGATGACATGGGTGAATATTTGTGTTAAATTCTGCTAGGTAAATTATTGCGGTTATCTAAAGAAAAGATTTCGATAAAATAATTGTTATTAACAGCAGCGCAATGGCCTTCACTAATTTCGTTACCGAATGAGTCAATCAAGGAAATATGGTTGTCGGACAGCGGCCTATTTACTAGGCAGAACTTTTTGCGTTAGCTTGTAACATAGACGAAAAAGCGTTCATAAGAAAGTTATCTATAGGTGATTTAATTGCAGATATGTAGATGTATGATGCAGATTTGTAGGCAGCGAACCGGGTGTGGTTAGTCGGTAAACATTTTGCGGCACGATAAAAACGTTTCTTTTTGTTATGTAAACGTTTGATGTGAGCTTTCTGCCATGACACAGGCGCGTTTGATATGACGGTACGGCAAGAGTTTACTTCATGATTTGTCGATCAGCCTCAGCTGCAAATATATTCCAGTTAGACTGCACTGAACGGTTATTCAAACTGCCTAAAAATGTGTCTAGAAGATTTGATAGTTCACTGTTAATCATTAAAAAGTTTGCTTTCATACTGTAGTGTATCGTTTTATTTTTTATCTGCTTTAGCACAGGGTGCATTAAATGAAAAAGATAGTAATTGTTGATCACTAATGCCAGGTGTTACTACTTCTGTCGGAGAAAACGTTGCTGCTTCTGTCGGAGAAAACATTCAACATAGGTTGATAAATTCTCTCGGCTGTGACGAAGATGTTAATGAGTAAGGTGCGTTTGCATTCCATAATTAGAAAAGTTAAAATATCCGAGCAGAAACAAAGGTTGTGATAAAGATCGTGTGCACACAATATTAATTGCGTCATGAAGTTCATCGGCAAATGCTAAAGATGAAGACGGGAATTGAAAGCGTATCTCTAATATTATATTGTGGTTGCCGATGCTTACTATAGTTCAAAGTACCGCTAGTTCAGTAATAATATGGATACAGCAAGAAGGAATAATTTGTATAAAAGAATGCCACCTCCCATCCGATCTCAATGGTATATGTGAAAATGGTTTGCGTCATTCAAGATTTCTTGATCACGGACATGTGCATGATTGTATGTAAAAACAGTGCAAAAATACATACAAACACGCAACAAGAGACGACAAGGTGCTGAACTTGCAAACAATTTTTATTAGAAGGAACAAACACATATATCAGACAGAAGACTTAGTCACATGGCACAACATGGTGGCTGCGCAGCTGAGCTAACAGGGTACAAAAAAGTATGTAATCACAAAAAATCGACACTTACGTAAACACTCAAGAAATGAAAATCAAAAAAGAAATAATGATCACATCTACTTGCAAAAACATGCGTGACCATCGAAAATACTAACAATCGCTTAAACCGACAGCGCTGAACCCAGGCATCCAACCTCATTTTCACCAAGTGCCATGAACCATTTGCTCACGCATCTTTCCTTCTCAATTTCAATGTAAAGACACTCCATCACCACTCTAGTACATTTGTCCGGATGGCCAAAGAAACAAGTGCTTTTGTCCACCAATGGATGGCAGCCACACTCCTTGTAATGAGCTGGCAAGTGCAATCTGTCTTTGTATATCTGCTCTGTTTTTACATCCAAGCACGAACCACAAACTACCCCAACTTTCGCTTCTCATGTGCATGAAGCCACATTTCAATCAAAGCAATTATCTTTGCAATGCATATATCAATAACTAATAGTAAAGAGTTTTGTTTAGTACACTTCTAACGTTAGAAAAATGAACGGACACCTGAAGGTATGATTTCCTGTCACCTACCCTGGCACAACCCTAAGTAAATGCGTTCCGTTAAGAAGGCCGCGCATGATCTGTTACCTTTTGATAAATCGATACGTTTTCTAACATCTCTAACTTTATCACACTCCATAGAAAATACATGTAAAATTTGTAATTAGTATTCACTTGTAACGCAGCTTGAGTGACGAAGAACCGGGTGGAGCTTTCTCAAAGTTGTTAAGTTTTCTTTTTACGCCCCGCCACGGTGGTCTATTGGCTAATGTACTCGGCTGCTGACCCGCAGGTAGCAGGGATCAAATCCCGGCTGTGGCGGCTGCATTGCCTATAGAGGCGGAAGTGCTGTAGGCCCGTTTTCTCAGATCTTGGTGCACGTTAGAGAGCCCCGGGTGGTCGAAATTTCCGGAGCCTTCCACTACGACATCACCCATAATCATATGATAATTTTGGGACGTTAAACCCCACATATCAATCAATCATAATTAGGCTTTTCTACGTGCCTGCTCCGTTGAACAGAAAAATCTTCGCCGACTTAGATGTTTTTAATCTTTAGTTGATTGTGCAGTGACAGTACTTTCCCTTTTGTTTTGAAGTCAGTGAACTTGGCGACAATGGGGTGGCATTTAGTAGGTGAGTGGTTGCGCAACTGGTGCACGCTTTTAAATGACTGCCTGGGAAAACTGTGTAGAACAGCAAAATAAAATTATTCAATTTTTCTTCGGTATGACGCCCGGTTTTTTTTTAGAGTCTGGAACTCCATGAAAGATCAAATTGTCCCTATTGGACCTGTCTCCTAGCTTGGTTAGTCTAGATTACACATGGGAATACTCGTCAGTTAGTGCTTTCACACTTTTATGCATACTTGTTAGTTCTACCATCATACTACCCAGTTTATTAGATTTTTTTTTCGACTTCGTCTAGTCGCTTCCGGACACCAGTTTTTTCAGCATGATTGTTTCCTTGTCCGGCTTTAATTGCTTTGACATCAGTAGCAAGCTCCGACTGACACTTCAAGCTCTGTAAAAAACGCGAGTGCACAACTTTCAACATATGGAATAAAAGCTTCAATTCTTTGACAGTGTTTACGGCTAAGTCTTTGTGCTGTGGTTACGGTATTGGGCACAGAGTTAGTTTCTATATCACCGGAACAAAGCAAAGTGTAAGCCATTGAAGAACATTCGCACTGAGTCTCGCAGAACATCCGTGGGCGCGGTAAGAGCAGTAAACAGCGGTTGTTAGATCTTCTAGCGCGTAGTGAAGAAGTACACACCTGCAGGGCGACAAAATAGTGGCTTAGAGCTGTGCGAAGACCACTGCTCTCGTGCCCACTGAAGGCGGCGTCCAGGTGTTTCTTCTTAGAGCTGTCCGTGGTGATTGCTCTTGTTGTCGATGGGCCTGGTTGATCATCAAAGAGTACCCAGGGGGAGTGAATGCTCCGCATGCGTTGAACGGCTACACTAACGAGGTTTGTTGGCAATAGCGGCGCACCTACTTGCACCAAGCCAGCTGAGGAAGTTGATAACCACGGCAGGATAATCGCAAGAAAGGCTTGCACGGTGAAAACATAATGGCTTAGAGATGTGCGAAGACCATTGCTTTCGTACCCAAAAATTCTCAGCAGTTGCACTTCACCACCTTAAAATTTTAAGCTCACCAGTTCAAATAGGATCACGAAGTTCAGACTTGTCCGTTCTTTTACGTTGGAAGCCCGCAAGCACAAAAATAGGCAAATTTCTGTACTACATATTAGTCCCATGGTCGCTAAACGATCGCAGCAAAAGAGTCTCTTCTAGTTAACTTTAGAAAACTATAGATTGCGCCACCTTAGACTGCTGAATCGAAGTAGAGCGTCATTCACAAGCACTCACGAACGTCGACAGTCAATGCTCCACACGGTCGAAAATCAATCTTGTAAGACCACAGCCTCTAAAACACTGCGGAGCTGATATACACTTCAATGCGGAAGAGACCCCGTTTTCAGGAAGGACAGCACCCTAAGTAATACTTCGCATTCACCAGTGATCTCTAAGTAGGCTGGTCGTGCAAAAAAAACTGCATATCTAGAGGTGCATGAGCACTAATGAACACGTGTGCAATGGCTCTTGTATGGCACACGTATGCCATAGCTCAACAGCATGCGCTTGAATGAACAAATCACCTATACAAAAATCAAGGGGCTAAGCAAGTCGCAGATCACTTCCTCTTCATGGATCGACTGGTCAAAGTACAGGTCATCCACAAAGAAGCAAGGTGAGGGAAACCAAGAAGGTTCTCTTAAAAGACTAGAAGGTATAATAAAAAGCCGCTATCCAAGAGGCAAAGTTTAATTGCGGAACTTTGTCAAACTTTAGCGAATATGAAGTGGAGTTGGAGCGACTTCGAGCAATTCGTCGTTACGCCGAACGACGTCATAGGCCCGCAAAATTCATCTACGGTTTGATGAAGACGAGACGTCTACAAAAGAAGACTCAACGTTGAATAAATGCTCTACAGTCACTTCGATGAAAGTCATTATGTGAAACGCTCAATCCCCACAAACCTCTTTCGCAAAGTTGCAGAATATTCCGTGGCCTACGAACATTGCCACAATAACATCGCCCATTCAAATGCCTTGCTCCCCACCAAAGCCAACGTGAAATCGATGTAGCAAAAGACTTCTGCGCAAGGGTTGCCAACAAGGGGACTGCAATCACCGTGAATAACCTACGAAACTCACCGATGTCGAGAGACACTCGGATGGACATTATGTTTTCTCTAGAGGAGCTTCAGGCAGCATTAGCAGCAAGCACTCGTGATCTCCTGGACCCGATGGAGTCACTTACGTAGCTCTTGCTAACCTAGGACAAACAGCTCGGTGTGCCCTTTTAGCTGTATACAATGACTCGTGGAGCAACGGTTTGGTTCCTCCTTCGTAAAAATGCAGCCGCCTTGTGCCCCTGCTCAAACCAGGCAAATCGCCATTGGACATGGTCTCTTATCGCCCCATCGCGCTTGCCAGCTGCTTTGAAAAGGGGATGGAGAAAATGGTGCTGAATCGCCTAGAGTGGTACCTAGAACAAAACACATACCCTGATGTTTTGACCGGCTTTCGACGTGGATGGTCTTTCATAGACAATGTTGTTGACCTTGTCACGTCTGTACAACAGCAGAAAACCCTAAAGAGATTATCAACGGCAGTTCTCTTGGCTGTTAAGGGCGCATATGACAATGTATTGCTAGAAACCATATTTGACACCTTGGCAACATTGGAGGGGGGGGCCGCGTCTACCGATAGATCTACAGTTATTCGAAGGACAGAACCTTTTTTGTTCAGACAGAAGATGGTGAAACAAGGCACCATTATACTTATCATGGTGTACCTCAACATGGGGTCTTAAGCCCCATACTTTTCAACCTTGTGCTCATCAGCTTCGTTGACGTTCTGCAGCATCTCTGTGCAGCTCTCGATCTACGCAGACGACATCTGCATCTGGGCATCAGTGGTCACGCTTCAACACGAACGAGACAGGCTTCAGAGAGCGGCTACACTGACGTCAAACTTCCTTTACGGACGAAGAATTGAGCTGTCATTTAGGAAATTCTCACTGGTTCCGTTTTCGTCCAAGGCAATGACCCCATACGTCGTCAAAATTAATAGACACACAATCAAGCTATCAACAAACACAGTTTCTTGGGAATAATAATAGATCTGGACTTGTCCTGGAGCCCTTACATCGCTTTCATGAAAAAGAAACTCACCATGATTACCCACTTTTTAAGGTTTCTTGCGGCAAACTCTTGGGGTGCATCGGTATACGAGCCATGCTTCAACTGTACACTGCACTTTTCCTCAGTTTCATGCGCTATAGCCTACCTATGTTCGGGAATACTCGAATAACAAACGTACGTGTCCTACAGTCAATACAAGCTCAAGCACTGAGAATATGCCTCAGGCTTCCGAGATGCGCATCCTCAGCAGTGACTGTCACAATCGCTCATGAACACCCTATCACAACCTACAATCGTGTCGATGCTTTAAGAACGCACATAAGACACGCCACCCGGATTCAATTGCATCACCTCGCCTCCCTTCGAACTTCCAGGCCACGCTCTGCGTTCTGTACTATTATTGCTCCACATCGCATGGTGATTACTGCAAACTTCAGGCACGCAGCAAGATCGTCGTTTCCATTGTGGTGTATACATCCACTGGAAGACGTGATAATCATGCCAGAAGTGCGAAAGAAAAATTTGTCAAACTTAGCCCTAAAACAAACAACATTACTGTTTCTGTTTGAGAAACACAGTGGACGCCTTCACGTTTACACTGATTGGTCAATTACTTAAGCAAGCTCAAATGATGCAGTGATAATTCCGGATAAATCCGTCACAATATAGTTCAGGACATCGCATCTGACATCATCCACGACTTCAGAACTCGCCGCCATTCATGCCGCCCAGGAGTTTCTAGTTGAATAACCGCAGCAGACATGGCCAATCTTATTGGACTCCAAAGCAGCCCTCCAGGGCATTGCCTCGCCATATCGTTACGAACCAAATGAACAGCTAGTCGCTGCAAAAAGACTGCTTCATCACCGGGCTATAGAGAAACAACATGACATAGCGTATCAATGAGTACCGGGCCACTGCAGGATCGATTGAGACGATCGTGCAGGTGAAGCAGTCCGATCTGCTCATAATGATGCCCCTCGTGCAGCTATACCACTATCAAGAACGGATGCCGCTACAAGCCTTCGATCACTAGCACGAGAACTAACACGCGCTCAGTGGAAGTCACCAGCACTAACCAAAGTCCGCCTTTGTAAATTGGACCCACACCTGCAGCTCTGTCTTCCATCAGGAATAACCAGAGCTGAGGAGCTGAGGATTGGGCTGGCCTTTAGGAATGCATATTTGTTTCGAATCGGAATGACCAGTAGCTGGACATGCGACAACTGTGGCTGCACGGACACATTTTCCCATCTTCTCGGCGAACGTCCTCGCTTCAGCGCGCCAAGAAAAAAATTGTCGAAAGTTTGAGACATACAAGACATTCGCCAATGGTCGGAAGGAAGGGTTTTAGGACACTGGCCGAGACCATTATCGGCACTCAAGGCGAGAGCGTTGTTGCACTTCTTGCGGGTAAGTGGTCTAAGGCTTTCTTAACGTCTCTTTTCGCTATCCTTTTATTCCCCTTACCCCCTGCCCCAGCAGAGGGTAGCCAGCTGGTCTGAGAACTGGCTAACTTCCCTGTCCTTCCTCCGTCAATCCTCCTCCTTTTTACGAAGAACAGCTGCGTAGAAGAAAATCACACAGCACCAGGGAAGCAGTGACTTCTGGGGACTCCACAGGAAGCACTGCCGTTTCAGCGTCCTTCTCCTAGTTATTCATTTACGCATCAGCCCTTATCGACCATACGCATCTCCATTCAAATGTACACGTCATTTTAATACTAAATTCGAAGCATTTCCTAGCGAAATTTGGCTACTTTGAGTGCATCTATCTATCTATCTATCTATCTATCTATGTACCTATCTATCTATCTATCTATTTAGATGCTCGCGACTTTCTGCTCTCTTGGCCGTTTCAATAATGGTATCGATACCAAACTTGGTATGGCATAACATGGCGATATGACGAGTATTACTGACTAGTCAAAACATGAAAGTCATGATATGTATGTCATAAATGTGATAATATGCATTTCATGATGTTGCTGCTCTTGTGGTGGTTTCGATCAGATCAGAAACTGGTATGGTACATGACTGCTTTGCAAACGCAAGTGACAGCCCCTTATGTGGAAATCATTACATGCAAGTCATGTAACAAACTGAGGACATGCCACACTCATGATGCCCTCATGGCCCTTTCACTAGCTTCAAACACACCAATTTGGTATTACGTAACGCGAACGGACGACGAATGTAAATGACACGTCAAAACAAGATAATCATGACATACTTGTCATGTGAAACATCACTACATGCTACACTCATAGTGCGATCACGTTCGTTTCGCTATGTTCAAATATTGCAAAGTTGGTGTTACGTGACATCAATGAATGACAAACGTGTGTGATTGTTGCGAACATAATAATCATGACATGCTTGTAAGGTAAGAACATGACAACATACCTTGCTCGTGATCCGCTTGCGGCTGTTTCACTAGCTTCAAATATTCTTAATTCGGTATTACGTGAAATGCATTTACGACGAAGGTAAATGACACGTCCAAACATGATAATCATGGCATGCGTGTTGTGTAAAACATGACTACATACTACGCTCATAGCGCGCTGGCGGCCGTTTCGCTAGCTCAAAATATACCAAATTTGGTATCACGTGACATGAATTAACTACAAAATTAAATGACACGTCCAAACATGATAATCAAGATATGTGTGTCACGCAAAAACATCGCTAGAGCTACGCTCCTAGCGTGCTCGCGTCCGTTTCGCTAGCCCCACATATAAAAATTTTTTTATTAGGTGACGAGAATGGCTGACGAAAGTAAATGACACGTCCAATAACGATAATCATTACGTGCGTGTCATAAAATATGACTACATAGTCGTTTCGCTAGCTCCACAAATACCGAATTTGTTATCACGCGACGTGAATAGACATCGAAAGTAAATGACAAGTCCGAACATAGCAATAATGATATGAACATCATGTACGGCAAAATTTACGTCCGTCTCGTAACGTCGTACTGATAATAAAGTGACATCTCAACCTTCTTCAGTCGCACTTCACATATCCGCGATTCCCACTGTACGTGGGATCTGCCAATATTTTTGTCGACTGAACAAGTTCGAGTTCTTGATAGAGTATTTCCCGGAAAGCACCACGATACTTCAAGCAAAATGCAGCAAAATTCAGTAACGCCACACCTGTAATTATCTCTATTGGCATGACAACGTCAAGTAAACTTCAAATAAAATGAATACCGGTGCGCACACTTTGAGAAGCTTTGATTTGGTTGAATGTCTGATTCTCCTGTCATTGTATAGTGCTAATAAACACCTCAGCACTTTCCCGTTAGTTAGAAGTGTCTGTATCAGTGCGCACAGTAGGCGCAGACGTTAGAATGAAGCGGGAATAATGTCAGATTGGCGTGTATGGACTTCCGTATGTAACGTTAAATATTTGTGAACAAGGAGAAGGTATCGCAACATCCATCCACATAAAAAGGAGACGTAAACCGAGTGCAGGTGTACGTATACCAAAAGAAATAAAGATAATTCGAAACTAGTGAGAGATAGAAATATAATATAAACAAACTGATACCTATTCGAACAAAGACAAACATGGCATCTCACTAAAGAACGATGTACACCATTACCCAGTTCGCAAAAGCATTCGAAAAAGGAGTTGTGTGATAATGCACTTTGGTGTATCGTTTAGTAATTCGGTAAATATTGAGGCGCATGGCCAGCACATTCAGTGAGCTTGACAAGATAAATAAACAATTTAGGCGTACGCCAATTAGTGTGCTTTCTGAAGAAATCGAAATAAGAACAAGTCGAAAAACATTTCACTCATAGAAACAAAGGAACAGAAGACCCTAATAATTAAAAATTATGGTAATTATGTCAAGATAGTTCACTTACGTCTCATTAAGAATTTCATAAATATGAACATGCTAATAAATAACTTGCTAATTAAGACCGTGATTCATGCATGGAACCTTACAGTAGTATAATACAAACACTGAGTTTACACAACAAGACAGACAACGTTCAAACTGTTTTGTAAGTGAAAGCCTTATTCAACATAGATTCGGCCACGTTTTCTATAAGACATGATCGTTATAGAATTGTATTCATAATAACGTGACATAAATTTTTTGAGACCTGTATGAAGCGTACTGCCAAGCTGTCTCTCATCTTTCCTTTTCCCTTTGGCAGGCTATATCTTGGCTCAACTAGAGTTAATAATATCAAAATAACATAGAACCACTAGAAATCAAGGATGCCAATGCTTTTGATTGGTCTCACTTTTGTTCAGACCATAGTTCTCGAAACAACTTTACACAAGTAACAAGGGGATAGATGGGAAGTTAAAGGTAAATCGCAATAACTCAGCACGCACATGAACGAAAATATCTGGTAGTAAGAGTGAATTTCTGTTTGTAGTATGTTGTCGGTGTTAAACTTGCACAGATCTCTCTCTCAATCCTGCAGGCCCGCTACAAAGATTGGTTTGGTGTTGTGGGTGTTACCTGTTCCTAGCCTATTGGCACACCTGCCACAAATGGCTCTCAGGAAGCTGCTCTTAGGGTCTAGATTACAGATTTCGTCAATCCATCACCTCAAATCTCTTCCGGCGATAATATTTCTATCCGGGCAAAACGGGAAATAAAGTGAACTATCGAAAAACATCCGAAAGCCTCTTTGTAAGACACTCATCATAGATAACTGTAATGTATAGACAACTGTATTTTGTTTTATTTGCATTTCTTTGCTCTAGTATCTACTTCTAATCTCTATTTTCCTCAGTGTCATTGTCCGTACGTATAAAGAGCATAATATTGACATTTATAGAGATATGTCCCCATATTGGCATGGCGGGTGCAAACCACACAGTTCTCGTTTCTACCCGTTTGAATGCAGCTGCCGTTTCAGGCAAAATGCCCCTTACTTAAAGCCAACTAGTCCTCTGCCCCTCCCCTCCCCCCAAAAAAAAAACATAACGTGATACCGATGCCCAACATTTACGAAAATTTATTACTAAGAACCCTAAAACGTATTTCTAAATTCATGCCAACACATAAAACAACCAATACAAGAAGCTACAAACTATAGAAACTGCAGAGGTGTAGAACAAGTTATACCTATCAGATGCTACGACATCGACTACCCTATCACTGAAACAAAAAATATAACACTTAGTATTGCGTGGTGACATAAACATGTATGTAACGGCAAACACCTAAGTGCTAGGGATTATAATACGGTGGATTTGTTGCAAAAAATTGTTTTACTATTTTTTTGTAGTACGCCTACAAAATTTGGTATAGGCACTGGAATGTAGTATTGTGTGTATCATGCCCCCCCTCCCAAAAAAAGTAGTATATTTCGTGCTTTTTTTCTGTTTTAGAGTGCACCCCGTGCCCTTAAACACAAGTTCCGGTGTTAAGCGGAGTCGCTCCTGCCGTCGCCATCGGTGGCGTAACCACGGTAAGGTATGCGTGGCACAGAAATTAGGCAAGCCGCACTAATGTGCACAGCACGTAGAAGTGTGAAGCATCGATGGTTTCACCACTGGAACTAGTATGTGCCACAGGAATTGAGCAAACCCCACTACCATGCACGGCTATTGCGAGCGTCAAACTAAAATGAAGTATGTGCCAAATGAATTGGGAAAGAAGAGAGCAAAGAAGAATTCTGGGCAAGGCCAAACACCACGCAGAATAGGCGCGTGTATAAAATGAAAACAAAGTATCTGCTTCTAGAAACGGGCAAGCAAAGTTGGATAACAACTTGCTGGTAGTGGTTGTGTACTTCGACATTGCGCACTTTCTCCAACTCACATGAACCACACTTCGGCCCACACCGATGTTACTTTTGGAGAACCTTGATATAGGCAGAAAAACAAAAGAGACATATTGTTCCCAGTTATGATCAAGAACATCCCGTTCCCATTCGTCGTAACGTATCCCGGTGATGAGACAACCTCACGGAACCCTTCCATATACCCCGTCTTTGGAAAACAGGCATTGATGGAGAAATTCATTTCACCCTCGACAAAGCTTCCTTCATTTTATTACGACTGGCAAACGTGTGTTCCCATTACAAAGAGTTCCGGAAAATAAGTAAAGCTGCGCAACTGTCAATGCATACATACATATCTCTTCCAAATTGTTTTTCTCAACTTACCGCAAAACCAAAACACCCAAACAGCTTCGCTCCGAATTCGTATTATGCAGACGCTTAATCAGTGGCAATTTTTTTCTTTTTCACAACGTTTGATTTTAAGATTTTAATCGTGTATTGATGACCGTTAGCGTGTATTTTCAGTGTTCTAAACATGAACGTACCGTTATTTTTTTGTTCATTGTTAAAGTGTTTTTTATTTGTTGTTTTGTTGCTGCCTCAAAAATGGGGCTGTCAACCGCGTGAAGCATTGCTGGTTTTTATTCGTGGTCGTTAAGATGAGTAGTATGTACGATAAAAAATTGGTTTGGCATAATTTTATTTCATCTATATACGTGTACGGCTTAAAACAACTGCTTTTCATTTTCCTGACGAATATATGAGGCAAAGAACCAGGGGTAATCGTAAGGCATGGCTAAGCTTCTGCCCCCGGTGATATCGTCACACTTCAAAGTAAATTTTACCTGGATGCCGAGGCAGAAATTGAACCCTTAGCTGTTGTTCAGAATAACAGCCCCAATGCTCTACCGAAGAAGCCCACACCACACGCATACTTATTTTTCGCGTTAGTGTAGCTAAATTTCTCTTCTCTATGCTAGTAATCAACTTGATTGGGATCCCGGGGCCATAGAGTTTCCCATAGGTAGACCGCAGGCAACTCTTGCGCTAGTGTCTAAGCGAGGGGCAACGCAAGGCGCTTCAGCCAGCATCGGAATAATGTGTAGTACACAAGTTTGTCTATTATACGCACCTTCAGTTCCACTTGACTTCGCGTGGCTTGGAGGTACTTTGTCATGAAATGACACTCAGTCAAAATACTTTATTTGCGAAGCAGCTGTTTGACTAGCTTGTATAACGCTGTCCCTCCGTCCACACTACTCCCCTCGCCGTAGGTGTTGGAGCGGTGCAAATTTGCTCATGCTCTTTTAGCAGTGCGCCGTGACGTCTTTCTCGCACGCCAGCAGTGCGCTCACCTTGTGTCAGCTCTCTCTCACTTTACCCTCTCCACCGCTTGCTGCGCTCGGGCCCATTCCTCACGTGGACATCATTTTAACCACGCCACCTCTCTCTATCTGTCGGCGAGAACAAGCCGTGAACCGGCACGCGCGCGCTATAGTGCACGCGCCTCGAGAATCTCGCAGCGCCGAGAATGTGGACCGCGCGCCGCTGCTTGCCGAAGATCACGCCGACGGGTAGGACGCCGTCGTGGCAGGCTTCTCGCTAGTGTGTGCGTTCCTTTCACAGATGTCGCCGGCGTTGCGAGGGTTAGTGAAGCCGATCGCGTTCGCGAATGGCGACGTCAATAACGACGAGGCGAGAGCCCGGGAAGCCGAACGATATCGTTGGAGTGAAAGACCAGCGACACCGACTAGGTGATAGTCAAGAACACCGATCGTGTTCGAGAATACATAAGGCACGCGGGTAACACAGACGAGACGCGAGTCAAGTAAGATGAGCGCTGTGTCTTCAAGACGTCCCGCCCTCCAGACTCTAAGGCAAAAGGGTATTAAAAGGGTGTGTGGTTTGCCCTTTTGGGGACTAATGGGGCTGCCACAACCATTAGTCTATTTAAGGAATAGAGGCACCACGGCTAACAGTTAGTCCCCACTGACAAACTCAAGCAACTAACATTTAGTCCTCACATTTGCACTTAGTGAGTAACCATTAGTCCCACAAATCACCTCGATGTCCTCACACTTGCACCCTATAGGGCAACTGTAAATCCCCACAATTACACGTCACCGGGCAACCGTTAGTCCTCACAGTTGCACCTCGCCGGACGAACAGTTGATCCACTCAAGTACTCCAATCAGATGAACTTTGTATCCTCAGTTCAAACATTGCTTTTGTTGAATTTCCGCCAGGCCTAATACTTTTTAGCCTGTTTTTCTGCGCAGTGAGCAAAAAATAGCGCAGAAAAGAACACGCGAGAAAACAGTTAGCCACCTATGTGTAACTGCTTTGGCCGTCACGGCAACAATGAAAGAGAAAAGCGAGACATCGAAATCTTTATTTTTCTACATACACATGAAGTTTTACCATTCTTCTAAGTGAATTCATGGTGAAGTGTACAAGTCCAGTCTCTTTGACATATCTTGTTCACTCTTTGTGTTGCATCTCCGACAGAAGCGATAGATAACAGGCATTGCAGACGCCAGCGCACGCAGCCTTCTGCCTGTTGTGTTTCCACGGCTGTACGTACAATAGGATAGCAGAAATAGTTAGACACACGTGACAGAAGATGAAGATGCACGCATATGACAAGTACGTGCAAGGTAATATAAGAACATACGTGTAAAGTATGACACACAAATAACTTTACCTTCACATCTCGCACAGTCCTTCTGAAGCTGCTCTGACGAAAGAGATGGAAAAAAGGCATCGCATACGCCAGCGCACACAGCCTTCAGGACGGTGTGTGCCCACGGCTGTACAATAAGTACGTAAAATAATGAGTCACACGTGACAGAGGATGAATACGAATGCATATGAGAAATACGTGCAAGGTGAAATAAAACATACGTGAGATATGACATACTAATAATTTAAAACGCGATATCACACAACCTCAAAGACTTCATTTCGATCCCCGTAGCGCAACAGCTTAGGAGCGGTGGCCGCAGCCAGAACTCCGCGAACCACCGTGCCGCCAAAAAGTCGGCGAGTCCTAATCGAGCGACGTAGTTCAGCTCTAGCAAGCGAACTCGAGTCCAAACACGGCGCTGCACGCGGAGTGTCTGCCGCCAGTGAACTTCAAACAGAAGAGCAAGCGCACGCTTGGCCGCCGCCACGAACAGCGCTGGGCTGGTTTTGAGCTAGCGCCAAAGAAATCGACGGTAATGCGGCCCTTTTCCAGAAACTCGAGCGAATGCAGCGTGCAAACGCGAGTCCACCGCCGCGGCCAACAGATGGCGCCGAGCTACTTGCGACCGACTGACGGGAAAGCCAGCAGTAATGGCGACCAATTTTCACTGAGTTCCGACGCTACTGAAATCCACGCCAGCCCGTGCTGGTGCACTTACGGCGCGCGAAATAGTACAACCAAGCTTGTTACGAGAACCCTCAACGCGTTTTCGACTACTCCCAACACAGCGACGAGGTCTCAGCCCAATATCTTAAGCCCGGAGCTCATCGCGGCGGCGAAGACAGGTGAGCACTCGGGAGGCCGACGGCAATGGCGGCCAATTATCAGGCGGTCTCAAAGCACTGGCGAACTGCAGACGCCCAAGCTGACCTTCGCGGTGTAGTTCGTGCGTGCGATATACAACACGACCGAGCCCAGTGCCGGCAAGCATGATCCGTATCACATACGCAAAAAAGTAGAGTAGAATAAAGAATGATAATCTACTTGCGAAAAAATCCAGCGCTGATTTCTGCCCTGAGTCGGACTGAAGTATACATCCAATAGCGCCTGCCCTCTTCTCGGCCGTCATGTTGGCCTTTCCAACTGTTGCTGCCGTGTGTTGGTCATGACTATATCTAAGCCACAAATTTAGAGCACGGCGTGGTGACGTGTCGAGACTTGCTCCAGACTTCATGGGTGCAGCGAAACGTAAAAGCAGCAGCCCACGCTCATCCAAGCGTACACACAAGCACCACGTCGTAATTCCTAGATCGTCGAATCCACGCGGCCGTGGTCGAGCACTCCAAGCGTGATGCAACGCGAACCGTCGCCAGCAAAATACAGAGAAAGACTGAGCCAGGAGAGGAAAAGGACAGATAGTGATCTTGGCAACGCTTTGCACAGTGCCTGCTTTTGCCGGGGGGGGGGGGGGGCAAGCACTGCGCTTTGCTTCCGACCGGGCTGCGTGGCCTAGGCTACGCCGACGCGTCTCCCTCCGAAGCCAACGCGAGCGCCTTTGCCTTCGCTGGAGGAACCGGACCTCTGTCCCGGTGTCTTCGTGGATCACCTTTACCGCGGAGACGTGCTCGTGGCGGCACCCTGTGTACTACTTTGTGCCCGTGGCGTGGATAAGCCTCTTTGCTTTCCCGCCGCGCCTTCTTGCAACGGGCTGTACTGCGTCTGGTGTCGCCACTAATAAAGTGTTGCGACTTTGAGCAGTATCCTGTTCTCGCCACGGCGACGGTTAACGCGTGCCCTGCGGCTCGCTAAGCACGGACCCACGCTGATGGCCGTACTCCTTCGGGATACGTGTACACCACAAGTGAAACAAAAAAAACACAATTGGGTACGCGTTATTTGTCAAATTCGCCCTTTTTCTCCACTGAAGCTGAGGTTGGCATCAAAAATCTAGCTTTCAAGGCTGTTTTGGAGCAGTTCGGTGCAATTTTCTTGATCTTTATTCTTTTAGAGCAGCTTGGTGCAAGAAAACGCAAATGTATCAGAAATGCCCAATATGCGCAGCTGTCTCAACCCCTGCCCAATGCATGTGTGTTGGCAGTACAGGTCCAGGTCGCAAAATACTCTTTTGCCTTACACATCAGCTTATTCCAAAGTGATCAAAGATGGATTGGCTACATTTTTGGTACAGGAGGCTGTGTACAAGTCATGTGTGCACAAGGTAGTGAGCAATGTTCATGCTCAGATCCAGACGTTCTTAACAGCAGCGTCTCCAGATTATGCGGTCACTTGATCCTGCGAAAAGATGGCGAGATGGATCGCACATTTCAGCAAATGCGAAGTCTGTGAGAAAGATTAGGAAAGCCGTCTCAGCCTGCTGCCCTACGTTCAAGTTCTTCATTGGTACAAGTTCTTCATAGTACACGAAAATACACAACACTTGTCAGACTAATTCACAAGATGGCGCACAATTAGGAGTGTCACATCCAGATCTGATGCGGCAGTGGTATGTACAGCTCTCAAGAGGCTGGGCAGCACTTGCATACTTGTTAAGCTCGGGGCCAAAGGCAATACCAAATATAAAGGTGAATGTGGTTAGTAACACCGAAGCTCCTCCATTCCTTGTGTTACAGGAATAATGTACAAGATTCCTCTGTCAGGCGCAAACAGTTATATTGGTCAAACTGGTAGGTGCATGTTAGATTATGGGGGCACCAGAGGAAATGCGAAAAGAATGTCCGACAATCCAACTTGGCTGCTCATTGCACACAGCGTCACTGAAAGCTACTGTTAAACAAGATCAGGGGTGCAACAGTCGAAATGCAATTAGGAGCAATTTTCGGAGCAGCAAAATATTACTTTTGGAGCACTAAAATGTAAATTTCGAGCAGGTTACAGGGGAAAAATATGTAATTTTTATCACTAGATATAAATTTGGAGCAGTGTAAAAAAGAAGGCTTACTATAAGAAACAAAATATCTATAAACCATTCGACATCACCTGAAACTGTGCAGTGTAGCTCTATATAGTTTTAAAAACGATGAAATCTGGCCAAAGTGATGAAATAAGGCACTTACATTTGTATCATACCAGTTTTAATAAATAACAAACCTCTAATTACCGTTCCAAGGAAAACCAAGATGACTACTTTTATATTTGGCTTGATAGCAAGCTATACATCTAACACCGAGCTCCTTCCTTTTTGTCTACCTTTTCATCACAACTCCTATACTTCCTTGCGTTTTGTGGCCAATCTCTCTTATAAGGCTCAGCCAACCCCTCTGCAAAAGCAGTAAAATAGAGTATGCAATAAGCAGCATCCCAGCAAAAGTGCGTATAGTTTAAACGGGGAATCGTTAGCACACCATTATTGCGATGCGATCGCTCTACATAGGGCAGTCATGTGGTCGTGTCAACGACAGGCTACGTGAGCCCGCTAGCAAGATGAAGAAAATGGCTGGTTGGCAATCCACTGCAGAAATTACAGGTTTTAGGAGTGCACTATCATACCTACGAACACAAGTTAAATGAAGTGATTGACCAAAGTTCAGTGCATCTCCAGATTACATGACAGGTGGGTCAGCTATTTGTGTGTTGCTTTTTTTTGTGAAAGAGATGAAGTGTTGAGTGGTAGAGCAGACGTGTAATGTGAAAGCTCGGAACCTGCGTAGTGTATTGATAAAATAAGTATTAACGGTCGCAAATTTTCAAAATAAATATAAGCCTTTGCATGTTCATGTTGCAATCGAGTCTCTTCTGTCTGTCCCTTACTCGCACAACATTGTGCATTCTCTAGGCGAAGAAACGGACCTTAATCGCGAATTTCATCAAATACATTTCCTGACCGACGGGGTATTACTTCTGTTTCTTGCGACCACTATGACAAGTGCACATATTCATTCAAGTGCACGCACAACTTGAATTTTTGTGTTCTGCAGAGGGAACGAAATTTCGCCAACAAAGGTTATCACACTATTTTGTGGGTTCTAGTACAGGCAAAGAAAGTTAGTAAGGCGCTGGAAACGCAAACAATCCGGCAAGACCGTTGCTAAGCAGAGAACTCCCGGCTGTTGAATTATACCAAGCCACGAATAAATACCGGATACAAGGTCATTAGGCGCGGTACCATGCTCCCTACCAGGTGCAGAAATTGGGCGCCTTGTTTTACCCATAACCACCACCACAAGGTGAACAAGCGCTCACTCACATCGTTCACCGCATTGAAGTATCTGTGGCAGGTACAATTGCATCGCTTGCTATTTGTATCGCATTACCAGGGGCAGTAAACGCCTTAAAATGTTCTGCTAGATATGTTATTATTTGTAGATTCTCGTTCAAGAATTTCAAAATTGTATCCTGTAAAGCAGGCAGTTCGATAAAACTATTGTACTGCCCAGGACCATAATGTAACAAGTAAAATATTCCAAAATAAGGTTTTTTGAGTATGCATCTCATAACGTGAATAAAAGAAAACAATAAATATCTTCTCAAGTCAATATAAACACATGCGAATTACCATAGGCAAAAATTCAGCATTAGAAGGATGACATTAACGTACCAAGAAATTGGACAATGTTGATTCGTTTTGAAAAATAGTACGTTTTATACAAATCAAAACAATTATTTGTATCTACGTATTATTAGAACAAAATGGCAAGAAAAGACTAGCATTTTGCATGCCGGCAAGTCCAGGTATTTGCTGGTATGCTGTCGTATGTGCCACTAGCATAAGGATGCGTCGTCTTGCGCCAGCAGGGGACTTGGCTCTCGGCTTGGAGGTCGAAACGGGGCCTTCTTAGGCTTTCAAATGAGAGCCTTTCAAAACCTTCTGCTTCTTCCAGTGCCACACACGATGTAAAAATTGCCGGTGTACCACGATCTGTCATAGGAGCTCCGCTGACGTTGGAGGAGCTCAGCTGGATGAGATGCTGCAGGAGCCCTGCCTCTAAATGTGGCGGGTGCTTGTGGGGTGTCCCTGCCGAGGCGTAACCTTTGTGTCCTGACCTCTTGCCTGCATGGGCCCGACGAACATGCCAGGTGCTAGCACTCTCGAGGAAGACGTGACCGTACACTTCGTCGGCTTGTCCTTCAGCGCAAGAGTCGCACTGCCCAACAGGCCCATAACCAAGGTGGCATAATCATTCCAGCTACTTGAAACCTGTGGTGACAAGTAATTCGTCGATTTAAAGCTTTGAACAAAATACTGACTTTATGATAAAATACAATATACGAGTGGGATAGAGACGATTCCTACGCGCCCTAAAATGTACAGCAGCCGTATCAGGAAGCAGGTGGCAGATCACGTGTAGCAGCAACTTTTGCTCAACAGCACCACCTTTGCGAAAATGAAATACAATGCTGAGTATTTAGCGCAATCTTTGTAGTCCGCATGGTGAATCAAGCGACCGCATCACTGAGGCCATGAACTCGTAAACCCTTCCCACGTAATTTTACGAAAGTTGCGCACTGTCGTTTTTAAACTCTCACCACACTTGCGACAAAGCAACACACGTGAACGATCGTTATGCCAGGAGGTTTCAGACCCCTGAAGTGCCCGCACTATGTCGTTTCAGCACTTAAACAGCCAAAGGGAAAGGAAGTAATATATAGAGACACTGTACCATCCCTTATTGAGGACATACACAGAATAAAAAGATACCTCATACTAGAGCACCTATGCACTAAACTGCAAGATCACGCCTATACTTCTTAACGGAAAAGAACCACGCTGTGGCTTTCATTCTGCAGAGCCCTCTATTTTTCCCTGGCGTTACGACTAGGCTCTAGCTTGTCATCTTCCACGTACCTTTCGACGTGCGCTTGTTTAAAAGAAGACGATTGAGAAGTTCAAATTATTGTTAAATTACTTAACACTAATAAAGAGGATGCAAGAGCATTAGATTTCAGTCACTGTAACTAGCTCATATTTATAGCAAACAGATGTAGGTAGCACTAGCCAAATGGCGCTCATTCATATTCATAAAGTGCCAGTATTGCTGGTCTATTCGTCCTCAACGGTAAAGAGAAAGTACAACACAAAAATGAAACCAAATAAAAGCTCTCGCGTACTCTATTGAGCAGCTACCAACAAGTGGATATACGTGGTGTGCCGTAGGATGGTCACAGTCCGTAGACAGGTATGTACCAATGAAGAAGCTTACAATGTGCATAATAAAAATTACAGAAGTCCTTGAGGAATCTTCTACGTATGCATGAGCTGTACCACTGCGTTGGAGGTGATGACTCCATGGGCTTGTGTGAGCGAGGTGAGACTTGTGTGCAGCGTAAGAAAAGACTAATGAACAAAGAACCGGCAGTGGAACGATTTAACATAAAACGGTGGTCGCATAGCCCACTGTCAACAAATTTGTCGCCTTCCTGGACAGAACTATGCATTCACCAACAAATTAGCTAAGTTATCAGTATTGCGGTTATCATTGTTATTCTTATCTCAATATATTGTAAGATGGCGTCGAGAACACTCGAGACTCTCCTTTTATTGACTCGAGTATGTGCCCCACAACCTAAACTTGACTGGTGATGATGAGTATTTACAGATGAAAAGATGGGGCGCATAAACAATGCTCACACTTATTTTCCCCGCGCACTTGAGTGGCCGGCCCGGCCGAGACTTAGGCGGGAAAGGTACGGCGCACAAAGGGTTTAAGACGTGAAACGTGGACAATCTCGGAGGCACTGGTAACGACGGTCCGAGGAACCCTCGACGGGAGTGACAAGGTAATTGACCGGAGATGTTCTTTCACAAACAACGTAAGGTCCTAGAAAGCGAGACTGAAACTTTTCACACAATCCGGGTGTGCGAACAGGCGTCCAAAGTAGTACTTTATCTCCAGGACGGAAGGTGACGTCTCGACGAAAGCTGTCATAGCGTTGCTTGCGGTCTTCTTGACTGGCCTCCGTGTTAAGTTGAGCACGTTGCCGTGCCTCAGCAAGCCTTGAGACGAAATGTTCTGGCGTAGTCGTCGACGTTTTTGTCATTACATTGAAGAAAGAGGCGTCAATGGTGAATGTCGGCGCACGACCATACACGAGGAAGAAAGGTGAATACCCGGTGGTTCGTTGAACAGCGGTGTTGTGTGCAAATGTTACGAACGGCAAGATTTTGTCCCAATTATCGTGGTTCGGTCCGATGATACATGGATATCATGTCGATTAGAGTCCGGTGGAATCGCTCTGTCAGCCCATTTGTCTGCGGGTGGTAAGCGGATGTGGTCTTATGAAGTGTGCCACAAGTTTTTAGAATTTCGTCAAGAATTGTCGACATGAAGGCCTTGCCCTGGTCACTCAACAACGTGCGAGGTGCACCATGACGCAACACAATGGCTTCTAAAAAGAAGGCGGCAACGTCTGAGGCGGAGCTAGTGCGCAGAGAAGCGGTCTCCGCGTATCGTGTGAGGTGGTCGATGGCTTTGACGATCCAGCGGTGGCCCGCTGGCGTTACGGGAAGTGGCCCGACGAGGTCTGTTCCGACAACGGCAAAAGGTGTGTCGGGACATGGAATGGGTTGTAATAAGCCAGCAGGAGCTGAAGTTGGTCGTTTCCGGCGTTGACAAAGTGCACAAGAAGCGACATAATTAGCCTACAAAGGTAGAAAGACCAGGCCAGAAGAAACGGCTCCTAACGCGGTTGTAGGTCTTTTGAAATCCCAAGTGTCCAGCTGATGGGTCGTCGTGCAATGCTTCGAGAACTTCTTTTCGCAGCGAACGGGGAAGTACTGGCACCCACTGATGCCCATCCGCAATGTAAGTATAGTGCTGAAGGACATTGTTCTCTACCTTGAACAGCCGTAGCTGACGACGTAGTCTGGCATTAGGTGGAGAAGGCGAGCCATTCAAGTATCCGATGATGCGGTTACAGTAGGGGTCGTCACGTTGGTACGCGGCAAACTGCAGTGGGCGCTGTTGTTTAAAGGTAGCGACCCAGCAACTGCCAGGGGTGATAACGTGAGTGAACAGGAAGCGGCTTGATCACCTGAGGGGCATTCAGGATGCGTGGTTGGAGATGAAAGTGGCAGAGGGCAGCGAGAGAGAGCGTCAGCATCCTTATGCTGTTTGCCGGACCTGTACACAACGTCAAAAGTGTACTCTTGCAAACGCAGTATCCAGCGACCGAGGCGCCCAGACAAATTCTTCAGCGAGGACAACCAGCATAGGGCACGGTGGTCGGTAACCACAGTAAAGTGGCGTCCATACAGATAAGGTCGAAATTTCTGGATGGCCCAAACGACCGCGAGACATTCCTGCTCTGTTATCGAGTAGTTCTGCTCTGCAGGTGTTAGTGCGCGGCTGGCATACGCAACTACTCGCTCACGTGAAGTGTCGTCGCGCTGGAGGAGGACAGCACCGATTCCGTGGCCGCTGGCATCTGTGTGCAGGAAAGTGGGTGCACTCTCATCGAAGTGACGGAGGACGGGGTCTGATGTCAAAGCACGCTTAAGGGCTTGGAAAGCACACTCGCACTCGTCAGTCCACGTGAAATCGGTCCCTGACGTCAGAAGCTTGTGTAACGGCCCCGCAATGGCAGCAAAGTGACGGATGAAGCGGCGGAAGTAAGACGCCAGGCCCACGAAACTTCGCAATTGTTTTTGATTGCGCGGACGTGGAAAACTAATTACGGCAGCAACCTTGTCGGGGTCGGGTCGAACGCCGTCTTTGCTGACAAGGTGACCCAATACTTTGATGCTTGTGCTGGCGAAGTGGTACTTTTTTGTATTGAGCTGTAGGCCAGCGTTCGAAACGCACGTTAGAACTTCGTCCAAACGCTTAAGGTGCTGAGAAAAAGTAGAAGAATAAATGACCATGTCGTCTAAATAACATAAACAGGTTTTCCATTTGAGACCACGTAACACAGTATCTATCATGCGCTCAAATGTTGCAGGAGCGGCGTTGCATAAGCCAAAGGGCATGACGTTAAATTCGTAAAGCCCGTCAGGCGTCGCAAACGCTGTTTTCTCCTTGTCTGCTTCGCGCATAGGTATTTGCCAATACCCGCATCGGAGGTCGAGGCTGGAGAAATATTCTGCGCCTTGTAGGGAGTCCAGGGCATCATCTATGCGTGGCAACGGATATACGTCTTTTTTCGTGATCTTATTGAGCGCTCTGTAATCAACACAAAGGCGGACAGAGCCATCCTTTTTCCGGACCAACACCACAGAAGACGACCAGGAGCTGGATGAAGGTCGAATAATATCCCGTTTGAGCATGTCGGCGACGTTTTTCTCGATGATTTGCCGTTCAGCCGAAGAGAGACGGTATGGGCGGCGGCGTACAATGGAGCTGCCTTCGGTTTCGATGCTGTGCTCTGCAACGGATGTGCGGCCCAGAACTTTGCAATGTACATCAAACGAAAGGCTGTGCTTTTGGAGAAGGTCTGAGAGGTCTCTCTTTTGCTCGGCAGTGAGGTGAGGACTTATGGTGTCATTTAAGGTAACAGTGGTAGCCTTGATATCAGTAGTAGCAGACAAAGGCGGTGATTCTGCGCGAAGGGGAATCAGTGAAAAGGACTCATTGTCAGCGAAGCAGCTCACAGCAGTGCCCTGGGGCAGCATCACTGGCGAAGAAGTTGGATTCAAGGCGGTGACCAATGCTTTACCGTCGTTAAACCGCACAAGGCCGGGTGCTATGGTAAGCCCCGCAGGTTTCGAGCGAACTGATGGAGCTATGAACACGTCACCATTAACTATAGTATCCGAAGCGATCGTTAGAAGTTGTTCATCTCCTGGCGAAATGAAACAAAAGCAGCAATGAAACGGAAGCTGTATGGATCGACATCCGATGAACTCTCAGTAGCTGACATTCGAATTACTCGCTGACGACACGATATGAAAGCTGATGCCGAAGAAAGGAAGTCCCATCCTAAAATTACTGTGTGAGTGCACAAAGGAAGTACAAGAAACTGAATGTGGTTAATGATGCCATCTATGAAAACACGGACTGTGCAAACACTTGAAGGCTGAATAGGGACTCCATCTGCGCAACGAAGGGGAGGACCATCGTAGGGCGTCCTAACTTTTTTCAAGCAGGCACAAAAGTCTGCACGAATTACGGAATGTGATGCGCCTGTGTCCACCAGTGCCTCTGTTTGTATACCTTCAACATACACCAATAAAACATTCGATGGGCGGTCCGGAGGAGTTTGACGCAGTTCGAAAAATGCAGCTTTCCCTCCCGAAGCTGCACTGTTCAGTTTTCCAGTTGGCGGTCGGGAATTGAAGTAGAAGGTCGGAGAGGAGAAGAAGAACGCCGCATCGGTGAAGGTGAGCGACGACGTGAGAACAGGGAACTGCCAACTGGGTCAAAGTTCTGCGGAGACGGCGACCGACGTGTGCTGTTCGGATACAGCCGACGATAGGGGGGTCCAGTCGCGTAGAAGTCGTCCCGTTCAAGGTTATCGTAGCCTCGTCGTTCGTCTTGCTGACGGCGTCGGCAAAACCTTGAAATATGACCACGGATGCCACAATAGAAGCAAGTCGGCCGCGAACTGCGCCAGGCGTTGTAAGGCTGGGAAGATGGTCGCGGTGCGAGTGAGTTGAGCGAACCATGCACTTCGGGCGCTGGTAGCTGCATTGGGCTTTGCTGGGGTGCAGGCGTCCTAGCAGCAACCTGAGCATACGTTGGCATGGCCACAGGATATGAGCTCGGGACAGGTGTGACAGTCATCGAGGCCAGGCTCTGGTGGGGCGTAGGTGTCGTTGCAGCAACGTGAGCATAACTGGGCATGGGATGTGAACTCGGAGCTGGTGTACTAGTCATCAAGGCCAGTTCCTCCCTCACGACGTCGCGCAAACTAGTGGCGGGTGGCGTCGTTCGGATATCGAGGTGGCGAGGTGAAGCCTGTGCGTGAAGTTCCTCGCGGATGATAGAGCGGATCAGTGCACGCATCTCTGTTGTATTATGACTTGAGCTCAGATCAGACATATCAGGTTGTACCCGAGTGGTCTGAAGCTCCTCAAGGAGCTGACAGGTAGCGACAACATCGGCTACGGTTTGAGTATTTTGCACCACAAGCGCATTAAAAGCGACAGTCGCAATTCCTTTTAGCAGGTGGCGCACACGGTCGTTTTCCGCCATATTGTTGTCGATGCGGCGGCAAAGGGCGAGAACATCTTCGATGTAAGAAGTGTAAGACTCGCCAGGGCGTTGAACACGTGCACCAAGACTCTTTTTGGCGATATCCGAGCGCACTGACGGGTTGGCGAAAATCTGGCGGAGCTGACGTGTAAAGGCGGGCCATGTCGGAAAATCTGTGGCGTGGTTGAAAAACCACGTTTTTGCGACGCCGCTCAGGTAGAATGCAACGTGGGTGAGTTTCGCAGGCTCATCCCAGTTGTTGATAACACTCACGCGGTCATATTCCTCTAGCCAGTCTTCAACGTCTTCACCCGGAAGCCCTGCGAACAGTGGAGGATCCTTTTGAGGGCTGGTGACCAGGTGAGAAGGGTTTCTTGCCGGTGGGAGCGGTGGCGAAGCTGGCACGCTGGACTGGGCGGCTTGCGACATTACAGGACCCAGGTCGTTTAAGCGGCGGCCTGAACGGAGCTCCAGGGATGTGTTCTGGAAGACGCTGGGGTGTCTGAGAACGCGAGAGGACGCAGGAACCGGGCAGCACTCTCCACCACTTGTAAGATGGCGTCGAGAACACTCGAGACTCTCCTTTTATTGACTCGAGTATGTGCCCCACAACCTAAACTTGACTGGTGATGATGAGTATTTACAGATGAAAAGATGGGGCGCATAAACAATGCTCACAATATATATATATAAAGTTGTGACGTACCACGTTGAAGGTTCTGGTTAATTTTACCCCTCATATGGTCGCCAGCTTTTTTTATTTTAGTATATACATTTTACAGTATTTCATATGCAACTGAGACAATGTAATCTCGCGGTATTTCACCTGCTCCCTTACCTTTTTTAACCACAATTTCTAGGTAAAAGCGAGAAAAAATAATATTTTTAGTGAGCAATTTCCCTATCCGTGTATTGCCATGAACTAAAAATATTCAAGGGGGATTTCTTCGCAAGATAGAAGCAAAATATTTTTTTAGTAAGTGCAGATGATTGGCTTCACTGCGCAAGATCACTGAAATTACCCTAACCTTTACAGTCGGCAGTGAAGGAAATATTTAAAGTTTAAAACAAACAGCGAAGGGACGCGAGCGAGCCTCTGAGGGCAATCCACCACTCGCAAGGTAACCTCAATTCCTCTTGATTTCACGAGACTTCAGCCAACCTGCGCGTTTTCACATTGTTTCTCTCTCTGAAGGAAGAGAAAATACTACTATTGTTGAAGTTACTATTATTATTATTATTATTATTATTATTATTAGGGATTACCACCATATGATAATGAGAGATGTGCAAGTGCAAGCCCTGGAAACTTCAACGACCTTGCATTCTTTACATTCACCTCGATGTTGTAGTCTCGAACAACGACAAACATTTCGAAGAAAGCACAAAAATTATTTTTTTATGTCATCGCCTGCCGTGGCCTTCGCATTTCGATGGAGGCTAAATTAGATAAGGCTTTGCCATGTCAGTTCATAGTAAATGTTACCAAATGCTCTAAATTACCAGAGCCCTTAAATATGACGTCTCTCATCAGCATAGTCTATTTTTGGGATGTAAAATTCCTATATAAGTAATATTACTAAGTATGAAGGAGCGATCTGCAGTCGACCCTTATCGAACTTCCCTGAGACAGATTGAAGACAAAGAGTTATATGAGATCCTAAAGGGGAAATTCCTCGCGAGCTTTTGCAAGTTTTCGCGTATTTTATTCGAACTATATCGAGCCTCATCCGACGCACATAAACTATCACTCATTAGGGTCCCGTAGCTACCGCGCTAATACCTTATTCTGACAGAACAGATTTCGACCACACGCACACAGTCACACTCGTACAAGTGACTCTGGATACTATCTTGTCAGTTCTTATCAGAAGCTCCAAGGTTCGGGCACTACACTCATCGGGAGGCTCGGGTGTCTTGTTCCGATATAATGCCAAGGTTTTGGGTTCCAGAACCTGCGTGCCTGGTAGGTCTAATATTCCATTTCTAATACTTCGTACCTCGCGGCTAAGAGTTGTCATTGTCCCATGCAGGTGCATAATTCTCTGGAACCTCATACAGGGTGTTTCACGTGAAATGCAGAAAAAATTGAAAGTACTTAACCGCAACTGAATGAAACCAACTATTTACACAACTTACCGTCATCTGCCGCTAATATTCTCTAATGATCCAAATTCATCTCGTTACATTCTGGAGGGCACTGGGATGCGAAGGATTCAGTTCGTTTGTGAGAGTCTACTGTTTCGCAATTTTTTCCGTCTTTGAAGAAAGCAAGTGAATATTGAAACAAAACCACGTGAGTCAGCTCGGTTAATACCGCTTTTTGAGTGAAAAAGCCTTCAGTGTGGACCTTGCCAAAATGATTGGTTACAACTCTAGATATGAGGTTTAACAGCGTGTCAACATTTTTGGCGACAACCAGCAAGCAAGCACCGTCCTCACTGGTAAATAATAAGGCGGCGACACGTGCACGGTCGTTTCGCTGGAAGCACGGTTCAGAGCAATTGAATACGGTAGCTCAGTTAAGTGGTTTTATGTCATATTTTGTATTCTTTAATTAAAGCTCTCAAATTTTTTAAAAGCACCAAATCACCAATTCGCATGTTGTACATTGCAACAGTTGACCGCTTTGGATTGTCTTCTAGAACGTAATGAATGTCCCAAGTCAATAAAGTGAATCATTTTAAGTGATTTTGAATTTTCATTCGATTAGAAATAAACGCCATCTTTAGAAAAGCCGGTCGTAGCTGGCACTAGTACCGCAAGTCTGTAACCAAAGCGAAGCTAATCGGTTCCTAGCTGTTCGGGGCCACACTAAGTGACGACAAGTTATACGAAGTATGGCCAAGTGAGGGGAAATTCTAGTCAGTTTTTGTGCAGCCGGAATCTCGCCGTTTCGGCCACATGACAACCATCCTAACCATCCACATGACAACCATCCACATGACAACTAACCTAAACGCGTCCGGTCCAATAGTCTCGCTTGACAGCGCACCGCGATTATCGCTGAACTGCTTCCTCGTCGGCAGTGCAGACCTTCTTCAGTATACACAACTGTGCCTGACGCGACCGCCACACGCCGGCTTTACAGAGAACGAAGGAGCCCATCCACAGCTTCAGACATGTCACATCTGGCACAACCGAGCGGTTTCGCGCTGTGTCCAGGCAGGCGGGTTCGTAGCGGAGCAGTGGATCTGAGCAACCAGTCTTGGAGCCATGCGGAGACATCTTCGCAAGCGTGGAAATGTTGTTCAGGTTCGACAGATTACATCAGATTTACACTCTTTCATTTTTTTCCAAATATCCTAACTTGCCCAGGTGACAGTAAACTGAGTGTCGTTGGTTTTGTTAGGTAGTGGTTGACCCTTCTTTAAGATATCCTTTGTTCCCGTACGTGAAAGCCCCGAAGACGTATCGTTACTATTCATTGTCACTGTTCTCTTCTTCGTTTTACTAATGACTCTACGCAGCTTGCGTTTGCACATCTTTCTCTTCACTTTGTTCGCCATGGTGGTTAACTGGTTATGGTGCTTGAGTGCTGGCCAGACAGTCGCTGGATTAAATCACAGCCATGACGGCCGCATTTTCGAGGGAGTCACAATGCTTGAACACCGCGTTTTCACTTTTGAGTGCACCTAAAAGAAGCTTAGATGGTTCTCCAGATTCCTCGACTACGGCATCTCTCAGAATGATTGTGGTTTTTGAACGAGACCCAAGCACGTATTATATTTATTTTCCTCACTGAGCACACCGTCTTTAGTTGTCCGTAGCCCAGCTTCGCGGTAAAGCATTACTTTTCACGGCGTGGTAACGGTCGCCTAAGAACCTTGCCTGAAACTTCGTCTATATTTACCGTTTTTAAATGTCCAAACCTCAGGGTTTCAATTGAATCTGCATAATTATCGCTAGAGATACAATGACACTGACATAGGCTGCTGCGCCGACGGAGAATTCAAGATAACTTTTACAGCTGCATGCAGAGACACCACTCACAAACGTTATCGACTGTATGCTCTCAGAGTGAAATTTCTACTGATGTTATGTCCCAGATCTTTCATTCTAGCAGCGGTGACGCTGGCAGAAGTGCCTTGACATAATCATGCTGTATCTATACTTTTGCAAAGTTATGAAAATATTTTTGGTGTTTTCAAAGTAGAAGTTGCTTGCATGTTTGACTGTAGGTTTTTTCATGGGGGGAGTTCAAATGCTGCTTTTGCACCCCTCTTGCAGAGCCACATGCTCGCTAGTATTCTGACTGCTGCCAATATGCGTCCAGTTCATATATAATTTATCGATGTTGACTTGTGAAGGTCATTTTTGAAAGCGATTTTTCAATATGGCTTTTTAAGAGAGTAATGCATGCTTGGCCTACTACGCTTATTTTTTCAGTGACCGAGATCATGAAATGCATGAATTGTATCATTGTTACGGCATAGGTAAGTGTTGTTACTCGAGTGAAGCAACGTTGAAGTCAAAGACGAATTTGTTAAAAGAGTTGTGGAATTCCCGGGTTGCAGCACAGGAAAACTACACGGAGGCAGTGATAAAAAAAATTGCCCGCAGCTTCCCTCGGGGGAACACTGAGGAGGATGCGGAGCATATAATTGGTTAACGGGGTGTTAAAGTGCGACTTACTTGGGTCGATGGCTAAATTGGTTAACGTGGTTGTGAAATGGGGTGTTAAATTGCGACTTACTTGGGTCGATGGCTAAATTGGTTAACGTGGTTGTAGGAGGGGGTGTTAAATGAGTCAACACGTACACACGTATGCGAAAGGACGGCGCTGGTCGAAGGGACGTCGATCATTGTGTTTGTGGATTCGTTGGAATTCATTTCACCGCGACCTTGGACGTCGACGCGCCGTACAAACCAACCGACGAGCGGCAACTGAGCGAGCGAGCGCCGACCTTGAGTATATATACAGCGCGACGGCGCATGCGCTGTCAGCTGTCGAATGTTCTCGAAGGAGAAGCGCGCGCGGCACAGATGGTGGGCGACGGCGCGACGGCGCATGCGCGCGCGTCAGCTGTCGAATGTTCGAGAAGCGGTGCGGACGGCGCACTACAAGGCGCGAGTATAAGATGCTTCCGCATCTAAAAAATCAAGCCACAAGCTTAACTTGCAAAGATCCCTTTGCTGGCATTTGGACAAAGCTATAGACTCTCAGGGCCCATTCTTGAGAATATTCAGAACATTAAATCTTTCATTATGATGATGTCATCCAACTATGAGAGAATTCCCAAAGCGATAAAGCGGGAAGACATTGCGCAACCCGATGAGTAGGACAAATCTAAGGAAAGGGCAGTACCGCAGCTTTTGCTGAGCTTGTGCCACTGTTCACAAGCTAAGACGGCGGAACATGAATACAGGAAATACGTATCACAAAGCAAAATAACTATTATGTAGGCATATTGAAGTTGCCAAGGTTACAAACCTACCGGAACTGACCCTAGTCCTACAAGAGCAGCGCAAAAGTTTCCCGCGAAGAATAACAACAGCGCAAGTGTTACATTGCGTCTCTTGAATTAGTCCAAATGTGGTTACTAATTAAAAAAGACAACCGCACCAAAAATTTCTTCCCTTTTAATGACGAGAACTGGTCGTATCAAACCAGGAGACTTCTTTTTGCAACGAAGCAATGGGCAGAACTACATTCATGAGTCTACGCCTGGCGTAAAGATAGTCAGCGTTTTCTCAGTGAAACAGATGGGTGCTTTGCTCATTTGATGTAACAGGTGAATGACCTTAAGGGCTCCAGTGAAGCTACTCAATCCTTGGTAAGTGCTTGCGAATTAACCTTCATTTTTCATGGTCATAATTTTTTTCTCTTTTCATGCATGATTATAATATTCTTGGGATGTATTTCTCTGTGTTACTTGAAATATTTGCGCACTTGAATATTCAGTAACGCAGAACGAATCTACCAGAGTTGTGTTTTCCTCCATTAAGTACATACGGAAATAACCGCTATTATGCTGATGAAAACTTAGTTTCCAAATTGAAGGATCGCTGTAATAAAATGTTGCGCGGTTGTTTTTGTTTACTTTTATTTACTTGGTGCGGTAAGCTTGGGGTGGCATGCCTGCCAATGTGTTGCATTTTCTCCGGCTCACAGCATTGCTTTCCCAGCACCCAATCTAAACGTGAATAATCAGATGAACCCTGACTGCACAGACACGGCTGTGTACTGCACCGCACCCTGCAAAAGGCTATGATGTCTGAGATTACTGAACGCCACGGAACCAAACCCTCCCCATGGGCTAAGAAGGGGTAGGGAACGCGTCTGACAATATTGAATGCATGTCTTTTGGGCGACGAAAAAGTAGAACTCGAAACGTCGTTGCAACTACCCACCTCCTCCACCCCCCGACTGCCTAAGGGTTTCTTCCTCGAAACCTCGCATTGGTCAAGCTCCAGCCCTGCCATACGGTGCGTTCGCGCAGGCTGCTTTAAGGCGGCGCGCGTTGCAATACCGTATGATCACCGTCAACGTTTATATATGGTCCGGCTTGCTTCAGGTAGGTGATGGAAACGCACGGGCTTGCGACACGTGCAAGCGGCACCTTTGTTTGATGCTGACGCCTTGGCATATTTTCGACTGCTTCCATATTAATTCTTGCAAATGAGCTTTAAATTTCAACCACGTGCGGTCGACGACCGGTTCCTCTTACAGCGCACAGGAGACAGGTGGATTACTTCCCCGTCGTCAAGAAGTTGATGTGTTATAGTGAAGGCGTCCTATGACCTAAAACCGCAGTACGTGTAGCTTTAGGTGTAGGTAATTTTGCACTGCTGTGCTTGCCCACGACTTCATGACATTTTTTAGTTTTCTTTTATTTGCATTTTGCTTGTTGTCTTCTTTGTGTTGGGGCACGAGCCGTAACGTGCATGAAGGTGGCGTCTTTGAGGCGAGGTTTTAATTGACCAAGTGTACTATTCAATCAGAGGATCGACAGCTGACCAATCGTCGACGGTTGTGAAAGACCGAGCACGGAGGAAATAAAGAGAAGACCCCGAAGTTCCGCCAGGCGTTGTGAACCAAGCTTAAGGTGTTAGGCACTGTTATGAATTAACTCGTGCCCATGTGTCGGGGGAAGTTACCGGAAGAGATGCTGCACAGCCACATTCCTGGGAACGAAATGCACCGGCCTCTCAATATTGAACAAAGTCCAATGCACGGGACTTTGATCCGCAGTGCCAAGGTAGGCAGGCTTCACTGCAGGTCAAACCTTGGGCTCTGCTTTTCTTCGAAAATTAGGCGGAACGCACAGGCCACTATGGCCTAAAGATGACGGGATGCCTTCTCTTGCAACCCCATTGTCCTAATTCTCCAAATCACCTGCTGCTCAGCGTAAGCAGTTTCGTTGGCAGGAGAAGCGCCACGTCGTCGGCATAGGCCGATATTCTTAAGAAAAAGCTAAATTTCGCAGACGCGCACGTGATCAAGAATTCGGGCATCGAAGGGTTGTGGCAGTGTGACATTCGCTTGGGAGCCCTTTTTGTGGACTTTTCTTCTCTCCTCCTGCGTGCGGAAAGCTGGTTACGCCTTCATGATTTACCCGACCACTCACCGAGCCTCGCTTTAGCTGAAAGAAAGGACACTCTGACACAGGTTGACTACTCTAGTTTAAATGTGAAGACGTGTGTTTTCAGCATTCCTTCAGCGAGCTTCGTCTATTACGAGACCTTCAGCCGTAGTCCTCGAGCGTGAGTTTCCGAGCTCATTTCTGAGCTCGTCAGTCGTGTAAATAAAATGTTCTTGTTCTTGTTAGTACGAGCGTCTCATCTGACTTGTTTGATGATGGGATCCTACGACGGGGGCCCGTTACCAAAACAGACCCGCAGGACACGCAATTGCAACAACTGGATGGTAGCGGTGGGATGGCACAAGCCCATCCACCTCGAGAGGCGACTGGACGACAGAGGTTGGATGTTACGAGCGCATCGACTCCGCGATGCAACGTAATGACATATCTGAGATGACAAGAGTGTCCAGGACTTCGAGAGACAACCGGTTGGCACTCATGACATGCACGACGCTGAAGGCATGACAGCATGCTGGGCGATTGCCAACTTTCTCTGTTAGATTTTACCAGACATTTACAATATGTGTAAGTAAAAGCTGGTAGAGACATTAGCTGTTCTAGTTGGATTGGATTGAATAAACATTTATTCGCTCCTACAAAACACAGATCACTGTGTTGCGGGCAGCTCCCGCGTGGAGACTGAGATGCCAAGCTCCTCAGCCGCCTCGCGGTCTTGGTGAACAGCCCAGAGCTGATCTGCCAAGGACAAGCTTCGGATTGCCGCCTCCCATCTGGCAGAGGGGATGTTCGATAAATGAGCGAATTTGGAGCACTGCCAGAGCCTATGTTCTAAAGAATCTATTTCCCCACAATGTGGAAAAATATTACTTAAGTATATGTCAGGGTACATGATGTGTAACATTTTCAAAGTAGGGTACATCTGCGTTTGCAAAAGCGCCATTGTAAGTGCTTGGGGCCGAGTTAGATTTTGTGAGGTGGAGGGAAAATCCTTTTAGACAGGTAGAATTGTTTAGTAAGCTCGTTATATGTTGTAACAATTTCCCGGTTATCCCCGTCACCGGTAGAACGCATCGCCGGGAAGGCGCGGTTGGAGAGGTCTCGCGCCGCCGCGTGTGCTGCTTCATTGAGATTGGGAGGGGACTCGTTGATTTTTCCAAGGTGAGCTGGGAACCGACTCAGAAGGTGATGCGTTATGTTCTTGCCTTGCAGTATTCTCAGCGTTTGTTCAGAGACCATCCCCTTGGCGAACGCTAGTAGTGCTGCCATGGAATGACTGTACGCGACTTCAATGTTATCCATCTTGAGTGCTAAGGCGATGGCCACCTGATCCACAATGATTGCTCTTTCGTCCTGCCGTCGCTGAGTTGAGGACATGGCCAGCCCCATCGACCACCACTGCCACAAACGCTTTCCCATTGGCGTAGGAAGCCGCGTCAACAAATACGGCCCCTCGTTCCTCGTTTAAGACTTGACGAAGTATAGACCTGGCCCTCGCTACACTTTTTCCGATGTTGTGTTCTGGATGCATGTTTCTTGGTTAGGAGATACCGTGATATTCTCCCTGATGTTGTCGGGGATATCATTGTAATTGCGTCTGATTGCCATTGGGTGTTGGCCCAGCTCCTGCAGAATCATTCTTCCCGACCTTGTTGTAGAAAACCTTGCAAACTGTGCTCTTTCTTGGGCTTCTGTTATTTCTTCGAGCGTGTTGTGAATGCCAAGCTCAAGTAGACGCTCGGTGCTGGTATGTATAAGTAGGCTCAGGACCTTCTTGATAACTTTCCTGAGGAGCACATTCAGTGTCTCGGACTCTGCTCTTGACCAGTTGTGCATTACTGCCTTGGACATGAAGTGGCTTAGAAAAAACGCATGCATCAACCTGATGAGGTTGTCTTCCTTGATCCCATTTCTTTTGTTGGCCACTCTGCGTATGAGGTGCACCGCACTCTCTGTTTCCCAGGTTAACTTGGCTATCGAGTTGCTGTTGGTGCCGGTAAACTCTATCAGCATGCCCCAGGACTTTGATGGAGTCGACCCTCTAGATGGTATCCCCTTGATTTGTACGGAGGTGCATGTCTATCTGGTTTAGCTGCTTCCATCCCCAGGGCTTCGGTCCCAGGCGTGCAATCCGATACAGTAAAAGTTCTGACTTACTCAAGGAGCACTTGAGCCAAGAAAGACGAAGGTACTTTTCTACGGTGTCAATTGCCTCTTGCATGGCGCTCTCAATCTGCCCCTCGCTTCCACCTGTGCACCAGATGGTAATGTCCTCTGTGTAGAAGCTGTGCTTCAACCCTTCAATGCTCGATAATTTCTTTGACAGTACAATCATGGGAATGTTTAACAGCATTGGTGAAATCACTGCTCCTTGCGGCGTGCCCAATGCTCCTAGTTCAATTTTTTATTGATATGTGGGGTTTAACGTCTCGAAACCACCATATGGTCATGAGAGACGCCGTATTGGAAGGCTCCGGAAATTTCGACCTCCTGGGGTTCTTTAATGTGCACCCAAATCTGAGCACACGGGCCTACAACATTTCCGCCTCCATCGGAAATGCAGCCGCCGCAGCCGGGATTTGCTTCTAGTTCGATTGCTGCGGTGTCGATATCTGCAATCTTCATCACAGCTTTCTGATCTGTAAGAAAGGACCATACGTAGTCATAGAAGGCTTTTCCCAGACCAAGCTTGGAAATTGCTTCGAGTATGAATGAGTGGTGGAAGTTGTCAAACGCTTTTTCTAGATCTATGCACAGAATGGCTCTCACGTCTTTGGTTTCGTGTTCGATGACCTGGTGTTTGATAAGCTTCAATGCATCTTGTGTGGATATGCCTGCCCTAAATCGAACCATAATGTATGTATATATGTCGTTATCTTCCAAGTACTTGTTTATCCTGTGCAGTATGGCATGTTCTGCAACCTTGCCGATGCATGATGTCAAGGATATTGGCCTCATGTTGTCCAAGTTAGGGGGCTTTCCTGGCTTAAGAATAAGGATCGTGCTGGCCAGCTTCCACTGCTCTGGCACCCTGCCTTATCTCTATGCTGCATTGATCATATCCTTCAGGGTGTCAATTGAATCTTCATCAAGGTTACGAAGGGGCCTTGTTTGATATGCCGTCCAGGCCAGGGGCCGACCTGCCGGTGAGATCATGCAAGGCTCGTCTGATCTCCTCGATGTTAAAATCGCCCTCAAGACCTGGATTGGGCGTGCCCTGGTACTGTCTACTTGGTGGTGCCAATCCTCTATTGATTGGGAGGTACTTATGCACGCGCAGCTGCACAAATTGCTGTTCTGTAGTGCGCCCTATCTCTTTATGCAAATTTCGAGCGATAACATGCTTTTTATTTGTTTTGGTGGTATTTTTGTTGAGGAGATGTTTTAACATATTCCATGTCTTGCCATTTTGCATCTGATCATCGACGAAGTTGCAGATTTCATCCCATTGCTGCCTGGAAAGTGCGCGACATTGTTCCTCAACTGATCTGTTTACTTCAGCTATCTTCTTCTCAGTCTTCAGTTCCGGCGCTGACCCTTCCAACGGTTCAGTAGTGCTTGCTTTGCCTCAAGAAGACGGGCGAGCCGGCTATTCATTCTTTCAACCGGGAAATCTGTGGTAATGGTGGAGGAGACGGATTTGATGTCCTCTTTAATCAGTTTGACCCACTGCTCCAAGCCTTGTCTGTGGCCATCTTGTTCCCTTTTCATCCTTAACTTCCTGAACTTATCCCAGTCTGTGAAGTAGAATTCTCTCTGCTTTTTATGCTCCATGGATTGATTGATTAATTTGTGGGGTTTAACGTCCCAAAACCACCATATGATTATGAGAGACGCCATAGTGGAGGGCTCTGGAAATTTCGACCACCTGGGGTTCTTTAACGTGCACCCAAATCTGAGTACACGGGCCCACAGCATTTCCGCCTCCATAGGAAATGCAGCCACCACAGCCTGGATATGAACCTGCGACCTGCGGGTCAGCAGCCGAGTACCTTAGCCACTAGACCACCGTGGCGGGGCTACACTCCACGGAAAAGGTAGAGGCAAGAATGCAGTGGTCACTCCCTAGGTCTACAGCAAGGTTCATCCACTGGGTCTTCTAGATGTTCCTTACAAATGTAAGGTCCGGGGTGGAATCCCTGCAGCAAGATGTACCAAGCCTTGTTGGTAGGCTGGGGTCTGTGATTAGGGTGAGATCGAGTTCACTGGCACTTTGCCAAAGTCAATTTTCTTTCCCAGTGTTGTACTTGTAACCCCATGTATGATGAGGGGCGTTGAAATCACCTGCTATGACGAGTGGACATTCCCCGGCGATATTAACAGCTTTCTTAAGAACCGTCTTGAACCCTTGCTTTTGTTCCTTTGGACTGCTGTATATGTCAAGAATGAAATTGCTCTGACGTTTGCTGGTACCTGGCACGATCTCTACCATGACAGGTTCCAACCGGCCTGATTCTATCTTGAGGTCGTTGGTTGCGTGCGTTAGTTTGTTGCATAGGAAGGTGCAGACTCCCCCCTTTCAGTATCCCCTATTACAAGCCGGAATCCAGGCAACGTTGCCTTGCGGTGAAAGGGTCTCTTGCAATATTTTAATATGAAGGTTTTCTTGACTGCTTCTAATGTACTGCTGTAGGGTTGCCTTCTTTTTAAGGTAACCTCTACAGTTCCATTGCCAGATACGAAATGCTTCACGTAGCACTGCCATCATGGTTATTACATTGGCCGCCAGAGCCTGATGCTGCAACATTCGACAGGTTTGGTACCACTAGTATAGGTGGCCGAAGAGATGAGTTTGATGCATGAGGAGGCCTTGCTGTGCTACGCAGATATGCTTCGACCTTTGTAATGCGCAAAGCCATATGCTCTTCTAGTGCTGCCACGCTTGATTGTAGCCTACCCATCTGCTCGCTAAGATTGGCTACTACTTTGCTGAGCGAGTCAAAGAGCTCTTTCATATCTGACATGGTCGTTTGGTTGGCTTCTATGTGTTCTGCCATGACTACCCTCCTTTTTGTGGTTCTCGAGTCTCCCACATTTTCAGCCACAGGGACATCAACTGGCTGAGGCATTGGCTGTGAAGACTGTGCGCTGGTTAGCTTAGTGAGAAGAAATTTTATTTCCTTCAACTCAGCTGATAGCCTCTCATTCGATTTTGTAAGTCTCGCGTTTTCTTGCTCTAGCTGTGCAATTCTATCATACTCTGGCAGCCTACCTGTCATCACCTCTACAGTGCCGTTTTGCACTCGCTCAGCCCAGCTGCATTTCGGTGTAACTGCAGGCGTCCTCCCCGGGTTGGAAGCCATGATCTCGAACTGAAGGCCAGGCAGCTGGCCATTCGGGTGCCGCACAGGCTGATCCTGACCCTAATGGTGACCTTGAGAACTCGAGCGCCCCCATGATTGAGAGTTGGCCTTTGGTCTAGAACCTCTTCTGGAACGCGACCTGCCCTTGGAGTGGGGCCGTCTTTCCTGTTCTTGTGTAGTCTGGATGCTCTGGGTCTCGTAGGTGGGAATAAGCTGCTTGTCATTGATGTCTGTACTCGATGTGATTGATGCGTCCCGGGCTTCTGCGGCTGCTCGTGCTCTTTCCCAACGTCTGCGTTTGACGAAGTATGGCACTAAGAACCTGTTATTGCACTCCTTGTCTGCCGTGGGATGGTGACCGTCGCACAGCCTGCATCTGGGTTTGCACTGGTGCAGGCTATTTGGGTTCTTGATCTCGCAGCCTCTGCGGATGGTTTCAGCTGGGTTCGGACAGACGTCAGACTGATGTCCAGGCTTTCCATAGGACGTAACAAATATCGATGTTCTTGTGGTAAAGGGAGCACTGCAAAAGTGAAGGTCCATATCTCACGTCTGGGCACCTTGTGCCCTTCGAAAGCTATGATGAGTGTCCCAGTGTCCTTGATTTTCTTGGCCTGCAGCATGACCGGGTTGTTTGCGTTCACAATATTTCGTGTCAAAATGTCCTGAGTATCGCTTACGGGGATCCCACGAATCACTCCTTTACAAGTATCGTGGGGTGCCGTGGCGTACGCGCTCACCTCAAAAACTTTGCCTCCAATGTCCATTTGCTTGACCTTGAGGTATCTTGAAGCTTTGTCTTGGTCCGGAGTGCTTGCCACGTTAATGTTCTGCTGCAAGTTGGAATAGATGATGTCCTGCATGGCCTCCTCCTCTTTGACGCCGGCCGCCTGTACTATCGCGTCTGCCACGGCTCCAGTGCCAATTCTCGAGATATTTAATCCTCCACGTGTTGGTAGCACAATTTTGCTGAAGTCCTTGGGTAGTGGCAGCATGCGTCCAGCTCGCACGATTGTATGCTTTGTGTCGTGCCTACTACGACTGGTTCGAGCGTCTCCCGCAACGCCAGCCTTAGTCGTACCCTTGGCAGCAGGAACGCTAACCGTGGCTAGCTTATTCCTTGAGCGTCTCATTTCGGCTTCTTTCCAACCCATGTTTTCCGTGCAATCCTCTGGAGAGATGTCCTCTACATCTACTTCGTATTATATTAGATGCGGAAGCATCTTATACTCGCGCCTTGTAGTGCGCCGTCCGCGCCGTTCACAACGCTTCTCGAACATTCGACAGCTGATGCGCGCGCATGCGCCGTCGCGCCGTCGCCCACCATCTGTGCCGCGCGCGCTTCTCCTTCGAGAACATTCGACAGCTGACAGCGCATGCGCCGTCGCGCCGTCGCCATCTGTGCCGCGCGCGCGCTTCTCTTTCGAGAACATTCAACAGCTGACAGTGCATGCACTGTCGCGCTGTATATATAGTCAAGGTCGGCGCTCGCTCGCTCAGTTGCCGCTCGTCCGTTGGTTTGTACGGCGCGTCGACGTCCAAGGTCGTGGTGAAATGAATTCCAACGAATCCACAAACACAATTATCGACGTCCCTTCGTCCAGCGCCGTCCTTTCGCATACGTGTGTACGTGTTCACTCATTTAACACCCCCTCCTACAACCACGTTAACCTATTTAGCCATCGACCCAAGTAAGTCGCAATTTAACACCCCATTTCACAACCACGTTAACCAATTTAGCCATCGACCCAAGTAAGTCGCACTTTAACACCCCGTTAACCAATTATATGCTCCGCATCCTCCTCAGTGTTCCCCCGAGGGAAGCTGCGGGCAATTTTTCTCAGTTGCAGGTCCTGGAACGCGCAGAGCGTTGAGTCACGTTGGCGCCGGGTCGGCGCATTGGCGACAATTGCCTTCTTGGTTAGGCTTAAATCTCCCAGTAGCGTTGCCGTAGAAATATGTCCCAGAAATTGTTTAAATGTCCACTCGCCAGCAAAAAAGTGGTATCTGCTGCTTTCTTGAGAACTTAGGCACACGACGGGTCTGAAAACTCGGCAAAATTCTTGGATACCACAGGAAAGCATTCTTGAAAGCAGAAGCCGACCTTTGCGCGTCCACACTGATCGGCACCTTGAACATCTTCCAGCTGTTCTAGTTTATGTGGCACCAAATACCTTGCGTCAGAAGGATCATCGGCAGATAGGTGTTTTGAGGTATTTTCTGTCGGTGGCGGCAAGGTTAACCATGAAAGACCAAGGTTCCGTGTGAAAGCCAAAGATGATTTTGCAGACTAACAGGTAACTTGAGGCAAATCAGACAACTAGAGCTGTTGCTGCTGTCTAGGGTATTTAGTTGCAAGACAGAAATCAATTGCGGAAGAGAGAAAGGCACCGGAAGCAGTCACGAATCAGAAAGCCCAGCGAAATACCAGGATGTTAGCGATTGCAATTAAGAGAGTTAATTCTGTATGTGTCGGGCTTCCTAACAAGAACGGAACTGATCGGGAAGATTGCTAGGCAGGGATGGACGATGAGGAACTTTTAGGCTATGTCATGGACATTGAGGAAAGGTAAGCTTCTGGGAGGGTCGAGGCCCAGAGACAAGAGGCAGCAGCCCCGAGAGAAGAGACAGAAGCCAAAACAAAGCACGAGCTTGATCTGAAGCGTATAGAACTGGAGCTTATTCGCAATAAAGAAGGCAGTGAGGCATCATGTACAGCAGAGCTGTGAAGTTAAAAATGGATGTACCTAATAATGTTGTATAAGCTAGGGGAGGACATTGGCTTGTTTCTCGTCAACATTGAGAAAAGTTGTGAAAGGCAAGGTTTCAGGCACGATACATGGCATCAACGCTTGTTGTCTCTACTTCCGGGGGAGGACTCGGAACTAATCACACGCCTGACGGAAGAGGAGCCTGACGAATACAGTCAGGTGAGCTCGAACCTTCTTAAAAATAGAGGTTGTCGGCGGAAGGTTTCAGAAAAAAATTGCGCGACACCATAAAAAATTATTCTTTCCCGGAGTGGCTTAGAGAAGCAAAGGCGTATCGGGATCATGGCAAGGTGCTGAAGTGTATCGGTCTGAATCGATTCTATCAAAGGTTACCAGAAAATGTGAAGTACTGGGTGCAGGATAGATCCGACGTGAACACCATAACGAAAGCTGCCGAGCTTGCGGAAGCATCGTTACGTGCCGAGCCTCCGGGACAAGCACGAGCCAAAAAGGAAAAAAATTTCTACGGCAGAATAAGCCGCCGTTTAGAAAGAAAACGATGTGTCTTGCACAAAACGGTGAAAAATAAACAAGGCATCTAGCCATGGGGCACCGGCTGAAACCGTGGCGCATCGCCACAAAGAATTTGGCGGCTCGTCTCCATTGCCATGAAACAGAGCACTTCGCGATACATTGCCCCCCCCCAAAAAAAGGTGGTCGTTTGTCCATAAAGGAAGTCGACGAGAATATAAAGTTCTTATAACCCTGTATGTACGGCCTTACCATCAACGGCAAGCAATGTCGGGTTCTTAGAGACTCAGCAGTCACAATGAACGTGCTTCATCTGTCCTTTGTTAAGCCCGGACAGTATTCAAGAGACACTTCGTGGAATAGACTAGCCGAGGTAGCAAACAGTCAGTGCCTTCCCGTAGCTAAAGTTGTCCTTAAAGGCTCGTTCACACCGAAGGCGGGGCGGCCAAAGTGGCGGCGCGGCCAAAGCCGCGAGGCGGCAATGCGGAAAGTGGGAAAAACCTACTCTCGCGGCAGCAAAAGCGGGAGAAAAACCAAGCGGCAAGGCCGATCGCTCTCGGAGCAATTTTTTGCTACCTGCCAAGGCTCGCCGCTTTGGATGGATAGATGGATTGATGTGTCTGTACCCTTCACAAAGGGCGGCGGCTAACGCCACCTAGCCGTAATAGTTAGTGAACCACCAACTAGATTTATCTTTTTTTCCCTTTAAATAGTGAAGTATAGGACTGGTACTTTGCAGTGAATGGTTTAATTTTCACTCGTGCCTTGACTTTAGCCACCAATCAGATAACCGTCTTCTAGTTAATTCTACCAGCTTAAAGTCTATATTGCCCACCCTCTCCCTAAACCCCAGTGCTTTGAAACACTGCGCCATCATCTTGAACTATAGGGTGAAGCCCTTTACAGAACATTATCAAGTGTTCGCCAGTTTCCTCTTTCTTTCCGCATGCACTGCATACCGTGTCTACCCCTTCGTATTTGGCCCGATATGTCTTGGTTCGCAATACTGCTGTACTGGCCTCAGACAGTAGAGAACTACCTCGAGTATTGTCATAGATCCTTTCTTTTGCAATTCCCTGCATTAAGAGCTCGATAGACCTCCAATGCGGACTTCTTAATCATGCCAATTCTCCAAATATTGGTCTCCATCTCCTTCACCTTCTTTCTAACTGATAGTTCTTTTTGGTTGGGACCCCTGCTGTTTTCTAATTATTTGCCCGTCAATTTTCTGGTTCGCTTCCTCCATTTTGTATCGACATTCTTCATGTACAAGTAGCTGAACACCTTCCTAGGCCAATGCTCCTCCGCCATTTCTCTCGATTGCTTCTCAAATTTTATCTTGCTGCTAGCTTCCCTGTCCTCAAATGATGTCCATCCTATATCACCTGGTACTCCCTGATTTGGTATATTCCCGTGAGCTCCTAAAGCAAGCCTACATATTCCACGTTGCTTAATTTCTAATCTTGCTTGAACTTCTGATCTCATGCACAAGACCGCTTTGCTGAACGTCAAACCAGGAACCATGACCACTTTCCATATTCCTCTGACAACATCATACCTATTGTAATTCCACAGTGCCCTATCTTTCATCACTGCTGCATTCCTGTTACCTTGAGTCGTTACGTATATTTCGTGGTCCCTTAGGTAATCGGTTCTATTGCTTATATATACACCCAGATATTTGTAATTATCTCTAGCGTGACCTCATGTATCCTAAGCTCACTATCTTCATTATCATTAAAAATCATGACTGCTGATTTTTTCTTACTGATTGTGAAATATAACTTATATCTCTGATTACCGCAGATGTCCATCAATCTTTGCACATCTTCCTTGTTGTCAGCCGTTAGCACTATATCATCTGCGTACATCAATGCTGGTAGTGCGTGTTCAATGAGTTTTCCTTGCTTGACGAAAGAGAGGTTGAGGCCAAGTCCACTTCTCTCTAATTTGACCTCTAATCTTTGTAGGTACATCATGAATAACAAGGGTGACAGAGGACACCCCTGCCTAAGCCCCTGTTTAACCTCTGTGGGCTTGGATACCTGTTTTTCCCACTTTATAACTACCTTGTTACTTTTACAGATATCCTTTAAAAGATTAGCGACTCCATCTTCCTCCCCTAGTGTGTCCAATATTACCCACAAGTCCTCTTGAACCACGATATTGTACGCTCCCTTGATATCCAAAAATGCTAGCCACAGGGGCCTGTGTTCTTTTTCTGCTGTTTCGATGTACTGCGTCAGTGAAAACAGATTGTCTTGCAACCTCCTGTGTTTTAGAAATCTATTCTGCAGTTCCCCCAGCACCCCCTCATCATCTATTCATGCCTTCAGTCTTTCCTTTATAATCTACATTGCCAGCCTGTAGACCACTGATGTCACTGTTATAGAATGATAGATTTTATGTCAGCTTTGTCCCCCTTTTCTTTATAGATCATGCTCATCCTGCAAAATTTCCATCCATCACAGACTTCACCATCAATTATTGTTTTGTTCACTGCCTCTCTCAAAATCTGTCCAGACTTCGGACACAGTGTCTTGAAAAAGGCGCCACCACTGCACCTCCGCTGACACAGCGGAGGTGCGGTGGTGGCGCGGGTGTACGTTTGGGAAAAGCATTGACATGCCATAGCGACTCGTGCGAAAAATCGTGAGATACCTGCCTCTTCTTCCGCGCGGCCAGACGAAGGTGGCATGCGCTATGAACAGGTTCACGCACTCGCCGCCTCGCCGCTTCGGAAATCCCGCTTCGCCACTTTACCGCAGCGCCTTCGGTGTGAATGAGGCCTAAAGGTGCAGTCGGCACGTTGAAACTAGAAGCCGCGGTATCACCATACCTCCCACCCCACTATTCTTACTTATTTTCAAATGAGTCAGTCCGAATGACGAAGGAGAAAGGTCTCACGTTGGGAGAAGGCATAGTGCAGGCGATAACTAGGTCAAAGGCACGGCTGGCTACGGAAGCCACCTTCGCCGAGGTAAACAGGGCTCAAACCGACAATGGGCCTAGTCGCGATTTGGACACCGCGATAACAAATCAACTGGTGCGAAAACAGGCACTGGAGCCTTAGTAGCACAGACAACCGTGTCTAAATGTGAAGATGAACCTCCTCCCGAATCGGAAGGGGTCACTGACGCCTCGTTGACCTAGAAACTAAAGAAAGCCGTTGCTCCCGAGCCGATTCCTGGTAGTAAAGAGGATAGCACAGAAGGTCATACATTCCTGTTACTAGGAATTACAAAAGAGTTGTGTCTCATGCCAACCTATGATAACTTAAGGCGGCTGCTGCGAGTGAGCACCACTTCGTTGATAGTGGAACAAAAAAATGATGCGACGCTTAGAAAATTCCAGGACAGTTCGAAACAGGGAATCAGCCAACCGGAATGTGAGATTCTAAGAGAGTAGCAGCATACTCTGTCGGAAATATTTAGACAGACAAGGAGTGGAGTTTGACCAGGTGGAGGCTCCTTAGGCTCAACGCCCCTATTTGCTTTGTTTGGTGCATGGAGTATGATAGTCAGGCCACTTAGGCGTAAAGTACACGAAAAGTCGTCTTTTGCAGGAATACTAGCATGGATGTTTCAAAGATCTTAAGAGATTTGTGAAATCTTGTGATGTGTGTCAGCGAGTGGATAAGTCGGTAAATAAAGCTGAATTCCCAATGAAGCTGGTGCTTGTAATCACGGAGCCCTTCATCGGTTGGTCTTTGACACAGTAGGTTGTTTGCCCAAGAAGACTTCAGGCTACCGTCACATCTTGATATTAATCTGCGCCCAGCTACTGAATTTCCAGAGGTAGTCTCGCTAAAAAAGTGAACTTCTGTGGAAGTAGTCAACGCACTTTTGTCCGTGTTTGCTCGGGTAAGACTTCCTGTTGAGATACAACCGGATCAAGGCCCCATTTTTACGAGTGCCTTATCTACAACCTTTTTGGAATGGTGTTGCATGAAGTTATTGCAAAATTCAGTCTGACATCCGCAGCCGAACTCGGTAGAGAAACTTCACTATGTGACGAAGGTAGTGTTAAGGACCTTATGTTTTGATCACAAAACTGAGTGGGAGATGTGCTTACCTGCGACGATGCCTGCATTTAGAACGGCACTGCACAATACTACAGGGTTTACGCCATCGGATCTCGTTTATTACTGCAGACTGCGATCTCCTTTTCGCACACTCAGGGAGTCTTGGGAAAGTCGCGGGGACGATCTCGTAGTAGTGGATTATGTTCTTACATTACTGGATTGTCTAACAAGAGCCCAAGAACTGATCGAGAGTGCGATGACCCTGGCACAGCAGAAGGCTAAGCTTTACTACGATCGAACTGCAAAAACATGACAATTTGAGGTGAGTCACAAGGTCATGGTATTGAAGCCATCCTGAATGATGAACTGGAGGTGCAATGGGTCGGCCCAGCTAACGTCTCTCAAACGTTGTCGCAAACCAACTATGTGATAAAACTGCCAAAAAGTTGTAATTTAGGAAAACCAGGTATATCATGGGAACTTAGTCAAGCCGTCTAAAGAAAAAGGAGGCAATCGTGAACTAATTGTTCGGAAAGAAGTTCCAGCGAAAATTCCAAAATTGGCTCCGGAATCAGACGAAGTCACAATCGAGAAAAAGAAATAATGAATTAGTATACAAGTCACAGATGACGACGAAGCAGAAACAGGAATTGCGTGGTTTCTTCTCCGAGTTCAGGACAGAATTGCGAGGGAGCCAGGCCGGACATCTGTTCTGACTCATGACAAAGATCTGACATTGTCGGCACCAGTAATATCGAAGACGTATCGTGTGTCCCCTCGTCAGCTTGAGATACTTAAAGCAGACGTTTAAAAGATGCTGAATAAGGCGTGATTGAGCCATGTGAAAATGAGTACACTTCCCCATTGATTCTCGTGGAGGTTCCCAGCGAAGATCCGCGTCCTTGCATAGACGATCGTGAGTTCTACCTCATCACCAAGGATCAGACGTATCCTAATACCCCATATTAGGGAGCACGTTGAGAAGGTTGGCAGCGCAAAATACATTTCAACGCTAGACCTAATGAAAGGTTAGTGACAGGTGCCGCTCACCGAGAGGGCAAGACGGTACGCCGGTTTTACAGCGAAATATGTTATGAGATCACAACTTCGGTTGCGTGCAGTTGTCCGCCGCTACCCCCACCGATGTCCGTATCTACATCACGCGAAATTAGAAAAAAAACCTAGCACTTATGACACAGTGGGGATCGAACCCGGGTGCCAGCCCAGTATTCTACCACCGAGCTATGCCGGTGCTTGTAACTTGTTGCCAAACTTGCCTTAGGCAGGCATGAATTAGCATCAATTACATAATGGGGCTCGAACCCGGGTACACTGGATGCCAGCCCAGTATTTTGTTCGTGACTACAGGTAAAGGTAATCTAAGGGGGGGGAGTGGTTCTTAAAATTGGAAAAGAAAAGAAAAGTGAACCCCTCCACTGTCTGCAGCTAAGTGCGACATCTCAGCAGTGGAAAACACGGGAAGGGGAGTGGGTGAGTAATAGACTTGAGCGAAGAGAGGAAAGAGAAAGGAGAGATCGAGAGAAGAGACCGAAAAGGAAGGGGAGACGCACAGATCGTCTACCAAAATCACGGGATGCGAATTCTCTAAATTCGCTCACGCAGTGCGCTTCCGTCAACAGAGTCGAGCAGCGCTTAAAGGGCACGCTTGATTTGCGCGCTCAGTTGTTGAGCTCAGAGGTTCTCAGTTGTTGTACGAGGCAGGCTGAGAGCTACGTTCGTTGCGAGCATAACTTCTCTGCTCGCGTCACTAGCCGAGCAATGAAGCTAAAGGTGGTCCAGAGTCTCCAGGGCGCCACAGCCCATGCAGTATGGACTGCCATGCCCGGAGTGCCGATGTTTTCGCTCGGCGGTGTAGTTGTCTCCGGTTCGGAGACAGAGAAAAAAAACCATGGTCTCGTCTTGGTAATCCCTTGAGAGGGAGCCGCCGCAGCGACTTTACAGCTGTTACGCGAGGGTCGGGATGATGCTCGCGCCTGCAGCGGTCGGTGAGGAGGCGGCTGGCATCCGCAGAGCAGACGAAGTTGGTGACGTCGGTGTCGGCGTCGCGCGCATTCCGCGCGGCGCGGTTGGCCGCCTCGTTGCCGGGTATTCCAATGTGTGAAGGCACCCAGTGCAGCGAAAGGTCGCAGCCCGTTTGCTGCACAGCGTGTAGCTTCCGGGCAAACTAGGTTGGACTTACAAAAGACTTTTGACTAATTTTTGATGATGGCAGCCAAGCTCATGTCGAGAAAATGCGTTTATCGGTAGGCTTGAATTCAAGTTGTCTCGGCTACATGCCTTTAGTTTCTTTTCCTTTTGACAAGTAGTTCAATTTGTGTCAAGTAGTTACAAGTCGATTTCTGATCATGAAATTGTTGTAGCCGCGGTTTCGAAATTTGTGAGTTTTACTTTTAATAGTGTGACTCAAATACACGTGACAAACCTAATGCTTCTAAAATTATTACGCAGAAGGACGATGAAGCAAACGTTTTAAGTACGGAACTTTTCTTCGTCAAGGCAACACTGTTGGCCTGACTAAGACAAGGCAACTTGACGAAACACTGTTTCCAACCATGTTATTTCTCAAAAAACTTGTGATAATTTCAAGCCGCTAAATGCCCCTCAACTTCAGTGTTGTTTGGTACACAAGTTCTGTATGAAAACTATGCACGCTGCCATAATAAACGTGATTGAGTATTATGCAATGTCTTTTTACATACGATTGTTGATTTCCGCATTGCCTAGGATATTCTCGATTCAACGATTGCTCAGTATTTCCATACGTCACTTGAATCTTTAGCTGCGTTCATGTATCGACACTATTACACCGCGTGTATGTGTCTTTTTTTGTACAAAACCAGCAATCAAAATTGCATTGCAGTTGGGTCGATCGATTTTCGTTTTACTGAGAAAACAGTCAGCTCAACTTTCGCCTTTTTAGAAAACACAAAAAAGAAGACTACGAATATTTTGTGGCCACATTGGCCAAGCGGCCAGCTGACATAAAGAAGGCACGTGCGCATTCCGATTGTATGAGAAGTGGGTCTTCCGCGGCAACCCTCTTCCTAAAAATTTTTTTTGTTTTTTCTTTATATTTAGAAACCACATCAGTGCAGTCATTAACGACGTTTTTCGTTCGCGGTTCAATTTTAGTAGGACGCTTGGCAACTGGCAGTGGTAAAAACGGTGCTGCCGACAGCGAATACATGGGAGGTAGACGGAGTTTCCACCCCCCGCCTAAATCGCAACCTTGGTCATGTACATTTTCTTTTCATCGGGCGATTATCTCTTTCTTGTTAACGACAAGCCACAAGGCCCTCATTGCTGCAACAGTATGCAGAACCCGAACCTTGGTATTTTATACAAAGAATGAATTTCTGCCAACAGATGTAGTTCCACACTTCGGTGAGTTCGGGCCATCATTAGAAGAAGAAAGAGTTTGGAAGGTGCTGAAGACCGAAACACACCGCCAAGGCCGTTGCTATACAGAGTACTTCCAGCTGTTGAATTACACCAACCGGCGAATACATCCAGGATACAAGCTCAACGAGAGTTCACTCACATCGTTGACCACACTACAGCGTCTCTGGCAGATTTAACTGCATCGCTTGTTATCTAGATCACGTGGCCAGGGTCAGTAAGATCATGAAAAAGATAGTGTATTATTAGTGTTTTCTCGTTCAAGAGTTTCATATATGCATCCTTTAATGCAGATAGTTTACTATTTTCTGCCTAGGACCAAGAAGTATTATTACAATGAGGCCGTGTCAACACGTAAAATCTTTCAAGATGAGGCTGTTTCACTATTCATCTCACAATGTAAATAAATGAAGACAATAAATATGATACTGAAGTCAATATAAACCATTGAGAATAACCACATGCCAAAATACAGCATTATATGGCTGACATCAACACGTCAAGAAACTCGACAAGTATGAATCGATTTGAAAAGCAAGTATTATTTATACAAATGAAAACATTTATTGTCAGTGTCTATCTACGCTGAAATATTTGTAGGCCGCAACGATAAGCCTTGCACTTGGCATGCCGGTCAGCACAGGTGTTTGCCGGCTATGCGTTCCTGATGAACGCGTGACGCATTCTTTCCTTGTACCGTTTGTACCAGTCGCGTAAATATGCGTAGCGTTGGGCCGGCACAGGACCTTGGCTCTCGGCTCGGTGTTCGAAATGCGGCCTTCTTAGGTTTACAGCGCCACAGACGACGTGTATATTTCCGGTGTACCAGCATCTGTCGAAGGGATGTTGGTGGCGTTGGAGCAGGTCGCCTGGATTGTAGGTTGCTTGTGTCCTCGATATGATTGAGGCGGGCGACCAGTGGAGAACCCATTCGGACGCGTAATCTTTCGGTCCTGAACCTTTGCCTGCGTGGCTGCGATGGCCATGCCAACTGCCAGCTCTCCGGGGGAAGATGTCATGTTAGGCATGGTCTGCTTGGTTTGCAGGGTGCAAGTCGCACTGCCCAAGAGCCCCACAACCGAGGCAGCATCGTCGTGCCAGCTGATTGAACCCTGTGGCGACAAGGAATGCGTCGGTTTGGAGCTTTGAACGAGTTACTGATTTTCTGATAGAATACGATATACCAGCGGCCTAGACAAAGTAACTATGCGCCTTTTAATGTAGAACACCCTTGTCATACCCATGTTAGGAAAGAGGCAGTAGAACACGTGCAGCAGCTACTGCTTGCTAAATAATACCACAATAGCCAAATGAGATGAAGTATAAGGATGCGTATTTAGTGCACCCTTTATTGTCCGTACTGTCAACAGAGTGGCCGCACAAATGAGGCCACTAACTTGGAAAAGCTTACCACGTCTTTTTACGAAAGTTGTGCATTATCAATTTTAATCATGATCACTATTACACTAGCGAGAAAGAACCACACGGGAACAATCCTTATGCCAAGAGGTTTCTGACGCCTCGAGTGCCCACACTACTTCGTTGCAGCACTTCAACAGTCAAAAAGAAAGGAAAGTAATATATAGAGACACTGTACCATAGCTGATTAGGAACAAATAAAGAAAAAAAGCAACTGAATTCAGAAAACCTATGCAGTAAACCGCAAGATCTTGCTTACCTCATAAACAGAACATAGCCATGAGGTTGTATTCTTTCTGCAGAGCTTTTCAATATTTTCTGGCGTTACGACTAGGCTTCCGTTTGTGGACATTGATGTAGATTCCGACATACACTGTAAAAACTTTACACCCAAAAGGGTGTAATAAGGGTGCTTTTATAAGAAAGCACCCTTTGCAACACCCTTTAACACCCATAAATGGTCGATTGAAAAAAAAGCACCCCTTTGTTTGGGTGCTTGCCTCGATAGCACCCTAAAATAGGCTCTAAGATTGCTTTTGTGCCTGAGAAGGGTGTAGGTGACGATTCATTAGATGGAATATGCAGCATAAGAACACATAATTATAATATTTAGGATTTTACGTCTTAAAAAGCTAGATATGATTATGAGGGTCGTCGTAGTGGAAAGCTTCAGAGATTTTGACCATTTGGGGTTCTTTAATGAGCGCTGATATCGCACAGTGCACAGGTTTTCTGCCTTTTCGCCTCCGCCCTAATTCGAGTGCTACGGCTGGCATCGAACCGGCGACCTTCGAATTGGCGGCCGAGCAGCGTAGCTACTGCACGAATATGTGGACCTTGCGTTAAATGACGGCCTAATTGACTTAGAATGTGTGAAGGTGCTCTCCAAATACAGCAGAATGCCAGCAGAAGCAAATCGCGTTTCATCTATAATGGCAATAACTGCAATCCATCTTACGAAAGCTTTCCTTAGCGTTGGTTATAAGCTACATGTTTGCTATAGATTATATACACACACATAATGTTCGCCTGAGTATGGGTGTGTGTGCGCGAGCCTGCGCATGTGTTCGTGTGTAAGCACGATTGTGTGTACATTCGTGCTTGTGTGCGGGCGCGTGTATGTGCGAGTCCGTGCTTGTGTTAAGCGTGCCTGTGCACATGTGTACGCCCATGCATGCGTGCGTTTACGGTCGCGCGTGTGTGTGGTCGTATGTGTGTATACGTGTATGTGTGTGCGCCTGTGAATAATTATGCGTGTGTATCAGCGCGTGCGCGCTCAAATTTCGTGTGTGTGTGTGCGGGGGGGAAAGGGCACTGCTTCTTAGTGTTTAAGGTCCCACACCTGTTCAGACTGGCAGTCTATACGGGAGGTGGTTCAAGGAATGGTGGTGTCAACGCACTGTACACGGACTATTTAGTACATGGAAAACAGCTGCACATTCTCGTACCTCATCGTTGCTTACGAACTTGCTGTGGTAGCTGATTAGGTCCGCTGAGGCGCTTCAACGCTCGAAAACGGGGGTTATGACCAATTCACGCGGAAACCTGCCACTGCACTTATGCACAACCATCGTTTATATTAACAACGTTTAACAAGAACGTGCCCTGCCTTTGCTACAGGTGCTTAGTTAGCTCATTTAACCATAAGGAACTATGTGCTGATCATGTGGTCAGCAAAAAGTTTGTTATAACAACCTCGGCACGTTTCGCGGTGCGTGACAAGCCTTCTTAACATTCGCGACTGTGAATTAATTTGTTCCAGCTTCGACTAGCATTCAGTGTTTGCTGCACCATACCGGAATTGCCAGACACAGAAAATGCGAAAAGAAATTCCTCTGGAAAAAGGTGTAGCGATGCTCTTCCGCTAATGCCACCGAGGACGAAATAATTAATATTTCTGGCCATTCCATGGTGCACTTTGTTTTCCGCAAGTTTTGCTTCACTATTTTTTGCCCACTGCAATAGCATTCCATCAAAATACTGAAAGAACCCGAGGCTGTTAAATAACCTGTGTCGCTGTGCGGCTGGCTGGAAGGACAGTTGCCTTTACAAGGAGTCATTCTTGAAGCGCAATTCCATTGCCTTCCGCGTCGAACCGCCGTCTGCCGTATGCGCCATAGCGTTTGCCTTTCGGCGCCGTCTTGGAGGGTTTCCCGCTCCCCCCCCCCCCGCGCATCCCGGCCAGCGTTGCCCCCACAACGGCGGTGTAGATAAGTGAATAGTTGCGTCACCGAACACCTGCGTCGACAGCTGCGGCGCCGCCGCCAGTGCCTCCTCCTTCTCTCTCTCAACGTTGCTCTCTCTGTCTCACACATCTTTCGAATGCGTTGCATTGGTCCGGGGTCTTGGTCGCTGTGTGAGTTCTAGCGAACAGGCGCATGTCCAATGGTGGTCACGCATGACACCGTGTTCAAAGTGACGCTCGGATTAAGGAATATTCATGGAGCGGCGGACACGGACAACGTGGGCCTGTTAATGGTGAGTGTACTGTTTTCGTAGGTAGTAATCATACAGCGCTAGCTGGGCGCCTGCAGCAGCTCTGCCGAAGTAGGCTGCCAGCCATTTACAACAGCATGCGTTCGCGGGCCTGTTGCAGATGCCCGATTAAACGTGTGACTTAACGAGTTCACACTGCTATGCGCGATATTGTGTAAGTGCCTGCATCACAGTGAGTAATGTGATCACCTAACAAGAGCGCGATTAGTTGCTGATCGCACAATGTCTCTACACTGCTCAAGGTGATTGATATTGTTTCAAGATGCGCTTTAGGCTACATCGTAATAACTTTTCTATTAATAGTCAAATGTGCAACGTGCTTCTGTAGGTGTAAGCGTAAAAAAGGAAGAAAAAAAGGTATGGACAGAGGCGCACTGTACGAAATGGTTTTTTTTTTGCTTAAAGACGGTATAGTTTGAGGTGCTAATATGCCGCGATGCTCCCAGCACGTGCGCGTCGGTTTTTTGAAATATTTAAGACACGTGTCACCAGCAACAGGGAAAGATCTAGTAGACTTCCAAAGGCGCGTTGTTGTGGCCATCGCCGTGCGTTGTTTTCCCTCGTTTCTGTTTGCTGTTTTCGTGCTTTGCTTTCATCTGCGATAACGTTCGGCGTTATAACAGAATCGAGAGAGTATCCGTGACTGTGGGAACTATGTGCGGTTACTCTAGCAAAAGCCAAGGCTGCTGCAACGCAGACGGCGTCCGCGCGCGTTGGTGGCGTTCGAGCGCTCCTACTTGCTTGATTGTGTTTAACTGAGTATTTAATCACGGGTTACGTTTGTAAACCCCGTGGTCAATAATCGCTAATAGCGTGCCCCTGATGCCATCAGAGGATGGGCTTGGTTGTCGAAATATGCCAGACGCTTTTTCTGAAAGCAAGCTTTGAAAAAAATTTTTTAAAGAAATGCTTTCATACGTGCTAGGCAGTGCCTTTTGCAGGCCCGCAACTCTTTAAAAACTGGACGAGCTATGACATCTTTTATCAAATTACAATAAATTAAGATGATTGAATTATAGATGACGAATTTCTGTGCTAGATTAGGTGCACAAAATACATGTTCGCAGCCCTACGTCTAGAAAGCAGGCAAATAGGAAGCACAGCGTCAAATTTGGATTAGATGCCATGGACGGAGCTTCTTGTGAGGGTAGAAAGAACGAAAAAATTGTTCATTTTGATGCCCTTATATAGAGGCAGTCAGAATTGCTCTGATTGGTGACTTGTAACGATTCTTCAGATTGTTAGAGGCGTGATTAAAGTCAGTAAATCTTTAACTTTTTTTTGCAGACCTCTTTGCTAGTGCCTCGCCCAAGATCATTTGTTCTCATGTAAACGAGAAAGCAGAGATGCTTTCACTGTTTGTACATGAAGAGGTAAGTTAATTAATGCTACATGCTTTGAACGTTGTACTTTAAGAGCTGTTTTTCACACTGGCTCACTACCCTATAAGGATTTGATTCTTAGGTGAGTTCAGGCTTTCGTAAGTGCCATTTTTGAGCTGTAGTCTTACACTTCACCTCAATTCGGGAACTCGCTGTATGCTGAAAAACTATCTTATCTTTATCATACGAAATCGTTGGAATATATGGGTTGTATCCTTCGAGTTCAGTATAATGTCAATTACACGCCATTTCAAAGGATACACACTACACATTCTTCATATATGGTGCTGCCCGAACAGCACGAACATCTTTTTATGAGAAGTCATATTTGCTGTTATTACAGGACGAGAGGGTGCCGCTGACGTCCTGCGTAGTATACCCCGGCCCCAGCCTAGAGCAAGCCTAGTTCCTGAACCTCCACGTGGAGGACCGAAAAATCTTCCGTGTCAGTAATGACGAAGAAGGAGTGACAGCCCTGATGAGTTGGTTTTTTTTATTTTCAACATTGTCTACGGCCGCAAGGCCTTCAACAACCACCGTGATAGAGCGGCTTTTTCTCGGCGTGAGTTTGGAGTTTATCAAAGAAATTGTTCAGGCTGAAACTGAACTGAACAACGCTGAAAATTTTAGTGTCACGGTGTCTGAATAACTTTTTGTAGTGTGGTCATAGTAGATGAACAAATATTGTTATTTGTGTAAGTTATTTTGCTTAAATATAGCTGGACCATTCCATGCCAAACGTCCCAGCCACTTTGGCGGCCATCTGAATTGTATTTGAAAAAAAAGGTGCTGACTTACTGCGTTGAAAACAGTGAACTGCTAGAATATTTCAGCGAGAAAAAAGTTTTGTTCATGTGGCTGGCTTATAACTTCCTGGCATAATGGTGTCTGTGTGGTGTTTGTGGAAAAATACGTTTTAAAGCTATCGATTATTTTTCTAAAGCAAATTCGGTCTACCTGTTAAGTAAATGCGCTTCTGTAAGGTAATTGAAGCTCAATAATATTAGTGCAATTTTTTGCCACATTTGCTTCCAAGAATGGAGCCAAAATGTATTATTCTGCATTTTTTATTGCAATATTGCACTTTGTATGAATATCTGAGCAGTGAATACTTACAGCACAGAAAGTATATTTTGAGGAAAAAATATTTTTAGACCTTTAAAGCTGCTGAAATATGCGAGAAAATATCACGAATTTCACAAAATCATGATTTTTGTCCGTATGGAGATGCAATTTGCTCCATGTTGTGATACATTGAAAACTCATCATTATGCCTAAATTGTAAGAAAATGAAATTCTTTCTATAGTAATAATCTTATCGCAAAAAGGACAGGAAAGAGCGCTGTCAACTGAATTTTATTGAATGTGCTACGAGTGTTTTTATACTGAGCACAAGAACTGATTGATTGATTTGTGGGGTTTAACGTCCCGAAACCACCATATGATTATGAGAGACGCCGTAGTGGAGGGCTCCGAAAATTTCGACCAACTGGGGTTCTTTAACATGCACTCAAATCTGAGTACACGGGTCTACACCATTTCCGCCTCCATCGGAAATGCAGCCGCCACAGCCGGGATTTGATCCCGTGACCTGCGGGTCAGCAGCCGAGTACCTTAGCCACTAGACCACCGTGGCGGGGCAAGCAGAAGAACAGGGCTCATCTGCAACAACACATGTGTGACTATGACAAAACAATTTTAACCGAGAAAACAATACTCTTTTTTTCGGAAATGATAAGTGAAGGTGTACTGATGCATTGATCCTTGGCCCTCCTGATAAAAAGTTCTAAAATCTCTCATTTTTTCTGCTTGCTTTTTTTTCAGAAACCATGTTTTATGAAACCTAGGACTGCACTTACATTCTTTACGGTGTCCGGCCATGAGACTACTATAGCCCTTCTTAACATTTAAAGCATTCTGCCTTGCTCGATCATTGAAGCATTGCCCAGTTTGTCCTATGTTTACTTTTTCACATGTTAGCAGTATCTCATACACATTAGATTGGCATTCAGTAAACCTATTCTAGTGACGAATGGTGCAAGATTGACAATTCCTGTTGCTGTAAGTACATGCACTTTTGAAAGCTTCCAAGGGGTGGAAAACAACAATGTCATATCTGCTGGCTCTTTTCCTAAAATTGTGAGACATCTTATGTACGTAGTACTGTGTAACATGCAAAGGTCATTGATCATTCTGTTAGATGCGGAAGCATCTTATACTCGCGCCTTGTAGTGCGCCGTCCGCGCCAGTTTGCACCGCTTCTCGAACATTCGACAGCTGACGCGCGCGCATGCGCCGTCGCGCCGTCACCCACCATCTGTGCCGCGCGCGCTTCTCCTTCGAGAACATTCGACAGCTGACAGCGCATGCGCCGTCGCGCCGTCGCCATCTGTGCCGCGCGCGCGCTTCTCCTTCGAGAACATTCGACAGCTGACAGCGCATCCGCCGTCGCGCTGTATATATACTCAAGGTCGGCGCTCGCTCGCTCAGTTGCCGCTCGTCCGTTGGTTTGTACGGCGCGTCGACGTCCGAAGTCGCCAGTGAAATGAATGCCAACGAATCCACAAACACAATGATCGACGTCCCTTCGACCAGCGCCGCCCTTTCGCATACGTGTGTACGTGTTCACTCATTTAACACCCCCTCCTACAACCACGTTAACCAATTTAGCCATCGACCCAAGTAAGTCGCACTTTACCACCCCGTTAACCAATTATATGCTCCGCATCCTCCTCAGTGTTTCCCGGAGGGAAGCTGCGGGCAATTTTTTTTCTTTAGGCCCGGTTTCCTTTAACTTTACTTTCTGCAGGAGGTTTTCGCAAACGAGTGCTATGATGCGGTTGGGGTATTGGCTGGTGCTATCAGCCCACGAGTGCTAAGAATGTTCTGCCTTTTGATAATGGGCATTCAAAATTAGTAAAAAGAGGAATCAATACCACATGTATTCAGGCCGCCCTTCAGAAAACATGTTGGCACAAGAGTGAGGTCAGGCTTCAAAACCAGATTAAAAGACTAAAAGATGCTGGATATCCCAACAGAATCATCACACTCGTTTGCAAACCTCTCCTGCAGAAAGTAAAGTTAAATAAGACAGGACCAACAAAAAACAATGACCAAAACCTTTCCTTGTTATACCACATCACGTGTCTCACAATTAAAAAAATAGCCAGCAGTTATGATATTAACGTGTTGTTTTCAACCCTTTGCAAGCTTTTAAAAGTGTGTGTACTAAACAGCAACAGAAATAGGCAATCTTGCACCATTCGTCACGAGAATAGGTTTACTTAATGCCAATTTAACGTTTGTAGAAGTATTTTTTATCAGGTAAACCAATGATCAGTGCATCACTACACGTTCACTTATCCTTTCCGAGAGGGAGTATTCTTTTCTCAGTTAAGATTATTTTGAGGTGGTCACACGTGTCGTCACGCAAGAGCACGGTTTTTATACTCTGTATAAAAGCACTCGTAGCACATTCATTAAATTCAGTTGACAGTCGGTGCTCTTTCTTGTCCTTTCTGCTCTTCCTGAAGTTGTTGCGCTGTAACTAGCGCACAACCACGATGAACAAACTCGCCCAAATTAAACTCTCGTTACGTAACACGTATACCGAGTTTCATATAGAAAGAGGGAGCGTTGCTTTTAAAATGAAATTTTTCACATACAATACCTAGATGGCATTCCAGGAAGTTCAGAAGGCAGCCACGTGACCAAATATTTTTCCTCTCCTAAATATTCCAGAAGTTCACTATTTTCAATGCAGCACGAGTTTTTAGAATATATTTAAATGATTGCCAAAATGGCTGGGACATTATGCATAAAATGACCCAGCTGTGTCATTAGCCGTAATTATGCATTACGTCTTTTGTTTTTTGTGTGTCCTGACTCGGTTTTGTGTTCGTTTTTAGCTTATTCTGTTTCTGATCTTTGTATTGGTTTTTTAGGTATTCGCTAAAGTAATATGTGCAGAAACCCATAATGTTTGCATGTACATCAATTCTCATAACCAATTGTTACACATCCAGGAATACAAAGCTTAAACCACTGTGATTGTATACATTTGAAAACACTATCCCTATATATTTTTGTGTGCATCACTTCTTGGGAACGATTGTGTACATGAAAGCATAGATAGTGAAATCATGGTGATTGTATATATTTGAAAGAATTATAAGTATATATTTGCCTGTATTTCATTCCTATTAACCGATTGTGTACATGAAGGAGTATTAACTGGAAACCACTGGGATTGTAGATACTTGAAAGAATTATAGGGATATATTAGCGTGTATTTCGTTTTTATTCTCTATGTACTTGAAGCAGTATACTAAACTGAAACCAGTGTAATTGTATGTTTCAAAGATTGCCAATAAAGTGAAACTGAAAAATATAATAAACATTTGAGGTGTTGCGTGTGTACTGTACGTATAAGCCAACATGTTACACATCTGGTGAAAAAGTTGTGTGGCAGAAGAAAAGTTTATGTTTTATTTGCCTATTAAATAAATGCAATATGCAAGGGCAGCAAGGCTTAGTTTTCTGTAATGTTCATTTTGCATATACTGTGAAGTATATATACATCCAGCAGAAGTTCATACACGATTGTACGTGTTTATTTTTGCCCACACGCAATGAAGGGAGCTCGACAGGTGGCGCACCATTGATAATCAGGACCGCTTTCTTCAAGTAGTGTGTAATCAGTGCATGCTGATATCTATTAGTGCAGTCTAAAAGAATACTGGCACCCCTGCCATGGGCACTCAACACCCTTGTGCACCCTTCTCGCACCCTCCTCAGAGGGTGCTAAAAAAGTGATGGACATCGAAGGCACCCTTCCTTAAGGGTGTTTTTGTGACACCCTACAGTTTTTTTACATGTACACCCTATTCAGAGGGTGCATGGAAAAGCACCCTGTTTTGAAGATGCTGAATTAACACCCTTAAGGTGTCGTCCATAGGACAAGCTCATTTACACCCTTCAGGGTGTAAAAATTTTTACTGTGATACGCTTCTTTAAAGATTTCAATGAACAAGTTTCACTTATTGATTGCAAGATTACCTAACGCTCCTAAAATAATGCAGTAGAATTTGATTTATATACCTTTAATTACTTTCTAATTATAGCCAACAACCAGGAAGTGCTAGCCAAACGGCGTTCACGTCTAATTATGAAGTGCCAGTTATTCTGGTGTCTTCGTCCTCCACGACACAGATAATATATAAGCGAACATTGAAACTAAAATAAAAGCCATCGTGAACTGTAGTGGGCAGCTAACGACAAGTGCATGTACGTGGTGCGCCATAGGATGGACATGGTACCATTGACAGGTGCGCACCAGAGGATGAGCATGCAATGTGCATAATAAAGAAGTACAGAAGTCACAGAGGAGTCTTCCACGTATGCATGAGCAGTGACGCTGCGTTCGGGGCGGTGACCACACGGGCTCGTGTGAGTGAGGTGTAACTTGCGGACAGCGCAAGAAAAGATGAATGGAGGAAAAAAACCGGGAGTACAACCATTTCGCCACGACGGTTCTCACATAGCACATTTTCCACAAATTTCTCGCACTTGCTGTACAAATCATGCAGTCAGCAAAAAATCAGCAATGCTATTACTATTGTGCTTTCCAATCTTCTCATCTTACTATTCAAAATTTTTGGCGTAACATGGTGGAGGTTGGGATCTATATTATCACTCATGCGATCGCCACTTTTTATTTTGTTATTGCTGTCAGAGTATTTTGTATGCAACTGAGACAAAGTGATCTTGCGTTATCGTGCTTGCTCTCCCCAACCCTTTAATTACCACGTATTCTACTTGAAAACGATAAGAAACAATAAATATTTTGATTGGCTCATTTGAATCTACGTGTTGTGCTTTCAATTAAGAAATATTCGAGGCTGCCTTATACGGAGATACTTCGCACTCACAAAGGTGTATCATAGTTGCACTAACAATACCAATTATAATCCTTGGGGTTTAATGTCGCAAAACGACCACAAGATTATGAGCGACGCCTCACCGCAGGAATCCGGAAATTTTGACCACCAGGGAATCTTTAACGTGCACATGGGTTTTGTAGTCGCGAATGAACACAAACTTCTTGAAATCGAAAGCATTGAAAACTTTTTGTAAGTGCCATCGCAGGCCATGGACGTCGCATTTCGATGGGGCAAAATGATATAAGCATGGGTTCTGTTGAAAAATACCAGATGATGAAAAATCAGGAGCCATGAAATACGGCATCTGGTAGTTCAAAGTGTAAAACCTGATATTGCCATTATGTTAAATGTAATTGACCGATCTGCACCTGATGCTTTTCGAACTTTACTGAGCTGTATCGAACCCTAAGAATCCTATGAGATAGAAAAATGGAAACATTCCCTCGCGAACTTCTGCGAGCTTGTGCGCTATTTAGTCGTGTTAAAAAAACTCGTCTGACGCATTTTAACTATCGGTCATTGAAGTCTCGTTGTGACCGCTATCAGACCATTCCCTAACAGAAGATAAATCGACCAGACGCCCACAATCACAACCATGTGTCTCTTCTTCAACCCACCATCGACTATGGGTGGGTCCGTATAACACCTAATCAGTTCTTGTCAGAAGCTCCAAGTTTCATGCGCTATACTCATGAGAAGGCTCGGCTGTCTAGTTCCTGTATAATGCCGACGTTACGAGTTGCAGACCCTGCATATTCGAGAGGTCGAATGCTCGAGCTTCGACTCTTTTCACGACATTGCAAAGACTTGATATTTGCCACGTACCACCATGAATACGTGTGTCCTCATACAGGGTTCTTCATATTGACAAGCACCAACAAACTGAGGTGATTGACCACAACTCAACAAGACACACTGCATAACAATTACCATGGTCTGTCGCTCGTTAAAATGCTTTTAAATCATGCTCTATTGGTTCAACCAATAGGATAAACTACTGCAAAATCTCTAACATTCACTTGAGGGCCAAGTAAGTCTCGTCACATTGTGTCTTTCAAATGAGTCTGGTCACATCGAGTCTAGTCGAACTGCGAAACGAAGGATCCAGAGCTTTCGCGGAATCCTGCTTTGTTTCAAATTTTCCCGCCGTTTTATCAGAGCACGCAAACAACAAAACAAAACTACGTGACTGCGATCGGCTCACACCCACACTTCAAGTAAAATAGTCCTGAGTGTGAACCTTGCCGAAATTGTAGGCCGTGGCTCACAACATCAGTTTTCACAAAAGTTCGGCATTTTTGGTGACACACGTCAAGCCAGCGCCATCGTTAGTGATAAGTGACAGGCTAGTGACACGTGCATGGTTGTTTCGCACGAAGCATGGTTCACAATACGACTACACAACTTTTTCTATGAGATTTGAGGCCTATGATTGAGTCAAAAAATAAAGAATTCGTCAAGTCAATTCTCTCACCATCAACCGACGTTGCCATGGCCAGGCAGATGATACCTGTCTGGCGCTGGCCAATTAACGATAGGGAGGGCGCGAGGCGGCGACAGCTGTGGTGAAGTTGGAGACAAAGGCACGTGCACGGTATCCCGACGTGGTTGCCTGGCTGTCATCCGACGGACCCGTCATTGCGGGACACCGCCACCCTCGATCGTGGACACAAGTTCCTGGTTCTTCCGGAACGTAGGACATACACCGTTGTCACTGCTTCAGTAGCCTTAGAGGACCTTTCATGGAAGCTGGCATTGCTCGGTTGATGCTATACCTGACTTCAGTGGATGCACTGGTCTGTCAGTCCTGGTGCACTTGTTCATGCTCTTCGCGTGCATGGACCACTCGCAGCGCACCACGAGGTCTCCGCTCATTGCAACAACAGGACACCCCGTGGCCGAGTCATGATAGAACCCATTTGTTTATTTGCTGAATATTATCACATATACCAACTCTGGGGGATATATCTGGACTGCGTGTCGTAACTTTCAATGAAACTTCGAAAATACGTATTAATGTACAAAAGTTATGTGAAGTTGCCACGATTCGTCGTCATCGTTCTGTTCTTTATTTTACTAATTACTGTACGCTGCTTGTGTTTGCACATCTTTTTCTTCCCTTTACTCTCAACTGGCTATGGTGCTCGACTGTCGGCCCGAAGGTCGCGGTATCAAATCACGGCCTTGGTACCGCCTTTTCGAGAGAGGCAAAATACTTGAGCACCACGTGTTTAGGTTTAGGTCACGCTAAAGAACCCCAAGTGGTCGAAATTTCGAGAGCCCTGGACTTGACATCTCTCAGAATAATCGTAGTTTTTGTACATAACACCACATCAGTTGTAACCCCAGCATGAGTTTGCGCAACAATTCTCTACTCCTACGAAGCTAATCCGAACGATCCACGACATTTCCACCGCTTTAGAAATATTCACATCTTTGCTCCAAAGAATAAGCAGTCACCATGATAGAAACAAATTGGCAAGTCACGCGCAGAATGGCTGACAGATTGAAACTTGCTCCACGTTTCTCTAGCACAAATGACGCAAAAAACGTACTCACAAGCAGAGATGAACACTAATAAGCGTCTGAGTTGTTACATCGCTGTGTCTCAATAGTGCACCCTTTTCACCAACGGTAACTGTGGCACAATTGCAGTGACCTTTTTGCGCCCGGCAAGTACAGCAGAATCACTCCTGGGAAAGCCCAAGGCCTCCCAAGACGTACGATTGTCTCCACCGCGAAATAAGCAAGCGCACGAGTTAGCGTCCACATTGCCCCATCACCATTGGGAAAACTATATGTATACGCGTGGGAGATTAGAGTGTGCGCCGCCGCGTCGTGAAAATGTAGTGGCGCACTATCACTGTGCCATCTTGCTGATATTGCTGAAAACACGATAGTTCTCTTTGAGATGCCCCTTCCCACGGTAAGTGGTCGATAAAGGCTGCTTGCCGTTTGAACCTTAAAAAAGGTGCTCTTTCGGGGCTTGGTGGCTGGCGCCTGGTACTCGAAATTCGAAGGATCAACGTTCGATTCCGCACGCTGCAGTCTTCACCTGGAGAATTTTTTTTCTTTCTTGCTTTTTCAATATATAGATACGTATACATGTGCGGTGAGATTACGGCGACACCGGCGGCAAAGTCCAGTCGAGAGTGTCCATATCATTGCTATCACAATAATAAGAAACATCATGAATACAAGAAGTAAAGAAAGCGAACCAGTGTTCGCTTTGGCTGATAGCGCCGTAACTTCGAAAGATAAAGCGACATGACTGGCCAACCAATAGGACGGCACGCCCACGCGCTCCGCGGCAGAAGTCTCGTCGCTAGATCGTGCTTCGATGCCTTCAGCCATGGAATTAATTTAGATGCGGAAGCATCTTATACTCGCGCCTTGTAGTGCGCCGTCCGCGCCGTCCGCACCGCTTCTCGAACATTCGACAGCTGACGCGCGCGCATGCGCCGTCGCGCCGTCGCCCACCATCTGTGCCGCGCGCGCTTCTCCTTCGAGAACATTCGACAGCTGACAGCGCATGCGCCGTCGCGCCGTTGCCATCTGTGCCGCGCGCGCGCTTCTCCTTCGAGAACATTCAACAGCTGACAGTGCATGCGCCGTCGCGCTGTATATATACTCAAGGTCGGCGCTCGCTCGCTCAGTTGCCGCTCGTCGGTTGGTTTGTACGGCGCGTCGACGTCCAAGGTCGCGGTGAAATGAATTCCAACGAATCCACAAACACAATGATCGACGTCCCTTCGACCAGCGCCGTCCTTTCGCATACGTGTGTACGTGTTCACTCATTTAACACCCCCTCCTACAACCACGTTAACCAATTTAGCCATCGACCCAAGTAAGTCGCAATTTAACACCCCATTTCACAACCACGTTAACCAATTTAGCCATCGACCCAAGTAGGTCGCACTTTAACACCCCGTTAACCAATTATATGCTCCGCATCCTCCTCAGTGTTCCCCCGAGGGAAGCTGCGGGCAATTTTTTTGCACTTTTGATCGTGATCGAACCAAGTTTTTGAGAATTTTTTTCATCGCATTGGACTCATTCGTTAACTGTGTGATGAGCCGAAATATTGTTTTATTGCCTTCTACTTAACCGAGCTGGATAGCAATCAAGAGTGGCCGTGCGATGCCCATGTTAAATGGAGCTCTCGTAACACGCTCGTATTACGATCACGGCTCAAGGCAGCTGATGTGAATCATTGTTCAACAACTCTTTCGCATCCAACATTTCTTTCTCTCAAGATTTCAAAGCTGCATTCAATTAATGCGGTAGCTGCAACACCTTGCCAATTCGAATAATTCTAGTGTCACTTATTCTTCCATTATTTTTAGCGTTTTTCCCATCAGACCAGTTTGGACGTATGCAGCTGACATTCTGACGAACTCTGCATGAGCAGCGTATTCACTGCATCATTGGGTATCAAAATTGAGGAAGTTTTGCAGTGCAGTGGATAGATAAATATAAGACAAGCGTCTGTTCCTTTTTCACCGAACAGTAATCTCCCTAAAGCAACACTCGCTGCACTCGCATTCAAGTACACGGGCTGTACGTAGTAAAATTCAACAGAAAATGCACTTGCTACCATGTTTTTGCACTACCGAAGAAGCAGGACGAGAATGAAAAAACAATAACCGATGTCAACCACGCTTGAACTGCCAGGAATCTGCAAAGCATATGCGTCATCTGCGTAGCGTTGGCTTCTGCTCAGTGCAAACGACCCACCTATGACCACGTAAAGCCGCTCATCGAATAGGATCGCGGAAGTCTTGTAGGCCGAGTGAGTGCCAGCCGGAATACAGTGACGCACTTCAGCTTTGTAAAGATGGCATATACAGTAACTCTATTCGGCCACGCGATCCCCTGGTCTGCACACTTTTGCTCACGCCTGTATGTCTTGTCCTTTTGGTATGGGTACCAGCTTACAGTGTATTGCATTAAGCTGATGGTGGGCAAACGGGTGCCAGAGTCAATTGAAGGCCCAGTCATTGAAGTTTTATGTCTCTTTTGATATAACGCTATCGCTCGATTCGAAAAATTGGCATTAAAGAGGAACATGCACAATCTTCCGTTGTAAACAGCTCAGATAGTGAACACGTTGCATTTGCATGACACAGCATATGTCTCAGCACCAATAAATCTGAAGTTTTGTTAACAAAATTACGTTTAAGAATGGACTAATAAGTTTGTAATAATGCATGTTCGTTTTCGCTCATTCTCTGAATATTGTCAACATAATCAACCTAAACACCACGGAACACTTCTTTACAGAATCTTGCGATATTCCAACAAAATTAGGAAAGACCTAAAAAAGCCACTTTACATAACTTGGCCTTCAGCATTCTTAATTGGTGTTAATCTGGCCGGCATTGATTCATCTAGTGGGTATTGGGGAGGGGGGGATGTAAGTGCGCATTGGCTCAACCCCACTGCGATGAAATAGTCATGAAGTACGTGGCAGTAAGAGAAAGAAAACAAATTGAAGATGCAATAAATATAGCTTGCAAACAAACAAAAGTGTTTAAATATTGCTCTATATAGTTTTATTATTGTATGTAGCTCTATATACTTGTAAAAAGGATGAAATCTGGCCAAATTTATGAAATAAGGCACTTACATTTGTAACATACCAGTTGAAATAAATGGGAAACCTCTTTATAACGTTCCAAGAAAAACCAAGATAACTACTCTTTTATTTGGCTTGTTTGCCAGATATACTAACACCAAGCTCCTTCCTTTTTGTCTACCCTTTCATCACAACACCTATGCTTCATTGCGTTTTGTGGCCAATCTCTCTTATAAAACTAAGCCATCCCCTCTGCCTCACCCACGACCAAACCAACCCACCATTCGTCTAAATGTGGAAATTTTAACAAATGTGGAAATATAAACGCATCAGAAAAGGTACACTGTACATCTCGGTACAGTATGACTGGCAGGATGCTTATATTGAAGTTCAATTTGGTTTATTCGCCACACAAAACACAAAATTTTGCAGATGAGATGTGGCCATTGAAATGACGGAAAATTAGGCAACCCTTATGCGTGGCCTTTAAGAGTTAAACAGCATAGCGATATCCTGTTCTTAATGCGTTCTTCGAACACTTAGGGCAAGAAACCTTTTCAAGCTTGCTATGCACCCAATACCTGGGCTTAAGAGAATGGCTGCAGTGGAGTCTCTGCCTTCTGTAGTGGGTGACCGGCTTCATATGGCCGAAAGTACGTAAATTGTGTAAACAATGAAGCAAGATGCCAGATGACAAGCTCTATGAAATAGACACGGAATACCATCGCTCAGAAGCTGACGCAAGTTCTCAATTGTTTGGTTAAGCTTACTTGAAACTGAAGAGACGCTAGACTTCATAATCTGTAATCTGTAAGTGCGTGCAATTGATGTACATGTCGAAATATGTGCGCTTTAGAGAACATAAAAAAGCTTTGTACTTCCAAGTTGAAACTGTTCTCGCAGTATGCGTGTTCTCACGCACTTGAAACTGAACGGTCGACAACAGCTTAAATTTGTGTAAATTATCTAACCTTCACATTCTGCGTTGAGAATCCAACGATGTGTGCGTATCCCACGGCATCTTCGCAATCGCTCACTGAGCGTCTTTTGTCCATTATATTAAGCTTATACCGTGGTTTCTTCAAAAAATAACGCATGTGCACTTTGAACAATGTAATGTATACTAAACAGTTCTGTTGGACTGAAAAAAATGCACACGCTTTTTTAGCATGCCTAAAACTATAGAAAGTACAGTGCACAGTAGTCGGTGTGGTGCTCCAAAAGAATAAGCTCGTTAAATATTTTACTCCAAGTGATTCACATACACGAATTTTTTAATGACATATTGATTTAAGTGCAAGACATCATTAGGGTTACTTACCCTATGAATTTCGGGGAGAACAATTCTTTCAGAAAGGCCCTTAAATTAGATTTCAACAGGTGAAAAATTTATGCAGCATACTGGTATCTGTTATTTTTAGAAACTTTCCAATGCCGTTTGCTATTTTTCTTATCTAACTTTTGTGTTTACAAATATTATACGTAAATTCACAAGTACAGGCTTACCATACTGCCTTGGCCAATGTGCCGAGGGTTAGTTGTCATTTTTTGCCCCGAAAAACTGTCATGTTGTGCGAATCGAGTGACAAAAAAGCACAAAAATAGAATATACCATAAGCAGCATCCCAGCAAAAGTACGTATAGTGAAAACTAGGAATCGTTTGCACACCATTATTGCGATGCGATTGCTTTACATGAGACAGTCATACGGTCGTGTCAACGCCAGGCTACGTGAGCACGCTAGCAATAATAAGAATATCGCTGGTTGGCATTCAACTGCATAAATTACAGGTTTTAAGAGTGCACTATCATACCTACAAACACAAGTTAAATGACGTGATTGACCGACGTTCAGTGCATCTCCAGATTACATGCCAGATGTGTCGCTATTTGTGTGTTGCTTGTTTTGTGAAAGAGATTCAGTGTTTGGGTTTTAGAGCAGACGTGTAATGTGAAAGCTCGGAACGTGCGTAGTGTATTGATGAAATGAGTAATGAAAGTCCCAAACTTTCAAAATAAAAATGTAAGCCTTTGCATGGTTATGTTGCAATCAAGTCTCTTCTGTGCCTTCTTCGCGCAACATTGTGCATTCTGTAGGCAAAGAAACGGACCCGAATAGTCAATTTCGTTAATCGCATTTCCTAACCATTGGGTATTACTGCTGTTTCTTGCAACAACCATGGCACATGACACTAATTCCTGCAAGTGCATACACAACTGCACAGGAAACAAAATTTTGCCAACAAAAGTAAGCACACTATTTGGTGGGTTCTAGTAATTATTGGTACAGGCAAAGAAAGTTTGGAAGGAGCTAGAAACGCAAACATTCCGGCAAGCGCCTTGCTATGCAGAAAACTCCCGGCAGTTGAATTAAACCAAGCCATGAATAAATACCGGATGCAAGGTCTTTAGGCGCAGCACCGTGCTCCCTACCAGGTGCAGAAATTAGGCGCCTTGTTTTACCCATAACCACCACCACAAGGTCAACAAGAGCTCACTCGCATCGTTCACCACACTGCAGAGTCTCTGTGGCGGGTACAACTTCATCACTTGCTATTTGTATCGCATGACCAGAGGCAGTAAACGCTTGAAAATATTCTGCTAGGTATGTTATTATTTGTAGTTTATCGATCAAGCATTTCAAAAATGTATCCTGTAAAAAGCAGTTCGATAAAACTATTGTATTGCCCAGGACCATAATGTAACAAGTAAAATATTCCAACATGAGGTTTTTGTGAGTATGCATATCATAACGTGAATAAAAGGAAACAATAAATATCTTTTCAAGTCAATATAAACACATGCGAATTGCCATAGGCAAAAATTCAGCATTAGAAGGATGACATTAACCTAGGAAGAAATTGGGCAATGTTGATTCGTTTTGAAAAATAGTACGTTTTATACAAATCAAAACAATTATTTGTATCTACGTAATATTAGAACAAAATGGCAAGAAAAGACTTGCACTTTGCATGCCGGCCAGTCCAGGTATTTGCTGGTATGCTGTCGTCTGTGCCACTAGCATAAGGATGCGTCGTCTTGCGCCAGCAGGGGACTTGGCTCTCGGCTTGGAGGTCGAAACGTGGCCTTCTTAGGCTTTCAAATGAGAGCCTTTCAAAACCTTCTGCTTCTTCCAGTGCCACACACGATGTAAAATTGCCGGTGTACCACGATCTGTCATTGGAGCTCCGCTGACGTTGGAGGAGGTCAGCTGGATGAGATGCCGCAGGAGCCTTGCCTCTAAATGTGGCGGGTGCTTGTGGGGTGTCCCTGCCGAGGCGTAACCTTTGCGTCCTGACCTCTTGCCTGCATGGGCCCGACGAATGTGCCAGGTGCTAGCACTCTCGAGAAAGACGTGACCGTTCACTTCGTCGGCTTGTCCTTCAGCGCAAGAGTCGCACTGCCCAACAGGCCCACAACCAAGGCGGCATAATCGTTCCAGCTACTTGAAGCCTGTGGTGACAAGTAATTCGTCGATTTAAAGCTTTGAACGAAATAGTCACTTTATGATAAAATACAATATACGAGTGGGATAGAGACGACTTCTAAGCGCCCTCAAATGTACATCAGCCGTGTCAGGAAGCAGGTGGCAGAACACGTGTAGCAGCAACTTAAGCTCAACAGCACCACCTTTGCGAAAATGAAATATAATGCTGAGTATTTAGCGCAATCTTTGTAGTCCGCATGGTGAATCAAGCGACCGCATCACTGAGGCCATGAACTCGTAAACCCTTCACACGTAATTTTACGAAAGTTGAGCACTGTCGTATTTAAACTCTCACCACACTTGCGACAAAGCAACACACGTGAACGATCGTTATGCCAGGAAGTTTCAGACCCCTGAAGTGCCCGCACTAGGTCGTTTCAGCACTTAAACAGCCAAAGGGAAAGGAAGTAATATATAGAGACACTGTACCATACCTTATTGAGGACATACACAGAATAAAAGGATACCTCATACCAGAGCACCTATGCACTAAACTACAAGATCACGCCTATAGTTATTAACGGAAAAGAACCATGCTGTGGCTTTCATTCTGCAGAGCCCTCCATTTTTCCCTGGCATTACGACTAGGCTCTAGCTTGTCATCTTCCACGTACCTTTCGACGTGCGCTTGTTTAAAAGAAGACGATTGAGAAGTTCAAATTATTGTTAAATTACCTAACACTAATAAAGAGAATGCAAGAGCATTAGATTTCAGTCACTGTAACAAGCTCATATTTATAGCAAACAGATGTAGGTAGCACTAGCCAAATGGCGCCCACTCATATTCATAAAGTGCCAGTACTTCTGGTCTATTCGTCCTCAACGGTAAAGAGAAAGTACAACACAAAAATGAAACCAAATTAAAAGCTCTCGCGTACTCTATTGAGCAGCTACTAACAAGTGGATATACGTGGTGCGCCGTAGGATGGTCACAGTCCGTAGACAGGTATGTACCAATGAAGAAGCTTACAATGTGCATAATAAAAGTTACAGAAGTCCTTGAGGAATCTTCTACGTATGCATGAGCTGTAGCGCTGCGTTTGAGGTGATGACTCCATGGGCTTGTGTGAGTGAGGTGAGACTTGTGTGCAGCGTAAGAAAAGACTAATGAACAAAGAACCGGCCGTGGAACGATTTACCATAAAACGGTGGTCGCATAGCCCACTGTCAACAAATTTGTCGCCTTCCTGGACAGAACTATGCATTCACCAACAAATTAGCAAAGTTATTAGTATTGCGGTTATCATTGTTATTCTTATCTCAATATATATATATATATATATATATATATATATATATATATATATATATAAATTTGTGACATACCATGGGGAAGGTTCTGGTTAATTTTACCACTCATGTGGTCGCCAGTTTTTTTTATTTTAGTATATACTTTTTACAGTAATTCATATGCAACTGAGACAATGTAATCTTGCGGTATTTCACCTGCTCCCTTAACTTTTTTTAACCACGTTTTCTAGGTAAAAGCGAGAAAAAATTATGAATTTTTAGTGAGCAATTTCCTTATCCGTGTATTGCGATGAACTAAAAATATTCAAGGGGGATTTATTCGCAATATAGAAGCAAAATAATTTTTTAGTAAGTGCAGAGGATTGGCTTCACTGCGCAAGATCACTGAAAATACCCTAACCTTTACAGTCGGCAGTGAAGAAAATATTTAAAGTTTAAAACAAACGGCGAAGGGACGCGAGCGAGCCCCTGAGAGCAATGCACCACTCGCAAGGTGACCTCAATCCCTCTTGATTTCACAAGACTTCAGCCAACCTGCGCGTTTGCACATTGTTTCTCTCTCTGAAGGTAGAGAAAATACTACTATTGTTGAAATTATTATTATTATTATTATTATTATTATTATTATTATATTATTATTATTATATTATTATTATTATTATTATTATTATTATTATTATTATTATTATTATTATTATTATTATTATTATTAGGGTTTACCACCATATGATAATCAGAGATGTGGAAGTGCAGGCCCTGGAAACTTCAACGACCTTGCATTGTTTACATTCACCTTGAGGTTGTAGTCTCGAACAACGACAAACATTTCGAAGAAAGCACAAAAATTATTTTTTTAAGTCATCGCCTGCCGTGGCCTTCGCATTTCGATGGAGGCAAAATTAGATAAGGCTTTGCCATGTGAGTTCATAGTAAATGTTACCAAATGCTCTAAAATACCAGATCCCTTAATTATGACGTCTCTCATTAGCATAGTCTATTTTTGGGATGTAAAATTCCTATATAAGTAATATTACTAAGCATGAAGGAGCGATCTGCAGTCGACCCTTATCGAAGTTCCCTGAGATAAATTGAAGACAAAGAGTTATATGAGATCCTAAAGAGGAACATTTCCTCGCGAGCTTTTGCAAGTTTTCGCGCATATTATTCGAGCTATATCGAGCCTCATCCGACGCACATAAACTATCAATCATTAGGGTCCCGTAGCTACCGCGCTAATACCTTATTCTGACAGAAAAGAATTCGACCACACGCACACAGTCACACTCGTACAAGTGACTCTGGATACTATCTTGTCAGTTCTTATGAGAAGCTCCAAGGTTCGTGCACTACACTCATTGGGAGGCTCGGGTGTCTCGTTCCGACATAATGCCAAGGTTTTGGGTTCCAGAACCTGCGTGCCTGGGAGGTCTAATATTCCATTTCCAATACTTCGTACCTCGCGGCTAAGAGTTGTCATTGTCCCATGCAGGTGCATAATTCCCTGGAACCTCATACAGGATGTTTCACGTGAAATGCAGAAAAAATAAAAAGTGCTTAGCCGCAACTGAATGAAACCAACTATTTACACAACTTGCCGTCATCTGCTGCTAATATTCTCTAATGATCGAAATGCATCTCGTTACATTCTGGAGGGCACTGGGATGCGAAGGATTCAGTTCGTTTGTGAGAGTCTACTGTTTCGCAATTTTTTCCGTCTTTGAAGAAAGCAATTGAATATTGAAACAAAACCACGTGAGTCAGATCGGTTAATACCGCTTTTTGAGTGAAAGAGCCTTCAGTGTGGACCTTACCAAAATGGTTGGTTACAATTCTAGACATGAGGTTTAACAGCGTGTCAATATTTTTGGCGACAACCAGCAAGGAAGCACCGTCCTCACTGGTAAATAATAAGGCAGCGACACGTGCACGGTCGTTTCGCTGGAAGCACGGTTCAGAGCAATTCGAATACGGTAGCTCAGTTAAGTGGTTTATGTCACATTTTGTATACTTTAATTAAAGCTCTCAAATTTTTTAAAAGCACCAAATCACCAATTCGCATGTTGTACATTGCAACAGTTGACCGCTTTGGATTGTCTTCTGGAACGTAATAAATGTCCCAAGTCTGTAAAGTGAATCATTTTAAGTTATTTTGAATTTTAATTCGATTAGAAATAAACGCCATCTTTAGAAAAGCCGGTCGTAGCTGGCACTAGTACCGCAAGTCTGTAACCAAAGCGAAGCTAATCGGTTCTTAGCTGCTCGGGGCCACACTAAGTGACGACAAGTTATACGAAGTATTGCCAAGTGAGGGGAAATTCTAGTCAGTTTTCATGCAGCAGGAATCTCGCCGTTTCGGCCACATGACAACCATCCTAACCATCCACATGACAACCATCTACATGACAACCATCCACATGACAACTAACCTAAACGCGTTCAGTCCAATAGTCTCTCTTGACAGCGCACCGCGATTCTCGCTGAACTGCTTCCTCGTCGGCAGTGCAGACCTTCTTCAGTATACACAACTGTGCCTGATGCGACCGCCACACGCCGGCTTTACAGAGAACGAAGGAGCCCATCCACAGCTTCAGACATGTCACATCCTGGCACAACCGAGCGGCTTTCGCGCTGTGTCCAGGCAGGCGGGTTCGTAGCGGAGCAGTGTATCTGAGCAACCAGTCTTGGAACCATGCGGAGACATCATCGCAAGCGTGGAAATGTTGTTCAGCTTCGACAGATTACATCAGATTTACACTCTTCCGTTTTAGGGGCTGAAGCTCCTTATGGCGTGGCTTGGGCGTCCCTCGTATGTAACCACCAGTGGCACATACCCGAAATAGGTTTAACACTTGACCTCCAAGGTGGTGCCAGTGAGAGATTTCTTCTGTGCGTTGTTTAACAATAAAAAATAGTGCTCAATGTACATGCCAATGGCTGCTAATGGGGAATGAGAGACATGGGCATTCGGCTTTTAGTCAACGCGCACGCTGCGATCCCCATTAGCAGCCATTGGCATGTACATTGAGCACTATCGGACAAGAAAGGGATGCTACATTATACTCACTGGGTGTAACCTCCTTAGCTTTAGAAAGGTTCAGCGAGCGTTGAGCCGCAGTGCCATGAATACAATGAACTTGTATATACCATGAATGAACTCAAGGTGGTTAAAAATGAGAAGTAGATACGAAGCGCAAGCCGTAAGAAAGTAAAAGCCGAATTCTGCTGTCTCTCATTTCTCATTAGCAGCCATTGGCATGTAAATTGAGCCCTATCTGACAGGGAAAGGTTGCTACGTTATACTCGCTGGGCGTAACCTCCTTGGTTTTCGAAAGGTTTAGCGAGCGTTTGGTCGCAGTGCCATGAATACAGTGAACTAGAATATACCATGAACTCGAGGTGGTTAAAGGTGGGAAGTGGACCCAAAGCGCTGGCCGATAGAAAGTGTGCGTGTGCCACCTCTCATTTAGTCCTTGGAATGTCCGCTGGATGGCGGTGCTTCTATATGGGGAATATATGATAAAAAGATGCGAGATGGTGGGACTTGGAGTGCTGAATAGATGAACGAACGGACACTCAAACAGATGCATGGATGGACGCATGAACGGACGCAGGGGCGGATGCACGAAACAACGCAGGGACGGGCGCACAAACAGACGCATGGACGGTCACACAGACGGACGCATGGACGGACGAATGCTTCGCCCCACTCTCCATCATTCACTACGTGGATATGCTGCCATTTTTTTTTCAAATACCCTAACTTGCCCAGGTGACAGTAAACTGAGTGTCGTGGGTTTTATTAAGTAGCGGTTGACCCTTCTTTAAGATATCCTTTGTTCCCGTTACGTGAAATCCCCGAAGACGTATCATTACAATTCATTGTCACTGTTCTCTTCTTCGTTTTACTGATGACTCTACGCAGCTTGCGTTTGCATATCTTTCTCTTCACTTTATTCGCCATGGTGGTTAACTGGTTATGGTGCTTGAGTCCTGGCCCGAAAACCGCGGGATCAAATCACAGCCATGATGGCCGCATTTTCAAGGGTGTCAAAATGCTTCAACCGCGCGTTTTAACTTTTGGGTGCACTTAATGAAACCTTAGGTGGTTCTTCAAAGTCCTCGACTACGGCATCTCTCAGAATGATTGTGATTTTTAACGAAACCCGAGCACTTATTATAATTATTTTCTTCACTGAGCACACTGTCTAAAGATAGTGTGCTCAGTGAAGAAATTGATTTGCCATTGTGTCCGGAGCCCAGTTTCGTGGTAAAGCATTACTTTTCACGGCATGGTAACGGTCGCCTAAGAACCTTGTCTGAAACTTCCTCTATATTTACTGTTTTTAAATGTCCAAACCTCATGGTTTCATTTGGTTCTGCGTAACCATCGCCGTGGATACAATGATGCTGTCATAGGCTGCTGAATCGACGGAGAAATCAAGATAACCTTTACAGCTGCGTGTTGAGACACGACTCACTAACGTTATCGACTGCATGCTCTCAAAGTGAACTTTATACAGGTGTTATGTCCCAGAACTTTCAATCTAGTGGCAGCGACCGTTGCAGCAGTGCCTTGTCATAATCTTTGTGTATCTAAACCTTTGTATTGTTGCTGAAAATGTTTTTCATGTTTTCAAAGTAGAAGTTACTTGCATGTTTGACTACAGCTTTTTTCATGAAGGGAGGGGGTTCAAATGCCCTTTTCGCACCCCCTTGCAGAGCCTCAAGCTTGCTGGTATTCTCACTGCTGCCAATCCGCGTTCAGTTCATATATATTTTATCGATGTTGACGTGTGAAAGTCATTTTGAAAGCAACTTTTCAATATGACTTTTTAAGAGAGTAATGCATGCTTGGCCTGCTACACTTTTTTTCCAATGACCAGGATCATGAAGTGCACAGGATTGTATCATTGTTACGACATGGGTAAGTGTTGTAACTGGACTGAGGCAACATTGAAGTCAAGGAAGAATTAGTTAAAAGAGTCGTGGAAGTGCCTGCTTGCAGCATAGGAAGACTACACGGAAGCAGTGATAAAAAAAACCAAGCCCCAAGCTTAACGTGCAAAGATCCCTTGCTGGAATTTGGACAAAGCTATAGACTCTGTGGACCCACTCTTAAGAACTTTCAGAAAAATAAATCTTACATTATTATGATGTCCTACAACTACGAGAGAATTCTCACAGCGATAAAGCGGGAAGGACATTAAGCAACCCGTAAGTAGGACAAATCTAAGGAAAGGGCAGTACCGCAACTTTTGCTGAGCTTGGTGCCACTGTTCACAAGCTAAGACGGCGGAACATGAATACAGGAAATACGTATCACAAAGCAAAATAACTAATATGTAGGATTATTGAAGTTGCCAAGGTTACAAACCTACCGGAACTGACCCTACTTCTACAAGAGCAGCGCAAAGGTTTCCCACGAAGAATAACAACAGTGCAAGTGTTGCATTGCGTCTCTTGAATTAGTCAGAATGTGGTTACTAATTAAAAAAGACAACCGCACCAAAAATTCTTCCCTTTTGATGACGAGAACTGGTCGTATCAAACCAGGAGACTTCTTTTTGCAACGAAGCAATGGGCAGAACAACATTCATGAGTATACGTCTGGCGTAAAGATGGTCAGCTTTTTCTCAGTGAAACAGATGGGTGCTTTGCTCATTGGATCAAACAGGTGAATGACCTTAAGGGCTCCAGTGAAGCTACTCAATCCTTGGTAAGTGCTTGCGAAGTAACCTTCATTTTTCATGGTCATTATTTTTTCTCTTTCAATGCATGATTATAATGATCTAGTGATGTATTTCTCTATGTTACCTGAAACATTAGCACACTTGAATATGCAGTCAACCCAGAACAAATCTACCCATTTTGTGTTTTCCTCCATCAAGTAAATACGGAAATAACCGCTATCATGCTGACAGAAACATTGTTTCGAAACTGAAGGATAGCGGTAATAAAACGTTGTGCGGTTGTTTTGGTTTACTTTTATTTACTTGGTGGGGTAAGACTGGGGTGGCATGCCTGCCAATGCATTGCATTTTATCCGGCTCGCAGCATTGCTTTAACACCACCCAATCTAAACTTGATCAATTGGATCAACCCTGACTGCACAGACACGGCTGTGTACTGCACCGCACCCTGCGAAATATTATGGCGCCCGAGATTACTGAACACCATGAAACAAACACCTCCCCGTGGGCGACGAAGGGGTAGGGAAGACGCCTGAGAATATTGAACGCACCCCCACGTGGGAGACGAAAAGGTAGAGATGAAAAAGTTGCGACTACCCGCCTGCCCTCCCCCCCCCCCCGAATGTTTCAAGGGTTTCTTCCTGGAAACCTCGCATTGGTCAAGCTTCGACCCTGCCATACAATGCGTGCGCGCAGGCCGTTTTAAGGCGGCGCGCATTGCAATACCGTGTGATCACAGTCAACGTTTCGTCATTGTCTGGCTTGCTTCTGATAGGTGATGGAAACGGGCGGGCTTGCAACACGTGCAAGCGGCACTTTTGTTTGATGCTGACACGTTTGCATGTTTTCGATTGCTTCCATGTTAATTCTTGCAAATGAACTCTTAAATGAACCACGTGTGGCTGGTGACCGGTTACTTCTACAGCGCACAGGGGACAGGCGTATTACTGTCCCGTCGTCAAGAAGTTGATGTGTTACAGGGAAGGTGTCATATGACCTAAAACCACAGTACGTGTAGATATTTGTGCGCTGCTGTGCTTGCCCTCGCCTTCATGACAATTTTTAGTTTTGTTTCATTTACATTTTGGTTGTTGTCTTATTTGGATTGGGGTACGAGCCCTCATGTGCACGAAGGTGGCGTCCATGTGGCGGGGTTTTAATTGACCAAGTGTACTATCCAATCCGAGGACCGACAGGCGACCCTTCGTCGACGGTTGAGTAAGAGCGAGAAACGAGGAAATAAAGAAGAGACCCTGAAGTTCTGCCAGCCGTTCTGAACCGAGCTTAAAGTGTTAGGCACTGTTATGAATTAGCTCGTGCCCATGTGTCGAGAAGCAAGTTGTGGGAAGAGAAGCGTGCACAGCCACATTCCTAGAAACAAAATGTGATGGCGTCTCAACATTGAACAAAGTCCAATACACGGGACTTTGATCCGCAGTGCGATGGCAGGCAGGCTTCACCGCTGGTCAAATCTTGGGCTCTGCCTTTGTTCGCAAATCAGGCGGAACGCACCGGTCACCGTTGCCTACAGATGATGGGATGCCTGCATTTTGCGACCCCACTGTCCTAATTCTCCAAATCGTCTGCTTCTCAGCGTCGGCGAATTGGTTGGAAGCAGAAGCGCCATGTCATTGTGCTAGGCCGAGATTTTCAAGAAAAAGCTAAATTTCACAGATGCACACGTGATCAAGAAGCCGGGCATCGAAGCGTTGTGGCGGTGTGAAATTCGTTTGGGAGCCCTTTTTGTGGATTTTTCTTCTCTCCCCCTGCGTGCGGAAAGCTGATTACGCCTTCATAATTTGCCCGACCACTCACCAAGCATCGCTTTAGCTGAAAGAGTGGACACTCTGACACGGGTTGACTACTCTAGTTTTAAATGTGAAGACGTGTGTTTTCAGCATTTTCAGCGAGCTTCGTCTATTACGAGGCCTTCAGCCGGAGTCCTCGAGCGTGAGTTTCCGAGATAATTTCTGAGCTCCTCAGCCGTGTAAATAAATTGTTCTCGTTAGTACGAGCATCTCATCTGATTTGTTCTACGATGGTTCTTATGACGGGGGCCCGCACCTAAAAAAGTCCCGCAGGATATGGAGTCGCAACAACTGAATGGCAGTGGTGGGATCGCACAAGCCCATCAACCTCGAGAGGCGACTGGACGACAGAGCTTGTGTGCTACGAGCGCACCATCTCCACGATGCAACCGAATGGCATATCTAGGATGACAAGATGTCATCGACTTCGAGAGACAATCGGACGGTACTTCTGACATGCATGACGCTGAAGGCATGACTGCGAGCTGGGTAAGTGCCGACTTTCTCTGTTAGATTTTACTAAACAGGCATTTACAATATGTGTAAGGAAAAGCTGGTAGAGAGATTAGCTGTTTTTGTCTATGTGGCAGCATATACCTTGCATCAGAAGGATAATTGAGAGATGGGTTGTTTAAGGTATTTTCTGTTGGTGGCACCAAAGTTAACAATGGAAGAACAATATTTCGTGTAAGAGACTATGGAAGATTTTGCAGTCTAAGTTAACAGGCAACTTGAGGCAAGGCAGACAGCTAGAGATGCCGGTGCTGTCAATGTTAATTAGATGCAAGACAGAAATCAATTGTGGAAGAGAGGATTGATCCGGAAGCAGTTATGAATCTGGAAGCCCAGCGAAATACCAGGCTGTTAGCGATCGCAAGAAAGTTAAACCTGGATGTGTCGGACTCACGAATAAGAACAGAACTGATCGGGAAGATTGCTAGGACAGGAATGGACAATGAGGAACTCTCAGGCTATGTCGTGAACATTGAGGAAAGGTAAGCTTCCGAGGAGGCCGAGGCTCAGAGAAGAGGCACACGCCCAGAGAGAAGATACAGAAGCAATAATAAGCACGAGCCTTATCTGAAACGCATAGAACTAGAGCCTAATCGCAATAGAGTACGCAGTGAGGCATCATGTACAGCAGAGCTGTCAAGTTAAAAATGATGGACCTAATAATGTTGTGTAAGCTACAGGAGAACAATAGTTTGTTCCTCGTCAACATTGAGAAAACTTGTGAAATGGAAGGTTTCGGACAAGATACATGGCACAAAGGCTTGTTGTCTCTACTTCCGGGGGAGGACTCAGAAGTAATCACACGCCTGACGAAAGAGGAGGCTGACGAGTACAGCGAGGTTAAGTCGAGCCTTCTCAACAAATACAGGTTGTCGGAAGGTTTCAGACAAAAATTGCGCGACACCATAAAAAAGAAAAACGATTCTTACCCGGAGTAGCTTAGAGAAGCAAAGGCGTATCGGAATCATGACAAGGTGCTGGAGTGTATTCTGGATTGATTGTATCAAAGGCTACCAGAAAATGCAGAGTACTGGGTGCAGGATAGATCCGACGTGAACATCATAACAAAAGCCACCGAGCTTGCGGAAGCATCGTTACACGCCGAGCCGTAGTAGCGCAATCAATTAATGCATGTGTAACACTTTATCAAATAGGCAAACACTGCCTGCACTTATAGCAATGCCTGGCTACGCATTACAGGCTCAAACACAGCTCGGAGAAAGAAAACAAACTCGAACCAAGGAAGCATGCAGGTTAATCATTTGGCAGCTCCATCACTCAAATACAAGTACAACAATTTTTCGAATTGGCAAAGATCGCTTGAGTTTACTACAACGCCTGGCAATGCATTCCAAAGCTCAATCGCAGCTGAAAAAAAATAACGAAACACATCACTTCGACAAGAAAAGGTACTAAAACACAGTCGTGATTAACCCGACTGCTTCGTTTCGCTGGCACTTTTAGGTACAAATCTTTTAAGTAAAAAGTTTTAGCTGTTCTTGCAGTATCCTGAAAAGAGCTTTCAACCGGTTCTTTTGTCTTCGAGCCTCAAGTGATTGCAGTTCACAGGACTCCAACATCTGCGTGACAGAATCTAACCGGTGGTGATTCGTGAATATGAAGCAGACAGCATGTCATTGTACTTTTTCTAATTGTGTTTTCAGGCTGTCTTCATGAAGACTCCACACGACTGAGGCATATTCTAGTAATGATCTAACGAAGGTTTTGTAAGCTACCGTATTATCGCGAGTATAACCCGCACCAAAAACCCAAAAATTTCATTGGCAAAGAGGAGGTGCGGATAATACGCGGGGTTTATCCTATAGTGCTGGTTCACAGCATTGCGGGTTGTGCTATGAAACCCCTTAACAGTGTGGTGAAGACTACGGAGGCGGTTTTTTGCAAATTCGTGTTGCTACGCAAGTAGCACGGCAGCTTGCGGCCGATTTTGGTTTCGCTTGCTTGCATCGTTGAAGCGTTTAGAATAACATTTGGGGAGAGACAATTTGATTGTTCAGTATAAAATTTCACTGTCACACCACAAGTGTATTTTTGGACGTTCGCGGCCGCTCAGTGACCCTCCACATGTCCCTACGTCACGAACGCCATGTTTACTTTTGAAAAAGGCTTGCCGAAAAGATGGGGCTGTCTAACAAAGTTCCATAATAAATAAAGTATGTTTCATATTAAATAAAGCAAGGCAATATTATTTCAGCAAGGCAAATGACATATTATAGTGCCTATAGAGATATTATCAATAAATTAATGTACTACTTTTTGACGCGGTAGCAGGCATGCAATTCGGTTCCGTTGTTTCCAGGGTGCTGCTATAGTGTACTAGAAGGGGTAGTGCTGTCAAGTTATCGCCGAGTGTGAGCGCTCTTTACCTCGCTGATGCTGCTAGTTTTCCACATCTCGACTCGTTTGCCAAGCCTAAGTCAATCTTTTCTGTCACCATAAGTAGCGTACGGCAGCAGGCCTTCACGGCACAGCAAAAGATTAGGATCATCGCCGTCGCCGAGGAATTCGGAAATCGCAAAGCGGGAAGACAGCCCGATGTGGACGAGTCCTGCGAGCGACTGTGGAGAAAGAAGAAAGAGAGCCTACAAGCCGCGCACCGCGACCGTAGGTCATTTCGTGGCCCCAAGACTGGTGCCTACCCTGAGCTGGAGGTGGAGCTAGGGAAGTTCATCGTAAATGTGAGAAGCAGGGGTCATGCCGTATCAACCGAGATGGCCCAAGTGGAAGCGCGGCGGCTTTCGAGGGAGCTAGGCCTACCTCACGAGTTCCGTGCGAGCCACGGATGGCTGCACCGCTTTATGAAGCGGCAAGGGCTCTCAATCAGACGGCGGACTACAATATGTCAACGGTTGCCGGCTTCTTATGAGGAGAAGCTGCTCAAGTACCAGAGATATATAATTGGCCTGCGAAAGCAGCACAATTACATTTTCTCGCAAATCGGCAATGCGGGTGAAACTCCTGTTTATTTTGAATTGCCGTTGAACACAACGATTGAGAAGACGGGCAGCAGTTCGGTGAGCGTGCTGACCGCCGAACACGAAACTGCGCATCACAGTCTTGCTTTGTGCCCTCGCCGACGGCACGCAACTGCGACCCTACGTCATCTTGAAAAGGAAAACTGTACCAAAGGTTCATTTGCCTGCTGGTGTGGTGGTGCGCGCACACGAGAACGCGTGGGTGAACAGTGTCTTGTTCGTAGATTGGATCAAGACGGCATGGGAAAAGAAGCCCGATGCGATGCTCGAAAAGAGGTCCATGCTCGTTCTTGACTCGTTCCACGGCCACACAACAGAGGAAGTGAAGGACCACCTTTCACGCAACGGCACCGACTTAGTTGTTATACCCGGTGGAATGACGTCAATGTTGCAGCCTCTAGATGTGTCGCTTTACAAGCCCTTCAAAGCGCATGTCAAGCACTATTACACCGAGTGGATGGCCGAAGGCTGCTACGACTTGACGCCGACAGGACGACTCCGAAGGCCTGATATTGCCCTATTCTGCAAGTGGATTGTCGAGGCATGTAAGGCCATTCCAGGTGAGATGGTGCGAAAAAGTTTCAAGAAATGCTGCATCACAAACAACAAGGATGGAACCGAAGATGACCTTGTGCATAATAGTTAGGACTGCGGCTCAAGTGATGATAGCTCTAGCAAGAGCAGCGACAGTGAGTGAATTGTGACTGGCCTTGCAGACAGCGTATTCTGCTTGCCAAATAAAGCTTTTTTGTCTACATAGGTGCTATGTTGCTTGAGCAGTAGCTTTTTTACAGCCTTTTCTGTATATCAAATTTGCGGACAATACGCGAGGATTTTTTTTTCTTTCTCAGTGAGCTGAAAGTGGGCGTGCGGATTATATGCAGGGGCGGGTTATACGCGCAAAAAATACGGCACAAATTTTATATCTCGCATAGCTTGATGTAGGTTGTCTTAATTAGATGTAGTTTTTGTCTGAATTATTGGTCGTTCTAACATTTTGTACACCACACTTTTCATTTCGGGTGTTGCACCACGTAACCTTCACCTCAGGCCCCGCTGAGCTTTATTTGCGTTTCCACGGGCGACATCTGTGAGAGTGCTCCACCTCGAGATTGCAGATATTTTAGTTTACATCAAGCGAAAGAAATGAATCTGGGCTGGCCATGTAATGTGCAGGACAGAACCGGTGCACAGTAAGAACAACAGAACGCTTACGAATGCATCGATGACTCACTCAAGTAACTGACAAAGTTTAAAAAAAATTGCCCGCAGCTTCCCTCGGGGGAACACTGAGGAGGATGCGGAGCATATAATTGGTTAACGGGGTGTTAAAGTGCGACTTACTTGGGTCGATGGCTAAATTGGTTAACGTGGTTGTGAAATGGGGTGTTAAATTGCGACTTACTTGGGTCGATGGCTAAATTGGTTAACGTGGTTGTAGGAGGGGGTGTTAAATGAGTGAACACGTACACACGTATGCGAAAGGACGGCGCTGGTCGAAGGGACGTCGATCATTGTGTTTGTGGATTCGTTGGCATTCATTTCACGGCGACTTCGGACGTCGACGCGCCGTACAAACCAACGGACGAGCGGCAACTGAGCGAGCGAGCGCCGACCTTGAGTATATATACAGCGCGATGGCGCATGCGCTGTCAGCTGTCGAATGTTCTCGAAGGAGAAGCGCGCGCGCGGCACAGATGGCGACGGCGCGACGGCGCATGCGCTGCCAGCTGTCGAATGTTCTCGAAGGAGAAGCGCGCGCGGCACAGATGGTGGGCGACGGCGCGACGGCGCATGCGCGCGCGTCAGCTGTCGAATGTTCGAGAAGCGGTGCGGATGGCGCGGACGGCGCACTACAAGGCGCGAGTATAAGATGCTTCCGCATCTAAAACTTGCAGGGATAAAATAGAATCGTCTCACTCATGATAAGGTAAACTGGAGATCATGGGGAGGGGCCTTCGTCCAGCCGCCGACTCAACAGGCAAAGAAAGATGATCATGATGATGATGGTAATGTTGAAAATTCCTTATACCAAGGATCATTTGCAGAGCACTCAATTTATAAAGTGAAGATTGGGTGCTTCATTCAAACTGGCAGAAAGTCGTCATATTTTTGTCCCCATAAACTAATTTTCCATTTACACTCAAACCTCAATATAACGAACCCAGATATCTTAAAATGTCACTTATGACAAGGTTAATAAAAATACTTGTGATAGATAGTGTTAGGAATGTACCTTTACAATAAATTTTCGGATATAATGATATTTTCGTGTAACTTTGTTACAATAAAGTCTGAGTGTACCGTGAAAGCCCGCAAGTAGCTCTGACCCACATATAGTCGGGGGTGTAATTTGGAGATAGCAAACGGGAAAAGAAAAGTTTTCAACCAAATATAGCCAGAGTAAAACTTGCAAATGCATTTATTGACACACATCATTCATCTTTGTCGCCGAACGCACCTCTTTCGACGCTCCCTTGTCAGAAATGTTCTCCTACAGCACATCCTTCACAGTGGCATAAAGCGCGTTCGAGACCTAGCACTTTTGAACGCCCAGGAAACGAGCGCCTCGGCACTGCATGCACAAGCCTCAACTATCCACGAACACAGCATCCCTGGCGAGGCTTGTTTCACCCGGCAGGGGTCACTTCTGGTTGTCAGGACCTCATCCACTCCGTGTACAGGCGCTTGATATGGTTCCTAAATAGCTTATTAAGCCACTTATAGAGCGGCTGCAGATGCGAGAGATGATGACGAGCTTCGTGCGGGAGTCGCGCAACAGTCGCTTTACGGAGTCGGTCAGGTGACACCAGAACCCGTCGAGCTCAAGCATCTAAGGGAGCCCCAGCAGTGCTCCAAGCCCTCGACACCACACGGACTTTATCCAGTTAATCACTAGCAATTCCTCCATCCACCCCTTGTCCTAGAGTGGACAACGACATTTTTTGCGAACTTCTCCCCCTTTGGCAGCGTCTTCCGTTGGAACACCACATAGGGTAGCAGTAGCTTGAGGCTATCTGGACTGCAGTACGACATTACAGTCACCCGCGTTTTTTTATTTCCCATAAATCGCACGGTAACGTGCCTGGAGCCTTTCCGATGCACCGTCAGCGCCGACGGCATATGCACGTAGACAGGCGTTTGATCTCGTTGCGGATAATCCTGCGGCTGAATGCCTTTGTCTCTGGCGATCTCCCCTGCCTCCACTTGTAGCAGCTCGATGCTCCCGCATGAAGTCTGCAAATTCTCGTTCCACGTCAGGAAACACTCCATTTTCGGTCAGGAGAAACTTTTTTGCAGGCCGCAGAAAGCAAAGAGGGTGTCCTCCTGCTTTCGCCAACCACGAACACTCCGCTTGTTGATTATGAAATGCCGCTCCACGGCCCAGTTGCCAATGTTTTCGGCAGCAGCGATAACTCTTCTTTTAAAAGCACTCGAATACTGCCTGTGCTGTGCTGACATGACATAAATCACAGGAGCAAAGTCATGGCCGTCGTTATGGTTGCCAAGTTGCAGCAAAGGCCACTGAGGATTGTTGGACGCACGAGTATGTAAGACTAATGCCTGTTACCATCACTAACACTACCTAGCGCAGAAGCGCGCTAACACCTGATGGTGATGACAGAACTGCGCTATGACAAAACCAAAACTAAATTTCGGCCGAAAATTCTGCGGACCCGCATATAGTACGAGGCTGAAATTTCGTACCCTAAAATCTAAGAAAAAAAACAGGGCTATACGTGGGCTTTTACGGTACTTCAGTTACAGAACTTAAATTATTGACAACAAATAAAGCCTCATATTCTATCTTTGGCTCCAATGCCTGTTTGGTTCGTACCCACCTCTCCGTAACGCAGCTTGCTTGTCGTGTCGACCACACTGAGCATGTTGCGGGCTCGATCCTCTGGCAGCGCAATGCGGGTCTTGTAACGGAGCCCCGCTAAAATTTCATGAAAAAAAGCGATTGAGGGGCTTGTTTGTTAGACAAAGCCTTAATTAAAACCAGCAGATAACGCTGGTTTCTATGAAAGGGGTGGTGCCATCAAATTTCGAGGCTATAACAAGCCTGTTGTGGGTTTTCCTTGTATGCAGACACTCCACACGATTGGTCAGACAGAGGAAACATTAAGGATATATCTTAATTCACTTCCAAAATGTACCAAAAGGCTCATTCTCCCAATCCAGGCCCATCGCCAGCACATCTAACACTGATATAGCTCTACTAGAAGGGCAGCAAAAGTTGCAGCAGCAGCACACGAGAGCTGCGAGGTGACCATCCACCGCACCTTCGCAAACCGGCAAATCATCGTGGCTGCTGCAGCTAGTTATGGCAACTGTCGGTGCAGTTGTTTCGCAGGTGCTTGTGTAGCACGTGTGCGCGAGAGTAGACAATACTCAGCACGACGTGCATCTCAGCCTTGTGTGATCACGTGACCAAGCCACTCACACTGCCCGGCTCGTCGGCAAGAAACCGAAACAAGTTGTCCACATAAATAAGGCAATATTGAATTTTTTAGTTACAATACATGAATATTGGTGCATAACTCGTGCTTCCTTGAGCTATAAGAAACGCTTGCAGCAAACAGCGCACAAGCCATCGATATTGTGGAACCACTCATTTAGGGCAAACGACATGGCGTTCCACACTCGTCATCATGGCTACTAGCAACACTAACACTCACAGGTTTGCATGGACATAAATACTTCATACACTGACAGGGAGATCACTGCTGTCATAGCTCATTCGGCAAGAGCACAGAGCACAAAATCTGTAGGTTGCAGGTTTGATCGCTGCCAGATGCAAGTTGTTTTTTTCATGTTCTAGTTACAGCACTACTCTAACAATGCAATTACCAACTCCTATACCTTCCTTGCTTTCCTTATTTGCTTTTTTAATCGACAGAATAGAGGACTTATTTAGCATAAGACACAAGCAATGTGATACAGCAATGAAACTTCAAAAAATTGCAGCATATCCACGGAGTGAATGATGGAGAGTGGGGCGAAGCATTCGTCCGTCCATGCGTCCGTCTGTGTGACCTGTCCATGCGTCTGTTTGTGCGCCCGTCCCTACGTTCTTTCGTGCATCGGCCCCTGCGTCCGTTCATGCGTCCATCCATGCATCTGTTTGTGTGTCCGTTCGTTCATCTATTCAACACTCCAAGTCCCACCATCTGGCATCTTTTTATCATATATTCCCCATATAGAAGCACCGCTATCCAGCGGACATTCCAAGGACTAAACGAGAGGTGGCACACGCACACTTTCTTACGGCCTGCGCTTTGGGTCCACTTCCCACCTTTAACCACTTCGAGTTCATGGTATATTCTAGTTCACTGTATTCATGGCACTGCGACCAAACGCTCGCTAAACCTTTCGAAAACCAAGGAGGTTACGCCCAGCGAGTATAACGTAGCAACCTTTCCCTGTCAGATAGGGCTCAATTTACATGCCAATGGCTGCTAATGAGTAATGAGAGACAGCAGAATTCGGCTTTTACTTTCTTACGGCTTGCGCTTCGTATCTACTTCTCATTTTTAACCACCTTGAGTTCATTCATGGTATATACAAGTTCATTGTATTCATGGCACTGCGGCTCAACGCTCGCTAAACCTTTCTAAAGCTAAGGAGGTTACAGCCAGCGAGTATAATGTAGCATCCCTTTCCTGTCCGATAGTGCTCAAGTACATGCCAATGGCTGCTAATGGGGATCGCAGCGTGCGCGTTGACTAAAAGCCGAATGCTCATGTCTCTCATTCCCCATTAGCAGCCATTGGCATGTACATTGAGCACTATTTTTTATTGTTAAACAACGCACAGAAGAAATCTCTCACTGGCACCACCTTGGAGGTCAAGTGTTATACCTATTTCGGGTATGTGCCACTGGTGGTTACATACGAGGGACGCCCAAGCCACGCCATAAGGAGCTTCGCCCATAAAAACCACAAAGATGTACACCAGCCTTGTACCCTAAATTTCAGTCATTCTGCCATGTCCAGCGTTTATGAATGTCCCCATGTCTTCAGAATAAAGGAGCCAAAAAATGCTGGTCTGCTTTCCCTGAAACCTCTGGCTGTTTATGCCTCGTCTTTAAAGAATGTATACCAAGTTATTTCTATTACAGTAGTCTACATGTTCTATCTTGGAAGGGCCAACTTGCATCTGATATTGGCCTTTTATTTTCACTGCACAGTGAAAGTTCATTTGAGAAACCATGCAAACTTGCCACTTTCCATTAAGCCACAAGTGCAGGAATGAAGGTCACACTTCAACCCACCCCTTAAGTCATTCTTGCAAAGAAACAAGTTGCCTATGCTAAAGGCAATAATGCTGCAGTAGTATGTCTACATCTAAGTGTACTGATTATGATTAGCACTCAACATCCTCGGAAGGGAAAAGGAAACATTACCCAGCTGCACCGGAAGAACAAACAGCCCAAAAAGCTTTCTTACGGAATTAGTACTCTTGATCCTGTAATACTTTAGTATGAACTATCAAACATATTTTCAGAGGCATACGTTTGCAACAATAGCATCAGAGGTTTTACGTCCCAAATCTGCAATGCAATTATGAAGAGCGCTGTAGTGAAGGGTACCAAAAATTTTGACCACCTGGTGTCCTTCAAGGGGGGACTGGCAATGGGAATATTAAAATTGATCAAAATGTTCAGTTTTTCAATTAATTGTTTATGTAATCCTGAGACCAAGCTTTACATGATAGTGAGATTATAGGTCAAAATAAGTACTAGAAGTTGAGCAACAAGCATTTTACTGGTGGGCTGTCATCAAAAGCTATTTGAAAATTGGGCATAGCTAAAAGCAAGTTCGAAGCTTTCCCTTGGCACAGTGTCACCATATCATCATCATCATCAGCCTGTCTACGTCCACTGCAGGACAAAGGCCTCTCCCATGTTCCGCCAGTTAACCCGGTCCTGTGCTTGCTGTTGCCAATTTATACCCGCAAACTTCTTAATCTCATCTGCCCACCTAACCTTCTGTCTCCCCCTACCCCGCTTCCCTTCTCTGGGAAGCGGGGTAGCGGGAATCCAGTTGGTGACCCTTAATGACCAGCGATTATCCTGTCTACGTGCTACATGCCCGGCCCATGTCCATTTCCTCTTCTTTATTGCAGCTATGATATCCTTAACTCCCGTTTGTCCCCTAATCCACTCTGCTCTCTTCTTGTCTCTTAAGGTTACACCTACCATTTTTCTTTCCATTGCTCGCTGCGTCGTCCTCAATTTAAGTTTGACCCTCTTTGTGAGTCTCCAGGTTTCTGCTCCGTAGCTAAGTACCGGCAAGATACAGCTGTTATATACCTTCCTCTTGAGGGACAGTGGCAATCTACTTGTCATAATTTGAGAGTGCCTGCCGAATGTGCTCCACCCCATTCTTATTCTTCTATTTACTTCAATCTCGTGGTTAGGCTCTGCGGTTATTACCTGCCCTAAGTAGACATAGTCTTTTACAACTTCAAGTGCACTATTACCTATCGGAAAGCCCTGCTCCTTTCCGAGGTTGTTGTACATTACTTTCGTTTTCTGCAGATTAATTTTAAGGCCCACCTTTCTGCTCTCCTTGTCTAACTCCGTAATCATGAGTTGCAATTCGTCCCCTGAGTTACTCAGCAGTGCAATGTCATCGGCGAAGCGCAGGTTACTGAGGTACTCTCCATTAACTCTTATCCCTAACTGCTCCCATTCTAGGCTTCTGAAAACGTCCTGTAAGCACGCAGTGAATAGCATTGGGGAGATTGTGTCCCCCTGCCTTACACCCTTCTTTATTGGTATTCCGTTGCTTTCTTTATGAAGCACTATGGTAGCAGTTGATCCCCTGTAGATTTCTTCCAGAATGTTTATATATATTTCATCTACGCCCTGATTCCGCAGTGTCTGCATGACGGCTGATATTTCTACTGAATCAAACGCCTTCTCGTAATCTATGAAGGCTATGTATAGTGGTTGGTTATACTCTGAGCATTTCTCTCTTACCTGATTGATAGTATGAATGTGGTCAATTGTTGAGTAGCCTGTTCTAAATCCTGCTTGTTCCTTTGGTTGATTGAATTCTAATGTTTTCTTTACTCTGCTAGCAATTACCTTTGTAAATAGCTTGTATACTACAGAGAGCAAGCTTATCGGCCTGTAATTCTTCAAGTCCTTGTCATCTCCTTTCTTATGTATTAAGATGATGTTAGCGTTCTTCCAAGACTCTGGTACTTTTCCCGTCAGGCGACACCTCGTAAATAATGTGGCTAGTTTTTAGATGCGGAAGCATCTTATACTCGCGCCTTGTAGTGCGCCGTCCGCGCCGTCCGCACCGCTTCTCGAACATTCGACAGCTGACGCGCGCGCATGCGCCGTCGCGCCGTCGCCCACCATCTGTGCCGCGCGCGCTTCTCCTTCGAGAACATTCGACAGCTGACAGCGCATGCACCGTCGCGCTGTATATATACTCAAGGTCGGCGCTCGCTCGCTCAGTTGCCGCTCGTCGGTTGGTTTGTACGGCGCGTCGACGTCCAAGGTCGCGGTGAAATGAATTCCAACGAATCCACAAACACAATGATCGACGTCCCTTCGACCAGCGCCGCCCTTTCGCATACGTGTGTACGTGTTCACTCATTTAACACCCCCTCCTACAACCACGTTAACCAATTTAGCCATCGACCCAAGTGAGTCGCAATTTAACACGCCATTTCACAACCACGTTAACCAATTTAGCCATCGACCCAAGTAAGTCGCACTTTAACACCCCGTTAACCAATTATATGCTCCGCATCCTCCTCAGTGTTCCCCCGAGGGAAGCTGCGGGCATTTTTTTCTAACACAATCTGTCCTCCATCTTTCAGCAGATCTGATGTTACCCGATCCTCACCAGCAGCTTTGCCTCTGTGCATGCTCTCCAAAGCTTTTCTGACTTCTTCTATCATTACCGGTGGGGTGTCGTCTGGGTTACTGCTAGTTCTTATAGTATTAAAGTCGTGGTTGTCTCGGCTACTGTACAGATCTCTGTAAAACTCCTCCGCTATTTTAACTATCCTATCCATATTGGTAGTTATTTTGCCTTCTTTGTCCCTTAGTGCATACATCCGCCTTTTGCCTATCCCAAGTTTCCTCTTCACTGCTTTGACGCTTCCTCCGTTTTTCAGAGCGTGCTCAATTCTCTCCATGTTATACCTTCTTACATCGCATACTTTACGTCTATTAATCAACTTCGAAAGCTCTGCCAGTTTTATTTTGTCTGTTGTACTTGACACTTTCATGATTTGACGCTTCTTAATTAGGTTTTTTGTTTCCTGGGAAAGCTTGCCGGTGTCCTGTCTAGCTACCCTGCCTTAAACTTCCACTGCACACTCCGTGATAATACTCGTCAGATTATCATTCATTGTATCTACGCTAAGGTTGGTTTCCTCGCTAAGAGCAGTGTACCTGTTCTGCAGTGACACTCTGAATTCCTGTACTTTCCCTCTCAGTGCTAGCTCATTGATTGGCTTCTTGCGTATCAGTTTCTGTCATTCCTTCTTCAAGTCTAGGCGGATTCGAGCCCGTACCATTTTATGGTCACTGCATCTTACTTTGCCAACCACTTCCACATCCTGCACGACTCCTGGGTGTGCAGTCATTATAAAGTCTATTTCGTTTTTATTTACGCCATTAGGGCTCCTCCATGTCCACTTGCGGTTTTCTCGTTTTCGGTAGAAGGTATTCAAAATACGCAGATTATTGCGTTCTGCGAATTCTACTAGTAGCTCTTCTCTGGCGTTTCTAGTGCCGATGCCATAATCTCCTACTTCCTGGTCTCCAGCCTGCTTCTTCCCTACCTTTGCATTAAAGTCGCCCATTACTATAGTATACTGTGTTTTCACCTTACTCATTGCCGCTTCCACGTCTGCATAGAAGCTTTCAACTGAAGCGTCATCGTGGCTGGATGTAGGCGCGTAAGCCTGTACTACCTTCATTTTGTATCTTTTATTCAGTTTAATTACAATGCCTACCACCCTTTCATTAATGCTATAGTAATCCTCTATGTTGCCAGCTATGTTTCTGTGAATTAGGAACCCTACTCCCAGTTCTCTTCTGTCTGCCAAGCCCCGATAGCAAATGACGTGCCCATTCCGTAGCACAGTATAGGGCTCATCTGTCCTCCAAACCTCACTCAGCCCTATTATGTCCCATTTAATGCCTTCTAGCTCCTCGAATAATACAGCTAGACTTCCCTCACTAGATAACGTTCTAACGTTAAACGTTGCTAAGTTCAAGTTCCAATGGTGGCCTGTCCGTATCCAGAGATTCCTAGCACCCTCTGCTGCTTTGCAGATCTGACCGCCGCCGTGGTCAGTTGCTCCGCCGCTGGTGGGGACTGAGGGCCGTGAGTTAATTGACGAATGCCTACGGAAGGGGGTGGCCAGATACTGCACCAGGGTGGCCAATCCTTCTCTGGTGAGATCATCGGTGCGTACCGGCTTTAAGCCGGTACGATCAGACAGTAGTGGGAATGCTCCATGCATGTCTTCCTTATTGTTGTTCAGCAGCGTTGGCGGCCACCCACCACGGTGCCCAACGAGGGGACGCTACAAGTTTACAAATGCTGAAACCTGCAGACGCCAGCCGTACAACGCCACTATAACCCAATGCGCCCAGACCAAGGTAGGCTATTTGCACAGGGTTAACCCTAGCCGCCAGGAAGATTGGGAGTAAACGGAAGAGAGTAGAAGACAGGACAGATAAATAGTAAGAGATAAAGACGAAGATGTAGGGAGAGAGAGATAGGAAAAGGCGACTGCCGGTTCCCCTGGGTGGGTCAGCTCAGGGGTGCCGTCTACGTGAAGCCGGGGCCAAAGGGGTGTGTTGCCTCTGCCGGGGGGCCTTAACGGTCCAATCACCCAGCGTCGGCTCAACCCCCAGGATCCCCTTTTCCTCGGACACGGGAGAGCCACGCACGGCTAGGCGTGGGAGGGAGTCGAAACTCCCCCGTTAGCTCGGGTTCGTGGTGTCGCTACACACCAAACGCCTACTTGCGCAGGCACCCCTGCGGTAGTCACCATATTGGCATCATTAAAAAGAAGACAGAGTGCAGCTCAAGATAGAACCAATACTACATTTCTCCAATGAAAAATAAAGCCAGCTTCCTTCCGACTTGCGTTATATCAGCTTCTAGCTCCAATGTCTTTGAGCTCCATTTTCTCAGCTCTCAATTTTTTAGCACTTGTTGTCGGTCATCCCTGTGCCACTTCACAGCAAATTCAGCTACAGCAATTACGTTTTGTGCACTTAGATTGTGAGACATTGGTGAGTGTCGTAAATCTGTCTATATTTGTGTGCACATCATACAAGCTGTTGTAATTGGCTGTTTGTAAATGTTGTTGGTAAAACAATATGTCCAGGACATTTAAAAAAATGTTTGAGTTTGTTTAAATATTTAAAATGAACCAATAGCATTACGGTGCGAAATGGACCTTTGTGAATATGTTTATGCAAAAATTTGGATGAACTTGTGTCTAATTAGCTAGTTAACTTTGGGATGACAATGAGAGTTTATACAGTGTTGTAACTCAGAAGTTCTTTATTAGATAGTTCAAAACCAATTTCAGTTATGATATCAGCACAACAAATGACATCAGCATGCCGAATTTCAGTCATTTGGCTTCATAAATAACAAAAATAATTTTCATTGCCACGTCCCCCCTTAACGTGCACCGACATTGCACAGCGCACTAGCCTCTACTATTTCACCCCCAGCAAAAGGCGACCGTCATGGCCTGGATTGAACTCTTGAGCATTGGTTCAGCAGCTATGCAACACAGCCAGCGATCCACCGTGGCAGACGGCACACATCCACATTCTCATGCTGTACTGCGGATTATCAAGCACTCGCCAAGAACCTGCCATACAGTTTGAAGTTTTAAAGTATATGCAAAATTTATCCCACTTACAGCCTGCAACTTCACTGCGTGAGGACGTCACATGAACTTACCGACTGCATTTCGGTACACAGCAAGAAGCAGAGACCAGAAGAATGAATCCAGCGTGAGCTGAAAACCCGCCTTGTAGAGGTCCTCGTACGGAAGCTGCAGCTTGGACCACGCAGACAGCACGTCGACAGCCCTGGCTTCGTTGAGGAGTGCATCTGTGAACTCCAGAATCATGGACTCCAGCAAGTACACAAAGGTGTCGGTCGGCACCTCCAGCTGCTCCAGGATGGTGATAAGTGGTCGATTCAGGGTCATCGAACCTGGAAAATGGCACAGAATAAAGAATTGATTGATGTAGCGAGGTTTAACGTCCCAAAACCACCATACGATTATGAGAGATGCTGTAGTGGAGGGCTCCGGAAATTTCGACCACCTAAGGTTCTTTAACGTGCTCCCAAATCTGAGCACACGGGCCTACAACATTTCTGCCTCCATCGGAAATGCAGCCGCCGCAGCCGGGATTCGATCCCGCGACCTGCGGGTCAGCAGCCGAGTACCTTAGCCACTAGACCACTGCGGCGGGGCGGAATGACCATGTGCATGACAGTGAAGACTTTGGCTCAACGAGTGATAGCTCTAGCAAAAGCAGCGACAATGAGCGAATTGTGACTTGCCTTCCAGACAGCGTATTCTGCTTGCTAAATAAAGCTTTTTCTGTCTACATATGCGCTATGTTGCCAGAGCAGTAGCTTTTGTAGAGCTTTTCTTTTATATCAGATGTGCAGGCAATACGCGAGGATTTTTGTTTCTTTCTCAGCAGGCTCAAAGTGGAGGCATGGATTATATGCAGGTGCGGGTTATACGCGCAAAAATACAGTACATAAGCGATCTATACACATCAGTTTCTCAGAATGACAACGACAGAGGTATCAAGACCAAGCGACAAATTTCAGCAGAGCTTTTTGCACCAGCAATATTATATGGAAACCAGCTAATTAGTGCCACCGTTCATACAATTACAATTATCCAGCACTTGCACTGTTGCTTTACCTTGCTCCTGCAGACATCTGTAAGAATAGGAATATTCCTTTATTTTGTCATCATTGTCAATGACCTACCGTGTTTCAAAATGACCATAAACAATGATCGATATGTGAGATTCAACGTCCCGAAACCAGCGTATGATTATGAGAGACACTGAAGTGAAGGGCTCCGCAAAATTTTGAACACCTGGGGTTTTTAAAGTGCACCCAAATCTGAGCACACGGGCCTACAGCATTTTTGCCTCCATTGAAAATGCAGCCGCCACAGCTTGGATTCAATCCCGCGACCTGCGGGTCAGCAGCTGAGTACCTTAGCCACTATATCACTATGTCGGGGCTAACCTTAAAGCAATGCCAACCCAATTTAGTAGCACTGGAGATAAGCGAAAGCTAAGTTCCTAGTACGACATGCGTAAGACTTGAAAAGGGGCCCTGAAACACTTTTTCAATTAACCATGGAATGAATTCACTGGAAGAGCTTATTGCCTCAAGAATTCAATGCCGCAATGATTTTAAGAATCCGTCCATTGCGAGTGGAGTTAAAAAGATTTATCGCATGCTGCGATCGCATTCTCTCTCCTCTCGCCACGAATAAAACGCTGGAAGTTAAGCAGGTAGGAATGAGAAACGGCAAACAAAGTACGTCTCACGTGGCTCGTGACCTTGAGGTTTTTTTTTTCTTTTTTTGTCTTCAAATACACAGCTTCTGCAGCGCGATCACGTGAACACGCGTGAACAAGTGCCGGCCTATCACGGCTCTCTGTGTAACGACCCAGCAGGCCATGTTAAAATCGGCCAATGGCTGATAAATGGGCTTTTTACGAGTAAGTTTTGAGCATCTTCTGTGATTGGTCGAAACAAAACAAAGCAAATTTTTAGCCGACTTCGATAATTTACTGTGAATTCTAGGCCACATGCTGCGCTATAATATTTGGCTCGCGCGTTGCCGAGAGCCGCTACTACCGATTGGGAGCGTTTTCTGACCATGCTCAAAAAGTGCTGCAGGGTCCTTCTAAGCATTGCATCCTGCCACTCGTGCTAACGAAAGATGGTCAGCTCGAACAGCCATGAGTCGCTTGACATACGTGGTGCAGAGAGTTTGACCACTTCGAGGTACTCCGAGCTGTAGCAGGGGAACTTCTGCATGCTGGGGCGAAGGCAGAGAAGTTTTTTTGGGGGGACGACAGTTGAACTAATAATTGTTGAGGGTTTCAAGTCTTAAAGCCACGCCATAATAATGAGAAGCTGTAGTGGAAAGCTACGGATATTTAGACTATCCGGGGTCGCCTAAATTCAAGCAAACGGGCCTCCAGCATTTCGCCTCCAACAAAATGCAGCTGTGGCAGCTGAGCGGCCATACCGCGACCTTCAGGTCAACAGGCAAGCACCATAACCTTTAAACCACTGTGGCGGGTCAGCGTCCTTGAACTCACTCCGGTAGTTTTGAATTCGTCGATGTAAACCTCATTACAGAGGGCCGTTCAGTCAAACTAAAGCATTCTGTTGAAAACTTAATACTGGTTGACTACTTTAAAAGGCTAAGCACTCCAGCACGTTCAGGAGAGAAGCTTCTTATAGCCGTGGCTTGTCCGTAGCTGCCCCTAGCTGCCCGTGCGCCGTAGCTCCCCCTAACGACAATGATGCTTATGACTATGAACAAGCCCATTCCAGACTACACGTTCTCTTTCTGCCATCACGGCACAGCACATTCAACTTACCCACTATACGTCGTGACGATCACTGACAACAACTGGCTTGTGCTGTCGACGACGTCTTATTTCGTTTCACGACGCATTTCGTATGACTGGAAGCAACCAACAGCCACCAAGGGAAAGTGCACCGATCTCTTCAGTGTCCAGACGTCTAGATCCGATACCACAGAGCAGTAATAATTAAGGCAAAACAAAATTCACAAATCAACAAAACATACCAGTTACGACTAATAAACTGTATATAACTGCAGTGGTCAATTTCACGGGTGATATACAGTACTAATACGGAATGATCCCATTGCTTTGCCCACACATCAATTACTTCATGAATATGCCGCGATATCTTTTTAGAGCTTCGATGTTGAAAGGATCGACACATGCCAGTACTTCTTTGAAAGAAAACCAAGAGCACTCCTTCTGTCTAACAATATTTTGTGTTTAATTTCTCTCCCTGTATTTCTGTCGCTATCATTTGTTCAAATTACTTTCAATTCAAATATTACTGGCTGCCATCGCAACAAAGAGAAAAAATCCACAGGTCGACATAAGGCAATCAAATTCTTTGGCAACACCTCACATGCAAGCACCAGCAAGCTCCTTTCATGCAGTCTTGTACACTCCAGAGAGTGTAGACAGAACTGGTTGCTAGGCCAGTCCTCGACCAATAAAATGGTCTATTGACCTTTTCAAGGTTGCGATAGAAGCTGCAAGCATTGCGCCCCAAGATATTTCTGGCTGCTTTATTTATCATTCACCAACACTGAAGCAAGCCATGTTTTTAAGTTGACCCAGAATAAGGAAAGCCTCTTTTAACGCTTTCGGATCAAGGACGGGCACGTAGAATTCGAGAAAACTTCTCATAATCTGGTGTGTAACTTAGAAGAATGCTTATACGACATATACCCTTCAGCAGCGGTGTGTATGATTGTAGACACCAAATTTGGAGGTGCGTCATGCGAGAAGTGTTTTTTCAGATGGCCTGAAACTGTGTGCACACTCGTGCTGGCTTCCTCAGTTCACTACTCGTCGTAATCTAACTCCTTTGTGCTGCGTTTTGCTGCAGATTATCCCATTGCTGGATACGCTACAATGTACGGCGCTCGTTCGACGTGCCTTGTAACGTGAGCAATGCCAAAAATACTTTTTCTTGGCTTAAAGCGAATACTACGCGCAAAAATCGAAGTGTGCAAGCATATTCGGTCTAATATTTGATTATTTTTATCCAAGAGTGTAAGCCGACTGATTGCCAAACAATGAGATATTTCATGACACGCTATATAAGAATAATTACTGAAACTGTCAGAAAACATGTGTTTATTTTATAGTTTGGACTTTAATACTCAGTACTCTGTAATCATGTCACACGAATTTGATGCATTTGCAAACAGTTCATCACAATTGTGCTTGAAGGGGATATTTGGCTATGTGCATAAACAAAAGTGTTCGAAGTCTGTGGGCTTTTTGCCAAGGCCTTTCTTCCCTGCCACTGCCGGTATGCTGCGTCTGAGGACCAACATGGAAGTAGTCCACAGTCAGCGTTTGTACACAGAGACTTTGTACACGGTGTCTGTACATAGCTGTGAAAATGACCTGGTCAACCAGATCTGCAATCGCATTGCTCATGTGGGCTGCATATGCCGTGTTAATGCTAATGTTACGCGCACCAAATACATTGCAACAAAAGTAGTGGACACGAAACTGGAGCAGACAAAGAGGAAGGTGAAGGGCGCTCGCCGGCCTACATAGAGTTAGCTATTGTGCTAAATAAATCGCTTCTTTGTAGAGCCATTTTCTGCCTGTAAAGGTGCCCTGGAACACTTTTTAAGCATGATCAAGAATCGCTGCCGATTGGTAGTCGAGGCTTCCAAGAACACGCGAGCCAAATACTATAGCGCACCACAAGGCCTGCAATTTACAATAAATTATCACAGTCACCTGTACATTGCTTTGTCTTCTATCAACAAATGATGGAAGCCAACGATTTCCGAACTGGCCGCTTAAGTTGCGCTGCTAAGGACATCAGCAAATGATCATGGCAGTGTTGTCATTTCCTTGAAGAAACAGTTGAACCTTTTGTAAAAAGTATGAGGCCACATAAAGGAAACGAACATGCGAAAAGATTGCCAGATTCTCCCTTAACAGCTAGCTGCAAGACCTCTCCAAAAGACAGTGTGCCCAAATCGAACCTGCTTCAAGTCAAGAGTGTCGACAGTGTTGTGCCTGTGACTGCAGCGGAGAGTTTACAGTGAAAGGACATATTTTCATCGTTAAACATGCACCAGTTAGAGCACCGTACATATGTGAAGTAGCAATGAGACTAACACATCTCTGAAGGCTTTCGGTCCTATTATTGAACAGAGACATCATTTTAGGACTTTTCTGAACTCGTGCACATGAGGTGAAAATTGTAGGTGAGCATTATTCATTGTGAAGAGGATTTGTGAAAGGATGATGCAGACTGTAAAAGGCCATCTGTGGAGAATATTAGGGAAAGATTGGTGAAATTGTTGAGGGTAGAGGATGTAGAAAATTGTGCGTGACACAAACTGAAGAGATGGCAGAGGTTCGTTTGTTCTTGGACTGTTAGAATGTACGCCATGTTGTAGACGGCCCTACACTGAGTGCCAATGAAGGCTCCAGAGAGATTTTCCCACAAAAAGATAACACTTTCAAAGGTGGAAGGCGGTCACAAGAGGACGACAAATTGGCATCTTCAGAGAAGAACCAAGACGGTGGCTTACTTGCTGATGGGTGTGGCTCGCTTTGACAGATCATCGTACTGCGGTGACAGTGACTCGGGAAAGGAGGGTGGGGTGAATAACCTTGTTCTGAGCTGGAGAACATAGCGTACATTAGAGACAGCTGAAGAGTCAATATGACAGCTTTATGTAACGCTGCCCAGCCTGGTGTATTCCTCCCAGAAGCAGCTATAGAGTGTTTTTTTTATTGCGTGGCATAATAAAGGACGTTTGCAGGAGACATGTTACTTTTATTCAACAGCCCTGGCCCACATGCAATTTATGTAGTCTCATACTATAAATGTCTGTCATTTTTTCAACTTCATGGGGTTAGCGAACTTTGTAATCGTTTTTCGAGAAGCAAAAATAAGATTGTGTGGTTATCACTGCGTACACGTGACAGCCAGATATGACTACAATTATATTTTATATTACCCTGCAATTATTTTGCAAGGCTTTAAGGGCGTAATTAGTATAACAGTGAAAGTCTTGACACCGAAAGTAGTTCCAAAACATTCACTAGAATATATCTTGAGTGAGAAAGGTGTCTTCACAAGGGTGGCCCGTGCCTCGTTTATGTTCAAGCGTAACTTACTTAAACGGGCCAGGGCAGGCTCGACTCAGAGTATAGTAAGCTATAAAACGTAATGTGTTTTACAAGTGATCATTTGCATATTACTGAAAGTCAGATCCTGCTACTATTCCGTGTTTCTTCCACTTCCCTATGAACCAAGAATAGTGACCTATGTACACGAATTGGTTCCATTTTAAGTATTGTGCAGGTTAAGCCATGAGAAATATGCTCCTTTTCTTTCATAATATATAAAATATACTATTGAAATTTCTTTTGAAATCATTCAACCAAATCCCTGTTCATTTCAAATTTGCTTTGAGCCTGAAATTTACTACACTTACACCTCATTATAACAAAGTTACATTTTACACGAGCTATAGAAAAATTCGTCAAATATATCTTACTAACGCTACATCCATTGCAAGACTATCTTTTTTTACTTTGTTATAACTGATACTTCATTATATCCGCGTCCATTCTATCGAGGTTTAAGTTTATTCCTCCCAGCGCTTGGTCCACAGTTCTGGTCTGATTTTTGGCACTGTTAATAACATTACCTGTATATGCTAAGTATTACCACAGCCCAAATACAATATATAATGGTGAATTCAGTGCATCCTCACGCAGTGAAATATAAGAGAATGCATTGCTTCAAACCTTGTTTTTATCGCAAAGCTTCAGACTGTTTTCAATCGCTAAAAGTTCCTTTTCATTAAGTTTTATGTGGTCATCGCCCTCAGTTGCTCTGTTATGTCACAAGCAGTGAAAACTTGAGTGATGACACAACTGGATGTCAAGATGAAGTTTAAACTTGTTAATTTAAGTGTTTTAACCCTTCGAGGACACTACAAATTTTCTATCAATTAAGAACTATGTAAAACAAATAGACAGCCATGATCCATGATGTCACAGCTATATTTTCAGAAAGTTTATTGAGGCATCGCCTGCTTGATTTTCTTTTGGCACGTTTTGCCGCTTATCGAGTGTATTTTCGTGTTAGGAGTGATACTTTTGCTACTGCAAAAGGGTACTTCGCTAAAGTGAGAAAAAATTATGCCGGAGCAAAGGCTGCGTATTTGGTAGAGTGTTTTGCTGCTCATAGGCTTAAAGTCAAACTCAATTTTGAGAAGGTGCCAAATTAGTATTACATAACAGTATAGGGCGAAAGTATGAAAGTGGGCCTGCCAAACATGAATAGGGGCTTTGGTAAGAATCGCATTCACAATTCAGAGAAGCTGAAGAAACACGTGCAGCCTGAAACGCCGCAACTCTGTCATCAACGTCATCAAAACTGAAGTCAATCACAATTAAGGCTTACTGCGATTTGCTTCCCATGTGGCTCCGGGTTGCAGGTCCGAGAAGTTCATACGCATTCTGTTCGGCCCTGGGAAGAAGAGGCACTTCTCCGAAATGACGACGTGCTCGTCCCCATATAAATCAGAGCCTGCATGCCACATACAATGCTCAGAGAGCAGCACACATACTTAGCGAGGTCTCCAAAGGGAGCCAAAAGGACAGTTCTCACCATAGTGTAATAAATGCGCGGACATTTATTGGCAACCTACACGCAACTCTAAGCCTGCCAGCCAAATCTAAAAATAACGATTATATAACAAGTGACACTAGGATGCCAATATAACACTTAAAGACCACACACAAAATGTACCACCCACGGAGCAAGAATACTTCAGAAGCCGAAACTGCACTCCCGCGGGCGTCCCGAAAACGTCACAAAATCGGACGCAGCACTGACGCGCACTTCATAAAGAAACTTTGCTAGCGGAAAAAGAAACACGCACGCGCTGCCTTCACTACACTCTCGTTCAAAGCCACTCGGAACCGAATCGCCGTTTGCGTTCAAGTGAATGTGTTCCGGTCGTTCTGGTGCGTACTCGTCGGCTACAAATTTTAACACGACAGCGTTTAAAAGCTAGTTTTGCAGAAATGCCGGCATTGGCGTCATCGATTACGACTGAAAAATTTAAGCTGTTCCTGACCGCAAAATATAGACTCAAAATGAACAGGCATGTTTACTTTGAGGCACCCAAGTACCTGTAATTGCATGCTTTCTGCAAATCCCACCAGGTCAAGTTAACTTTTCTTCCTGTGTGTGCGTATTTTTGCCCTTGAGCTGCGACATTTTTTCGTGCTCTATCAACTCCGGACCGTGCAAAGATGCAATGAGTACATTGTAAGGCCAATGTAACTTGAGCGAGTTGCCTTGATTACCACAAGCATTGCACGAAGCGGTCCTACGCACAAGAGTGCAGCAGCGAACAGCGCACGTTTATTACACTTACAGTACGCTTATGTGACTGGTAACAGCGCTAGACCCCTAAGCCGCAGGTATGGTCGAGGAGGTAGTTCAAAACCTACCTATAATATTTAAGATATTCTATCGCTGGCAGATTTGTCACGATGAAGTGCCGGTGCATTCGTCGGCAGCCGTCATCATGCTCCTGTGCATTTGCATGCAGCCATCATAGCGCTTGAGCCGAGAGTAATTACTGCATGTTCTACAGTTGATGCACTTACCGCAAAGGCACACAATCAGAAGTTGGTTACAGTAACATATGCGACCAATTGTTTGAAAAGATCGAATATTCGGGTTACTTGATATATTCGAAACTTTCGAATATTTATTCGCACACCCCTCAAATTCAATGAATTTCAATACGTAATTATATGCAACAAAGGAATCTGAACTTTCATTCAACCTCTCAAGCTTTTTCAAGATTGCTGCGAAGGTCAGTAACAATAAATAAAATATGTGGCCTGGCAGTAAAAGCAAAATGATATCGAAGTTCTCTTTACTATCAGTTCATGCATCTGAAGCAGACAGCTATGACTAGAAAAGCTTACCACTCATGTGGGCTGGCTGTAGATGGATACGATAATATATTTATTTCCGTTCTATTTTTCTAAATTTCATTTATTTTATACGGGTACTGTATAGAGAGAAGCACTGTGATTATAAGACCTGCCACGGTGGTCGAGTGGTTGTGGTGCTGAAGTGCGAACCCTGAGGTCGTGGGATCCAATTGCACTTTGCAGTTCCCGTAAAAACCGGAATATAGGTCACAATTTTTTTCAAGACAATGCAAATAAAAGTCAACCCTCGTTTTATATATCGGTCATTGGCAGAAAAAAAATGTGGAAGTCTCGCAACAATGGGCAGCTGAAGTCTAAAGCCTCCACTGACTTCATGAGCGTCAGCACAGGAGCCGTTGGGCAAGGCTAGGCAAGGCCTACAGTGTTCTAGCAATGCCATATAGCCTCAGTTATCTGCTGTCAGTCTGCTGTTTTCTTTTTTCTAGCATTTCCTTCAGAAGTGAGTGGTAGTGGACGGCAGTTCTAGATAGGCTTTAAGAAAAAAGTTATCGAGTATGCTGAAGCGCACAACAACCTGACGGCACGACGGGAATTCGGTCAACGGAGACAAACGTGCAGTACTAGAAAAGCCAAAAGCAACGCATCACAACCTGAAGCAACAAAAAAGAAAAACTGTTTCGAGGATGGACTGCAGTGCACCCCAAACAGGAAACGTAACTAGCCGAATTTGTCCGGGAGCTGCGTGCAAGGTCCCTATTCATAACAGCGGGGTGCATCTGCGTAAAAGCTCTCGAGATAGCGCACAACTCTGGGCTCATGAGGGTGCAATTTGAGAGATCGGAATGGTGGGTGCGCCGAATTATGAAACGGAAAGGTTTTGCATTGAGGTGGCATATTTCGTCTTTCCGCAAATGCCGCATCAGTAACGTATAAGATGAAACAGAGGACGATGCACTTTGGGACGCTTCTAGTGAAAAACGGACATCGGACTCAAGTTTGGACGAGCCTGACTGACAGCACTTTAAGGCCTTTCGGCGTTAAACTACACAAGATTAGTGTCCCAATAAAAAAAATGTCACCAGAGTGCAACTGGTTGTGTTGCCTATTTACCAAGGTAAGGGTGCGCCGGGATACTTTGCGATATTTAAAAATTTCTTTTTTGGAGATTAAAAGTTGGCGGGATCGACCTATATTACGGTAAACCTATATTTCTGTTTTTACAGTACATTTTCACAGAGGTCAAACTTGAAAGGCTTGTATACCATTGTTTAGACACATGTTAAACAGCCCAAGGTAGTCGAAATTTCTAGGGCCTTCCCCTACAGTGTCCCTCGTAAATATATCATGGTTTCAGTACGTAAAACCCCAACAATTATTATTCACATGAAAAACAGCGCCAATAATGAGGGACAAGAAAAGAAGGAGACAGACAGTGGCACTGTGATTATTAAGCATAATCACAAAGTGCGATTAGCCACCTATCTCCTCAGGCTTTATCAGTCTGATGCTATCAAACCTGCTAATGGCAAGATTTAAGATAGCAGTCATGAAACGAAGGATCACCAGCCATTTCATCGGGGTGCTGCCTAGGTCCCTGCGCCGGGAACACAATGCAGTCAATGAAGTGGTGGAGCTCAGGCACGTCGACCACGGTGAACTTGCGCACGTCACCCGGGTGCAGACAGGGACACTTGGTGACCAGGATCGTGCCCTTGATTACGGTCTTCTTGGGCGGTCCCTTTTGCTGCACGTGCGAACTGCGCATCTCGGTGCACTGCACAAACACCTGCAAAGCACAAGTTGGGCAACTTTAGAGAGAAGTGAAAGTCTGCACAAGAATAAAATGTTTTATAATAAGCCCTGAAGGGAATCTGAACATGCACTGCATTTCGCATACGACTGGTAGGCTACTGCATTTCGCCGACAGATGATGGAGACAAAGAATGCACAGGGGGCAGCTATTAGTTACATTTAACCGAAGGGTCATAAATTATGAAGTAAAGGGAGAGGAAAGTGGATCTAAAGGTTTCCAATCAATAAAGACCCATCCCAAAATATTTGCACTACACAAGCAATGCTTTGAAAACCATCCTTATTGCAAGACCCATTGTTTTGTTCATGCAATCTGTTTCTGTATATGTAACACGCATAGCATAACACACAGTCTTGTTTAGGGAATGTGAAACACTGTTTACCGTCGGATGACACCAGTGACAAGGTACAGAACTAATTAGGTGTAAACAAGCGCTACAGTGTTGTCGGACTTGTCTAATGAGTGCTGCAGCTTGTCAATAAGAAATCACCAATAACTCATTTCTTCAATTTACAAGAGATGTTTGCTACAGGCGGCCACATGGCCAATCAATTCTTACACGCCACATATCCTACCTGGCAAAAAGAACATTGCACACTCACTTCCGTGCCAACAGGAGGCACTGGTTAACACTCTAACAGTTCCACGTTTAGGACAACAAAGCAATTATAGAAAGAGTTTAGGACCGCATAGCGTGCAGTGAACGAAAAATTAGTTTTAAGTTTTAAGGTGGTAAGGTTTGCGTGGTTGCAAAGTTTGGAAGTAGAATGCACGCATCGATACTTGTTGAATATAAACTTGGAAGCCATCCTTTGAACTTTGTCGAGTTTATATCAGTTAGCAGCAGTGTGGGGGCCCAATACTACCTTAAAATATTTTATTTATTTATTTTTTTTTCTATGATACTGCAATCTCTCTCTTGAGGGCTCTTTCAGAGAGGGTACAACCAACTACAAACCAACAAATATACATCTATGTAAGGTAGTAGCGCAATCAATTATTACATGTGTAACACTTTATCAAATAGGCAAACACTGCCTGCACTTATAGCAATGCCTGGCTACGCATTACAAGGCTTAAACACAGCTGGGAGAAAGAAAACAAAGAAACTCAAACCAAGGAAACATGCAGGCTAATCATCTGGCAGCTCCATTCCATAAATACACATCCAACAATTTTTCATATTGGCGAAGATCGCTTGCATATATTACAACGCCTGGCAACGCATTCCAAAGCTCAATTATAGCTGAAAAAAATAACGAAACACTTCACTTCGACAAGAAAACGGCACTAAAACAAAGTCACTTAAGCATCGATCCACGTGACGGTCTTCTTTGGCCGAGGTTGGCTGGATTGTTCTGAAACATTCGCCGCCGAAACAGAACATGAAAAGGAGATAGTGAAAAATGGCAAAAAGTAGAAATAATAATCGTTAAGGAATCAATTTAATAAAAGGTACAGTATAGTTGGAACTGCGTGCGCACACGCCTCTTATATTATTTGCCCGAATATGTCGCCAAATGAAAGCACGCGTAAAATTGCGCTCACATTTCGCATTGGGAGCATCGTAATCGTCAGGAAGTTTTATTGCGATAGCAATTATGTGGTCACTCCCGGCTGGATTCTGCCGTAGGCGTCGACGTCACTCACCGTATATGTATACGTATCTTTATATAAGAAAATTCAAGAAATAAAAAAGTGATCTAGAAAAAGACTGTGGTGCGCGGAATCGAACTTGGGACATCTGAAACGTCAGTACTTCTAGCCACCATAACGTCAGTGCGAGGTGTTAACCGTTGAGCCACGGAGAGGCACGTCCTTCAACGTTTATATATATATATATATATATATATATATATATATATATATATATATATATATATATATATCGCACGCGCACTTTGCTCCGCGGAGGGGAGGGAGGTAGACGCTCGCTCGCGCGCGCCCTTATCTCACGGTGGGGAAGATCGTATGTCTTGGTTGGCCTTGACATTTCACCAGGACGATTCTGTTGTAGTTAAAACCCGGCACACGAATGCCGCTGCAATCGTTGCACATTCTCCGTTCGCGAAAAGGCGTGCTTTTCGGACACAGCGAAGTAACAACTGAAACGCTTATTCGCGTTCATCTGTACCTGTTGGTACGTTTTGTGCGTCATTTGTGCGTGAGAAACGTGGGGCACGTTTCGTTCTTTTTGCCACTCTGCGCGTGACCTTCCAATTTGTTGCGATCGCGTTCATTGCTGTTCATTGCTTTGTAACTACGTCACTACGTCCCTGTTACCACCAAAAATCTGTGCGTGCCCTGTAAAACCTGCATTATCTGGAACGTTTGCACCAACTCTCCAAACGATATATATATATATATATATATATATGTATATATATATATATATATATATATATATATATATATATATATATATTATGAGGAAGAGCTTTATTTGAGGCGAGCTCGAGCTGGCACACACTGATGATGATATGTACAGATGAGGAAATTATACAGATGATGATGACACGTCCAATTGATATAGAACAGTCGGTGACTGCGCTCACAATAATTCCCCGTCACGCTGGAAGCGGCCTCCTGGCCGCGCGAGAGACAATATTAGGAATTGCGTCGGGTGTGCAGTTTCAGCCGAGAAACGTGCACAATTTGTCCCACGGCAACGGTGGTCAGAGGGAGCGTTAAGTGGTGAGATACGGTAATTAACAGGGGACGTTTGTTCAATCTCCGTATAAGGCCCTATAAAATGACTGAGGAACTTTTTCACATAAGCCGAGCACGCGCAGGGCACTGCACAGAAGAACTTGGTCTCCTGGGGAAAAGGTGACAGCACGGTATGTTGAGTCGTAGCGAGACTTGCGAGCTTCTTGAGAGATGCCAGTGTTGATTCGGGCCAGATGACGGCAGTGCTCGAGGCGAGACAAAAATTGTGTGGATAAAGGGCTTGCTGAGGTAGCAGGAGCCGAAAGGAAGGAGACGTCCAGAGTTACACTTGGAGAGCGGCCATGGACCAGAAAATAGGGAGAAAAGCCGGTGGTGCATTGCGTAGCTGTATTGTAGGCGAACGTTACGAATGGCAAAATGGCGTCCCAGTTCGTGTGGTCAGGGTTAACGTACAAGGCAATCATGTCCGAGAGGATACGATGAAAGCGTTCCGTCAAGCCATTTGTTTGAGAATGATAAGTAGAAGTTGTTTTGTGGATGGTGTTGGCGGCGCGTAGAACCTCAGCAACAATAGAGGAAAGAAAGACCTTGCCGCGATCACTGAGCAGAACACGTGGAGCTCCATAGCGTAAAAATATGTTACGTAGATAAAAATCAGCTACTTAAGTGGCTGTACCAGCGTGAAGTGAGGCGGTTTCCGCGTAACGAGTGAGGTGGTCAACAGCCATTACAATCCAACGATTTCCATTGAAGGTCACAGGAAGGGGGCCATACAAGTCTATCCCGACGACTTCGAATGGCAAAGCGGGACAAGGAAGAGGTTGGAGAAAGCCAGAAGGAGCAGTAGTGGGTCGTTTCCGCCATTGACATAAGGCACACGAAGAAACATATTTGGCAATCGCGGATGAGAGGCCAGGCTAGGTGAACCGACTGCGTATTTTGTCGTACGTTTTGTGATAGCCGAGATGCCCAGCAGCAGGATCATCGTGGAATGTCTCAAGAACCTGACGTTGTAGACAACGTAGTATAACGGGGACCCATTTGTTTCCTTCAACGAGGTAAATATAGCGATGTAGAACACCATCGTGAAGCTTGAATTTTTTCAGTTGTCGGCGAAGTCGGGCGTTCAGAGGAGTGGATGTACCTTCTAAGCGTGCTATTATGGAGCGGCAGTAAGGGTCAACGCGTTGATGCGACCCAAGGGTAGAAGGGCGGCCGGATCTTAGCCAACTGAGACATGCGATGGGTAATGCTGCTGTGGAAATGGTTGACGGTGGGCTATTACGGTTGGGTAGAGGGCTGCGAGAGAGAGCATCAGCATCTTGGTGCTTCTTACCAGACCTGTAGACGACATCAAAGTTGTGCTCTTGTAAACGAAGCTCCCAGCGGCCAAGACGACCCGATAAGTTCTTTAGCGACGAAAGCCAGCACGATGCGTTGGGGTCGGTGACGACTGTGAAGTCGCGGCCGTAAAGGTATGGACGAAATTTTTGTACCGCCCATACAACAGCAAGGCACTCTTGTTCGGTGCTGGGACATGGAAAGCCTGGGTCGCATGTCCAAGCACTACAGCTCGGGTGAGCCGCTTCCCAAAGAATTGGCCGACCTGCTGATTGCCTCGCGGCTCGCCGATGTGGGCCAATTCAACCTGCGCCAGATCACTCTGGCCATGTTCGATTTGGAACTACATGTCAAACTGGAGGCAGAGACGGCCAAGCTGTTTGCAGAGATCCAGGAAAAACTTGTCGGCTACAAGCCGCAGCCGGGGACCAACTTTGCTGCTAAGTTCTCCCATCTGATGGGCGGATATGACTCCCGCTACTACGGCTACTTGTGGAGTCAAATGTTCAGCATGGACTTGTTTGACACGCGCTTCAAGAAAGAGGGCATCTTGAACCCCAAGACCGGCATGAACTATCGAAGACAGATCCTTGAGACTGCGCTCACAATATATATATATATATGGATGGATGGATGGATGGATGGATGGATGGATGGATGGATGGATGGATGGATGGATGGATGGATGGATGGATGGACGGACGGATGTGGCACAATGGGAGCGTTGTCAACAAGGATAAATATATTTCCCAACAGTTTCAGGAGGGGTCCTCCCTTCATCAGGGGATGAGTTATACTGACATGAACTTCCAAACTTCGTTGCTGCCGCGTCCCTCTCGCCTTGAAAGATGTTTGCGAGAGTGAGAGGGAACTAAAAAAAAGGAAAGAAAGAGAAAAAAAAGAAAGAAAAAAGGGGGACAAAAGACGAAAAGAAAAAAAGAAAAGAAAGAAAGTAAAAAAGAACCACTGTCAACACTCAGAACAAAACCAACTGTCCGTGTACGTCCACATCCGATTTTTATCACGTGCTGTTCAGTTCGACGTGTGTAGGGCCACCCAAGATTGTCGCCGCGGTGGCGGGAGGGGTCCGTGACTGCGTGCATAAAGAAAGGGTTTCCCCTTAATGAGTCGGTCGACTCTTTACCTTTAATCTTCGTCCGTTTCTCTTCAATGGTCATCAAGTGGTAGGCGAACATAAACACTTTGTATGTGCATGTGAAAAAAAAGAAAAACGAAAAAAAAGAAAAACAAGAAAGGACAGTGTACACGTACGAGTCAGTCAGAAAAAACAAGTATGGTCTCCAGCTATCAGTCTTCGTCACCAATTTCCTCCTGGCTTACTTCTCGGAGGCAGGAGAGTTTTCCGGGGTCCTCGTTGATGCCGGCTACTAATTTTCGAAATTTGAAAATAAAATATGCCTCACGCTGTTCGCGCTCGCGCCTGTTTGAGAAACCGGATTGCAAAAGAGTTACGCTGATATTTTCAAAACTGTGGTTTGGCAGGCGCAGATGTTTAGATAAAGGTAGCTTCGGCAGTGAAGTGGCTTGGTACCGGTGATTATTGAACCGCAGCCGAAATGGCGTGTCTGTTTGGCCGATATATTCTTGTCTGCAGATGTTGCAATGTAGCATGTATATTACGTTACTGGAGTAACAATTAAGGCTTTCAGTTATGCAGAATTTGAAATTCTGCATAACTGAAAGCCTTAATTGTGACTCCAGTAACGTAATATACATGCTACATTGATGAGAATATTGACGAGAAAACAATGATGTCGTCCACTAAGTTCAGGCAAGTCTTCCGCTTCAGACCACGCAGAACTGTGTCAATCATGCGCTCCAATGTTGCGGGCGCGTTGCAGAAGCCGAAGGGCATTACATTGAACTCGTAAAGTCCATCTGAAATCGAAAACGCCGTCTTTTCTTTATCGGCCTCATGCATCGGTATCTGCCAGTATACCCAACGTAGGTCCAGACTCGAGAAGTATTGAGCTCCCTGTAGCGAATCCAAGGCATCATCTATACATGGTATAGGGTATACATCCTTGCGCGTGATCTTGTTTAGCGCCCAGTAATGTACACAGAAGCGCACAGAACCATCTCTTTTTTCGAACTAATTGATTGATATGTGGGGTTTAACGTCCCAAAACCACTATATGATTATGAGAGACGCCGTAGTGGAGGGCTCCGGAAATTTAGACCACCTGGGGTTTTTTAACGTGCACCCAAATCTGAGCACACGGGCCTACAACATTTCCGCCTCCATCGGAAATGCAGCCGCCGCAGCCGGGATACGAACCTTTTTCGAACTAAGACGACAGGTGATTACCAAGGGCTAGCAGAGTATTATGTTCCATCTCAACATGTCGTCAACGTTTTCTTCAATAACCTTCCACTCAGCTACAGATATGCGATATAGGCGACGACCAATGATGGACATACCGTCAGTTTCGATCAGATGCTTGGTGATGCACGTCTGTCCCAATACGGGAGAATGGACGTTAAACGAAGCTTCGTGGTTAGTCAGCAAGGCACGCAGCTGTTGGGTCTGCGAAAGGGTCGGGTCAGAGCTGATGCTAGTTTTGAGAGTGGAGATGGATGGGGAACGTTCAACAAGCGGATCTTCAGGCGAAGCGTCTTAAAAGGTTACCACAGAGAAAGGATCCGGTGTAGCGCGGAACCAAAATTTTTTCGGGCGTCCAGTTTGTTGCGCAAACGAATGCGAAGCCATCGTCGAAACGAACCAGGCCTGATGCGAAGGCTATCCCTCTGGTGACACAGCGTATGTAGGGTTGTACGAGCACATCGCCGCGGTCAATGAAATCAGACAAAAGGGTAACGATTCGCTGACTGTGCGGAGGTAGCTCAATGTCTTCTGCAGCATAAAAATGAAGTGGTGTGTCATCTGCATGAAGTGAATAGGTAGCATCGTTCATGTGGAGAATGCGTTGCCGGCAGCAGATAGACGCGGACGCAGTTGAAAGAAAGTCCCATCTTAATATTTGCTGTTGAGTACACAAACTAAGTACTGCAAATTGTACATAATGCAAAAGTCCATCAATGGACCAGTGTCTAATAATGCCTCCACTTCTATGCCTTTTACTAAAACAGATATATTATGAGGATGTCCTGTAGGAATTTTTCCAACTTCGCTAAATGCAGCTTTTCCAGAATCTGCGTAATTTAGTTTTCCGGGCGATGGTTGGCGAACTGAGAGACTGGTTGAAGTGGGGACCTAGAGCGATGAAGAGGGGACGGCAAGCGATGCCTGGCACTACGGTAGCGAGGAGCCATTTCAGGAGTTACTGATGGTGAAGAGGAGTGACCGTGAAGCGTAGCAGAAGGACGGTGCTGGAAAGTGGTCGCAGTGGCAAAGTCATCCCGGTTGTGTCAAACCCACGACGCTCATGTCCCCGATATCCACAATAGTAGCAGGTAGGTCTTGTCGGGCACCATGGTTGATAGTAGGGTTCGGTGTTTGGAAGGTTGCAGGTCGCAGGTTCAGTTCCTGCTCACGGAACGCTATCTTTTCACCCTATTTTTCTTTCTTCATATTTGCATTACAATTTGTCTCATAACTTCCCCTATACCTTTATTGGCATTATTGTCTGTTATATCTCATTAATATTGTGTCAAAACACGGAAGATTGAGCCCTTAAGTACACACTTGTTTCCCCTATTATATATATATGTGTGTGTGTGTGTGTGTGTGTGTGTGTGTGTGTGTGTGTGTGTGTGTGTGTGTGTGTGTGTGTGTGTGTGTGTGTGTGTGTGTGTGTGTCATCAAACAGCGATGCGCTGACACAATGGAACGGGTACCTGTGGTCAGGCCTCAAGATTTTAGAGTTGCCCAGAGGATTTTAAGCTGAACGGTTGTGGCGCCCACGTCCTCCCGACAACGTGAAGCTCTCGCTGTGTGGCTCGAACTCCTTCGACTGGCTCCCAACTTTTCTATCTCCTTCTTTTTCTGGTGCTAGCCTGTCCTATTTTTAAAGATGATAGTCTTTCTTGGGGACCTTCTACAGAAAAATTTTGGTCTGTCTATCTGTCCGTCTACATTTGTCTGTTTGTCCACCCTAACGATACCTCAAACGGCACCGAACGGCCAACCCCATCTGCAGTGGCCACCAATATTGCTCAAGGTTTAGCGTTCATAGTTGTGCGATTGTCAATTAAAAAAAATTGGCCTGAATCTACATGTTACACTGTAAATGTCGTCGAAAGACGATAGTCTTGCGTCTGGAGAGAGTGAACAAAACGTTTATTTGATGTTCTGCGCAAGAAAATCGGTAAATGGTATTCTGCAGGCGCTGCGTTATAGTGCCTCGAGCGTGTGGTGGAGGCAAACGAGTGCATCTAGGCATGTTAGACACAAGTGCCATCTGGCAGTTATCTTCGAAAACAAAGGCGTGCAGCCCGCAGAGAAAGATGCGCGTCAGTCTCGGAGGTGATAAGGAGTAGAACGCAAAGCGACGGGCCGGTGCCATCACCGTGATGTCGTAGCAAAGCGTTGGAAACACCTTTTTTAGCATCGCGTTACTGTCAGTGCAACGCGATTAAACGCTACATTCCTTGGAGTTACTTGTGTGTGCCTCTTCTAGTATAAAGGCAGACATAGAAAAGATCGAAGCGTTGCTGTGGCACCTCAGATATGCGAAATAATTGCTTTTTAATTGACAATCGCACAACTATGAATGCTAAACCTTGAGCAATATTGGTGGGCGCTGCGAATGGGGTTGGCCGTTTTGCGCCGTTTGAGGTTTCGTTAAAGCGGACAAACAGACAAATGTACAGACAGACAGACCAAAATTTCTTCGTCAGGGGTCCCCAAGAAAGACTATCGTCTTTAAAAAGCAAATATTCCGCATATCTGAGGCACCATAACATGTCTGTTTTGTATGTCTGCCTTTATACTAGAAGAGGACACACACAAAACACTCTAAGGACTGTAGCGTTAAACGCGCTGTGCTCACAGTGCAACGCGATGCTCAAGAAGGTGTTTCCAACGCTTTGCTACGAGGGCATGGTGGTGGCACCTGCACGTCACTTTCCATTCTACACCTTATAACCTCCGTGACTGGCGCGCATATTTCTCTGCGGTCGGGCATGCTTTCGTTTTAGAAGATAACTCCCAGATGGAGCTCGTGTTTAACGTGCCTAGATGCTCTTGTTCGCCTCCGTTACACGCTCGAGGCACTCTAACGCAGCGTCTTCAGAATATCATTCACTGATTTTCTTGCTCAGAACATCAACTAAAGGCTTTGTTCACTCTCTCCAGACGCAAGACTATTGTCTTTCGACGACATTTACAGTGTAACACGTAGATTTGGGCCATTTTTTTACATATTTTCCACCATTCCTTTTATGCCTCCTTCCCCCCACCCCTACAAGGCACTGTGCCGTGTCGCCAACAGGCAGACAGAAATAAGTGGCTTTTTCTTTTCCTGGAACAATCACTATATATATATCTTGTGAGACGACGTCAGGTACGAAGGAGCGACCGTTTTATTGTCAACCCAGACGCGCGAGCCAGCAACCGAACAAGCAGCGAGCGGCTACGATGATGATGATCACGGTGCTTTGTATGCGCAGGTGAAAGTGAAAATGATGAGCAACACAATCAGCGCTCACACTATTTCCCCCCTACACGAAAGCGGTCTGCAAGACGTTCATTTAGTAAGTGTATGAGCGCCGGATGTAAGGTTTCAGGCGAGACACATGGACGATCTCGGTCCCGCGACGACGGCGATCAGAAGCCGAAGTAACCGGAGCGACGCGATAATTTACGGCCGATGTTCGTTCAAGCACGGTGTAAGGACCCAGGTATCTGTGAATGAATTTTTCACAGAGGCCGGGTGTGCGAACAGGTGTCCAGAGGAGCACTTCGTCGCCTGGGTAGAATGACACAACTCGACGTGTCGCATCACAACGAACTTTTCGCTGGGCCTGAATGGTAGAGGTGTTGGCGCGGGCGATTGTGCGGCAGTGGTTGACACGGGCAGCGAATTCTTCCGGAAGGGACGCAGATGGGACAGAAGGCGTGGACAAAAAGCTGGTGTCTAGAACAAAAGATGGTGCACGGCCATACACAAGAAAAAACGGGCTGTAACTTGTAGTGCGTTGTAGGGCAGTGTTATAGGCAAACGTGACGAAAGGTAGTATTGTGTCCCAGTTCTTGTGATCGGGTTGGACATACATAGAGATCATGTCTGACAAAGTTCTATGAAAACGCTCAGTAAGACCATTTGTTTGCGGATGATATGCCGAGGTGGTCTTATGGATTGTGTCAGAGGCCTGTAAAACTTCAGCGAGCACACGAGAAAGAAATGTCTTGCCACGGTCACTCAGGAGAACACGAGGGGCGCCGTGGCGCAGGATAATGGCACGCAGAACAAAGTCGGCTACTTCGCTGGCAGCTCCAGTAGGAAGAGCTGCCGTCTCAGCGTAGCGAGTAAGATGGTCTACGGCAGTAACAATCCAGCGGTGACCGGCGGCGGTAAGCGGAAGGGGTCCGTATAAGTCTATGCCGACGAACTCGAAGGGAGCGGATGGGCACGGGAGAGGTTGTAGAGGGCCGGCGGGAAGAGATGTCGAACGTTTTCGGTGCTGACATGATGAACAGGAAGTGACGTACCTGGAAACACTAGTGGAGAGGCCAGGCCAGAAGCAGCGAGTCTTAATGCGATCGTAGGTTTTATGAAAACCCAAGTGGCCAGCCGTCGGGTCGTCATGAAAGGCTTCTAAGACTTGGAGTCGAAGTGAGCGAGGTATGACCGGGACCCATCGGCTACCGAGAGGATGGTAAGTTTGTCGAAGTAGCGTTCCGTCATGAAGTTTGAAACGCGTGAGTTGTCGTCGCAAGCGGCTGTTGGGAGCACGAGATGAGCCGGTGAGCCGATCGATGATTGTACGGCAGTATGTGTCTGCACGTTGGAGCGAGGTGAGGTCTGCGGATTGAAGGAAGTCATCCGGTGCAGTGGGCTCGATGGGACTAAGACTGGTCATCTGCTTGGTCTCTTGGCTGGGAGGTGCTGCGCAGCAGGTAGATGCGTCATGATTTTGCAACAGCGGACAGCGTGACAAAGCGTCGGCATCTTGGTGTTTGCGACCCGACCGGTATGTGACACTGTAGTCATACTCCTGCAGTCGGAGCACCCAACGACCGAGGCGTCCTGACAAGTTTTTTAATGATGACAACCAACAGAGCGCATGATGATCCGTGACGATCGTGAAGCGGCGGCCATACAAATAGGGGCGAAATTTTTGCACGGACCATACGATAGCGAGACATTCCTGTTCAGTGATGCTGTAATTGCGTTCCGCTGGGGAGAGAGTACGGCTCGCGTAAGCCACGACTTGCTCTTGTGAAGCCTGGTCACGCTGCAGCAGGACAGCGCCGATTCCGTGCCCACTTGCGTCAGTGTGTAATATAGTAGGGGCTGTGGGATCAAAATGGCGAAGAACTGGCCCTGACGTGAGGCATCGCTTCAGGGTCTGGAAAGCAGCTTCACAGTCATCTGTCCAAAGAAATGATGCACTTGTGGTCAGGAGTTTGTGAAGAGGAGCCGCGATAGTGGCAAAATCACGGACAAAACGGCGGAAGTAAGAGGCTAAGCCGAGGAAGCTGCGAAGGTCTTTGAGCGTGGTGGGCTTAGGAAAGTGCAGCACAGCGGCCACTTTGTCGGGATCAGGTTCGATGCCAAGCTTGCTGACAACGTGGCCTAACACTTTGATGCTGCGGCTCGCAAACCGACACTTCTTGGTATTTAGCTGGAGACCGGCTTTGGCTAGACATGTGAGCACCTCGTCTAGACGTTCTAGGTGTTGCGAGAAGCTGGATGAAAAGATGACGATGTCGTCCAGGTAACAAAGACAGGTCTTCCATTTTAGGCCACGCAGCACCGTATCGATCATCCGCTCAAATGTGGCTGGGGCATTGCAGAGCCCAAAAGGCATCACATTGAATTCGAAGAGACCATCAGGAGTAGCAAACGCTGTCTTCTCTTTATCAGACTCATGCATCGGGATCTGCCAATACCCAGATCGTAGGTCGAGACTTGAGAAATATTCTGCACCCTGTAAGGTGTCAAGTGCATCGTCAATTCGAGGCATAGGATATACATCCTTGCGCGTAATTTTGTTTAGTGCCCTGTAATCAACGCAAAATCGCACTGATCCGTCCCTTTTCTTAACTAGGACAACAGGAGAAGACCAAGGGCTTGTGGAAGGCCTGATAACGTTGCGTGCGAGCATGTCATTGACTTGTTCCTCGATGACCTTGCGTTCTGAAGACGACACGCGGTAAGGGCGACGGCGGATAATACGAGAACCGTCTGTGGCGATGTGATGAGAGGTCACCGTAGTTTGACCTAAGCCGTCCGAACAAACGTCAAAACAAGTCTTGTGTTTGTTAAAAGGGCCATTAAGTCATTAGTTTGCGTTGGAGTGAGATATGGACTCAAAGTGGCTTTAAGCGCATTAGATGAGCCTCCTGGTGGCGTACACTTAGCGACTGACGGCGGAGACGATACAGTGACGACACATACCGGTGCTATGTCGATAAGGCTGGCAACAGTGGACCCCTCTGGCAGTAGTTGTGGCTCTGTTGTCGTGTTGTAGGCGGTGATACTGGCATGACCACGCGAAAACCGCACTAGACAACATGCGATGGCGATTCCTCGGAAAATGCAGCGCTGATCGGGGACAACCACTGCGTCACCGTCAATGGTATCGCTGGATCTAATGGTGAGGATACGTTCTTGGGCCGGGGGCAGTACAAAGTCTGCAGCTGCAACAAGGTGAGGCGACGAAAAATCGTAAGCACTAGAATTTTCAGTGTCCGTAATGCGAATAACGGGCGGACCACACGAAATGACAGCGGAAGCGGCTGACAGGAAGTCCCAGCCCAATATAATCGGATGAGCACATGAAGAAAGCACAGCCAATTGTATATGGTGACGAATTCCGTCGATCAGAACACGAACAGTGCATTGTCCAATAGGGTAAATTCTATTTTCATTAGCACCACATAACACCGGACCAACATATGGAGTTTGCACTTTTCGTAGACGATGACATAGTTCGCGATCAATGACCGAAATGGCTGCTCCAGTGTCCACGAGTGCGTCAACCGAAATGCCTTCTACACAAACAGTTAGTAAATTTGCAGGGCGCGCAGGAGGAATTGGGACACTTCGACGACAGGCAGTTTCTCCTCCAAAAACTGCAGCTGCTAGTTTTCCGAGTGGCTGTCGAGGGGCATCCGGGCAGAACGTAAAGGCGAAGTAGTACGGCGGAAGGGCGATGGTGAACGACGGCGGGGGTGAGCGGGAAGAACGAGGTTCACCGTGGGACAAAGGAGGCGAAGGCGAACGTCGTGACGAGGGAATGTAGGTTCCTGGAACGTAGGGGTCAGACCTCGCAGCCCGGTCACTCTCGTACGAAGAATAACCTCGTCGTTCATCTTGCTGGCGCCGACGGCAAAAGCGGGAGATATGTCCTCTTATGCCACAGTAGTAACAGACGGGGCGCGTAGGGCGCCAGGCAGGAAAGTGTGGTTGTGGTGGTGCCTTGGCTGCCATCGCGGCCAAATGGTCGTATACGACGTCCGTAGTTACAGGTGGAGTAGGTGGAGGAGGCCGTGACACGACTTCGGCATACGTAGGCACATGTAAGGGCACAGGAGGCGGGGCACGTGCGACGCTCGTCATCGACGCCAATTCGTCCTTTATAATTTCCCGCAGGTTAGGAGGGGGTGAGCGGGCAGGTGAAGTCGGTGCGCTGGCAGGAACAAGGCTGTGAAGTTCCTCTCTCACTATGGTGCGAATTAGAGCTCGCAGCTCATGCTCGCCAGTAAGACGAGTGTCATAGGAGGCGTGTGGAAGGCGCATTGAGTAAAGTGCGTCCAGGCGCTGGCAGGTGGTAATAATGTCCTGAACTGTTGTCGGGCTCTGCATGACAAGAGCATTAAAGGCGACGGAGTTGATGCCTTTCATTACTTGCCGAATACGATCGGCCTCCGGCATGTCCTTTTGGGCGCGGCGGCAGAGGGCCAGAACGTCTTCAATGTACGATGTGTACGATTCGTCAGGCCCCTGGATGCGGGTAGCGAGCTTCTGTTTAGCTACCTCAGAGCGTCCTGTAGAAGTGCCGAATATTTGACGCAGCTGCACCGTGAATGCTGACCAATCAGGAAAGTCGCGTTCGTGGTTATGATACCACGTCTTAGCAACCTCCTTCAGATAAAAGGGTACATAGCGCAGCTTATGTGCCTCATCCCAGTAATTGCAAGCACTGGTACGGTCGTAACTGTCCAGCCATTCTTCTACGTCCTCACCGCGAAGGCCAGAAAACACTGGAGGGTCTCGTTGCGAGGTACTCACGGTGTGGAGAGGCCCAGCAGGCTGAGCGGGTGGTGCGAAGAAGGCGGCAGGGGGTGGGTCGTTTTGCGCCATCACTGTTGGCAAGCACAGCCGTCGACCTGATCGGAGCTCCAGAGGTGACCGGTAGTGCACGAGGACTTGGGAATCACAGCACGCTCCACCACTTGTGAGACGACGTCAGGTACGAAGGAGCGACCGTTTTATTGTCAACCCAGACGCGCGAGCCAGCAACCGAACAAGCAGCGAGCGGCTACGATGATGATGATCACGGTGCTTTGTATGCGCAGGTGAAAGTGAAAATGATGAGCAACACAATCAGCGCTCACAATATATATATATATTATTGTGTGTGTGTGTGTGTGTGTGGGTGTGTGTGTGTGTGTGTGTGTGTGTGTGTGTGTGTGTGTGTGTATAATATGAGCGTTTCACCGTTCATAACGAGAGATATGTCGGTTCCTGAGGACAGGAGCTTGACACATATCTATGTGTACAACTCCTTTGAGATTTTCTCCCCTGATGCCATTATATAATTTCGCGTTCAATTATCGTGAGGGGATAGTATTTCGCTTTACAATCGGACTTGCGGTGCATGTCACGAGAAACACTGCAGAACAGAGACACCTTTCCCGGCCTTCAAAGGATACTCGCACTTTAGCCAACCGTCGCTTTCCTTAAATCAGCAATAAAAGTGACGCGACAAGCCTCATGCATTGGCTTCTTTTGTCCTAGTACGTTTCTCTTTTTTATATTAATATAAGACCTCTCACTTCACTTGCTCTGCCATGTCGTCCAAGACAGCCTCCATGAATGCAAAAAGCAAAAGCTGTGGTCTCAACACTGAGAGACTCTTATCTTGGAAATAAAGACCCAGTAACTACACACAAGACTCTCCTTCTTTTTTTTCTTTACATAGAACAGACAGAAATTTAAACGAAAAAAAAACTATAATGCATTACCTTCCAGCCTTATACCATTAGCGCCATCTGTTACGCGGATAATTATGTGGCGGGTGTAGGGCACCAAATGTGATAGTGTGAAAGTGTTAGTACTCATCATGAATGCAGGCAAAACAAAGGAAGATGTTAACACAAAACTGTCGCCACCATTGATTCCTCCTGGCCGCCGTGTACATTGTTGTCTGCGCCGCTAAGTACCATATTCCGCGTGGGCAGAAAAAAAAAGCGCCGGTGTTCAAAACTTCCGCTAGTTCTGCGTCAACCAGCGCCCGGCGGAATAAATTAATCACTCTGCAGACTTGAAGTAGTCATGAGGCAGCTGCATCGAGGTGTCCCAACAAGTGCCCGAACAAGCGGCCGCGATGGCAGGTGCGCGCTCGGATTGTGCCAGCCGGCGTGCGTGACTTGCCTTGGAGTCAAGCCAGGCCACCCGCCCTACTTGGATTCACTGCTTTGTTCGCGAACGTGTCGAAACGAGCCCTAGATTAATAAAGCTGGCATGTTTTGCTCTGACTTTGCCTTCAGCGAAGAGTTTTCAAGCTCTTTTTTTGTTGTTGCATGATCAGAAAAATGCTGCCAATCAGTAGTAGAGGCTTCCAAGAACACGCGAGCCAAATAATATAGCACAGCACACGGCCTGGAATTCACAATAATCACCCCGCCGCGGTGGTCTTGTGGCTAAAGTACTCGGCTGCTGACCCACAAATCAGGGGATCGAATCCCGGCTGCGGTTGCTGCATTTCCGATAGAGACGGAAATGCTGTAGGCCCGTGTGCTCAGATTTGGGTGCACGTTAAGGAACCTCAGGTGGTCCAAATTTCTGGAGCCTTCCACTACGGCGTCTCTCATAATCATATGGTGGTTTTGGGACGTTAAACCCCACATATCAAATCAACCGGCTTCACGTAGACGGCACCCCTAAGCTGACCCATGCAGGGGAAATGACAGTCGCCATTTCCTGTCTCTCTTTTTCCCCACATCTTAGTCTTTATCTCTCACTTTCAAGCTGTCCTTTCTTCTCCTCTATTCCATTTACTTTCTTGTTTTCTGGCAGCAAGGGTTAACCTTGTGTATGTGTTCTCCCTTGGGCACATTATATATGGTTATAGTAGCTGTGTACAGGTGGCGTTGGCATGCCTTGATATAAACGCGACAGGGGCTGGCATGGCTGCCAAAAGTTCATACAATCTATGACGTTTCCTCCCTTCTCTCAATTACATGATCGTCCTCTCTCAAAAAGGGGGTGCACCGAAGCCAACTTTAATCCCTTTCAAAGACCATAAGAAAATTTCCCACAATTTCATGTTAGTCATTGTGAAACAGCTCGAACGATTGCAAGAACAATTTCTTCTTTTGTCGTGTCATGTCTCACTGAAGCACTAGGCCAGGGATATCATCAGGGGGCCTGGCAAGGGTTTCCTGACCTAGGCCGACACTTCGTTCAGTACACACAGCACTAATCTACACCCAGAATCGATACACGAATTATTCAGTTGACCGGGAGAGGTCTTTTGAGAAACCTCAACGACGTCCAAGAACTTTCTCACGGACATTCACCACAAGTGTGGTGTGTACAAGAAACACACTTAAAACCCAAAAACACACCAGTTTCCTACATTTGTATATTATATTACAAAGGGACTGAGGTCGCTGAATCCCACGACCTCTGTCCTTTCTCTGCTCCCTCTATTCTTTTTTTTTCTGTTTCACCCTTATCCATCAAAATGCGGCAGCTGTGACCGCAGGAATCGCACCTGCGTGCTAGGACTTAAAGGTCAACTCCGACAATTTTTCGAGGTCAATGGATCTCAATGAAATTCACTGGGTATGCTCATTTGCACGTTTGCACCATTCATGACAAATTGCAAGCTTTAGAGTTTTGCAGATTCTTTTCAAATAAATTTATTGCATGCCTCGGAACGCTCACCTCGCTTGCCAGTATTAATGGCAACATTGTGTGTGTGACGTTCAGTTTGCCTGACTGGCAGGTCGTGGGATTGAATCCCGGCTGCAGCGGCTGCATTTTCGATGGAGGCAAAATGCTGTAGCCCTGTCTGCTCAAATTTGGGTGCATGTTAAAGAACACCACGTGATCGAGATTTCCGGAGCCCTCCACTACAGCGTTTCTCATCATATGGTGGTTTTGGGACGTTGAAGTCCACATATTATGATAATAATATTATTATCATGACCAAACACACACTCATATACATTAAATATAGGCATTTAAGCTCTGACTTATTGCATTAAAATTTTTCCCTCCTTCACCGATGTGACGCGCCGGGGCACCGTGCCCTACTTTTCTGCGCACCGCGCCCTACTTTTCTGCGCCCGCAAATGTCACAGAGTGTAGCTGCAGTAATGCCACCAGTGCCCCTGGCTGGAGCAGCCTGTACTGCTCCGCCATCTGACAAACAGGGTTGGCAGACCCCCATGTCTGCTGGACCTCAGACCACTGCAAGCGCAGCTAGGTCTGAAAGTTCTGTGAAAGTGCCTGCTGAGCAGGCACCATCCACCACCTTACAAGATGTGATGGATACAAGTCCCACTCCTGCGGTGCCTCAGACGCCAAAGGGTAGGTGCAACTCTTTGGAGCGCGCCAAGAATTAAAAAACCCCGAATCACAGAGCCCCCAAAAGGCCCTGTAACCTAACGCAACACTTTTGTACACACAGCACCTCACAACACTAAAATGACACAAACACTTCTGTGGAACGTCACAGGACTGCTGAGAAACCTCAACAATATCCAGCCCTGCAGGGGCGTCTGCGCAAGCAGGCATTTGGTGTGTAGCGACACCACGAACCCGAGCTAACGGGGGGGTTTCGACTCCCTTCCACGTTTAGCCGTGCGTGGCTGAGCTGTGTCCAGGGAAAAGGGGATCCTGGGGGTGGAGCTGAGGCTGGGTGCTTGGACCTTTAAGCCCCCCCGGCAGAGGCAACACACCCCTTTGGCCCCGGCTTCACGTAGACGGCACCCCTGGGCTGACCCACCCAGGGGAATTCTGCAGTCGCCTTTTCCTATCTCTCTCTACCTACATCTTCTTCTTTATCTCCCACTTTTTATCTGTCCTGTTATCTTCTCTTTTCCATCTACTTGAAAATTTCCTGGAGGCAAGGGTTAACCTTGTGTGCTTATCCAACCTAGGATAAACCATATTAGGTTATAGTGACAGCGTACTGCTGGAGTTGCGCAGACGTGTTCACATGCTCTGCCACGTCCTCTAGTTGGGCTCCGTGGTGGGTGGTAGGCGCCGTTGCCGAACAAACACTTTCCTTCATGGGATCAGTCTCACAGTTTTCATTTGGTCATTGCGCTACAAGACACCGCTCATCATCATCACAGTGTGTAATGAAGAATCAAGGCTTGTTCCCAAAATATCATGTCATACATTGTGAAACCACAGGAAAAAAAGTAACAAACATATCACTGTTTCTAGTTTCCAGATGCCTCACTGATACCATCGGCACTGGCTACAAAGCCACCAAGATGATCCAATGGGGACCTGCTAATAGAAGTCAAAGACAAAATCCAGTATCAGAAACTAAGCAACCTTGTTGCATTTGGGGACAAACCTCTCACCGTTACCGCTCACCGGACATTGAACACAGTTAACGGTGTCGTATCAGATGAAGCTCTTGTAGACCTTACCGACGAAAAACTTTTGGACGGCTGTAAAGACGAGAATGTCATACATGTGCAGCGCATTAAAATCGGGCGAAATGATGCAGAACTCCCGACAAAACATATTGTACTGACATTTGGAGCAAACACACTCCCAAAAACAGTCGTACAGGCTATCTCATGCTCCGTGTTCGACCATATATACCAAACCCAAGACGTTTCAATTACCTACGATTGGCCCTTGCACCATTAAATGCCACTCATCATCATCATTGCATTAAAATTCATTCATTACTATTTGAAGGTTTACAGTTATATTAATTTTATAGGCTCAACTGGCAAAAATGACATCATTAAATTGTGATCGGCTACATTTTGTATGCGCTCACAATAGGTGAGAGAACTGCTGCTGCCTATTGTCGAAGTCTGGATTCATCATAAGGTGGCACTGCAGTAATTATTAATTGCATAGACAGTCAAACTTCCACAATGATAACTCAGAATGATACGAAAAATTGGCCACGCAATTTACTCTTAGAGCTATCACAACAGAGTAGTGCTTCTGTGACCAGCAGCGCCCTCTGATGGCACACGGAGTGATCGTGGCAAGAACCTTATTTCTGGTGCCGCACGACGCATTTACCCATCTAGTACACTGTTGTAGGATGGGAACTTGCGGCTGGTTTAGGTTTTGCTTGCTCACACCTATAGCACGTTTTGATATATACATGAAAATTATGGGTGGTAAAATATTTAGATTCGTCAGGGTCCTACTTTAGTGTCAGTAAACCTTCCTAATGGAGAAGAAGATCTCCTTCTTTTCAAGCTGTTGCAGTGGGGCGGAAAAGTCAACATCACAGCCTCGGCAGTGCATCTTCGGGTGGTTACGCGTGTTAGCAGCTCAGAGAGCACTATGGCGGCTTTCAGGGAGCCTTTAGTGAAATGGCCTAGTACGAGTATATGTATTTGTTTTTAAAGAACAAAACGGGTTATTTGCAGCCACACACTGATGTCACGGACACCATCTTTGCTTGAACAATAGATGGGCTGAAAGGCTGGTACTTTCTAAGAAATAGAAACGTAAAGCATTCTTGCAAGGTACACAGTGCACCAGTGTTGCCAACAAATTTATGCCAAATACTTTACGCCACGCCACGGCCTTAATTACTCTATTTTACCCTACATAACGTTTCTCACTACCGTACATTTTACCCTACGCCTAAAGAAGTGCAATGTAACAATAATATGGTACATCACTGTAAAACATGCACATGATGTATAAAGTCACTGAAGTCAATAGTGACTTTGAACATTGGCTTGAAAATTAGCTTCCAAAAGAGACTAAGGAAGATGAAAACAAGCAGCTGAGGAAAAAAAAGCATCCTGGTATTTGTATGAGATGAGTGTAAACTCATAGTTGAGAAAATGAACCAGAAGACTCAGTTCATTGTATAAATCTTCCCACCCTCAAAATATTTCTGTACCTAGTGTAATTTCGCACTGCCTCTTGGGTCAGAGTCATTGCAAACTTTCTGTACCGAAAGGCGTCTCTGGGATTGGCCCAACATGATCACTACGACTTCATTATGGCATCACTAATTCTGGAAATCTGTGACGTCAAGATAGTGCCATGAGGTGGCTAATTATGCTATCATGATTTTTTGCATTGCTCCCGTTCGTGCATCTGGTTAGTTTTTATGTTTAATGAGGCATCTAACGTTTTGCCTTTATTATTGAAACTGACTGCCATCTTGAACTTTAGAAGCTCCTCCACAGTGAAGAAAAAACTGCAGAAAGGGCAAAAAAATATCCATGGGAAAAACAATGCTAGCGCAGGCATGCATGATGCATTACTTTTGGTCTCTGCCTTATGCTGGTGATGTGCTTATTGGAACAGTTCCAATTTTATTAAAAAAAACTATTTAGTTTTTGACTCTATTTAAGAATGTCACTCTCATAGATGTGTCAATCTTTTTTTATTTTTTACTGATCGTTGACGAACAAATGGTGGAGATTACCCTACGCCTGGTAATAAATCCGTATTACCACCCCACATTGCCTGAAAATTCAGGGATTACCCTATGGTTGGTAACTCTGCAGTACAAACAGTGCATAGTGACGATTTTATAGTTCCAAGGAGGATGGCAGCTGCTTTGGCAGAAATAAGGTGTGCCCCTTTTACATGGGTGGAAGTTATTTCAAGCCATGCACTGATTGATAGGAGTTTTGGCCGCCGTCTCGAGTAGCGTCGACATCATGTGATGCCGTTGAATGAGGCACCAAAAAACTGGTGAAAACACCGCGCGTAGTTCAGCCTTAGGATGTGTGCTCTAAAAACTTGCAAATAGAGTGCAGTGAATGCAGCACATGACAAAAACATGAACTTTACTCTTTCGGGACTGCATAAGAAAAGGGCATCCAGGAAGGGTGTTGAAAATTGTTTTAAAAATTAAACTGAGGCATAGCACTATATTTTTGTTACGTACATCAAAATGAAGCTATTAAAATGGTCTTTCATCAAAGTTGAAATAACAGACATAAAGCTTATACATAGTATTTATAAAAAATTTTCTTTTGAACACTTGCCGCTAGGACAGCATAGCAAGATTAGAATAAACATAAGCAAAAGTTCCCCTGTTAAAAAAAATCCTATGTATGCAAAACATGGTTTATTGTCTCTTTTCTTACATAGAAAAACTTGATACACATATCAAAATTTTGTGCGTGTGTGTGTGTGTGTGTGTGTGTGTGTGTGGTGTGTGTGTGTGTGTGTGTGTGTGTGTGTGTGTGTGTGTGTGTGTGTGTGTGTGTGTGGTTCAAAACAAGTGCAGTGCTCATGTCCGGAAGTGCTTATACCAACCACTCAAGGAAACAGTTCTGTGCAGTCATAAAACACAAATGTACTTAACAGGTACTCTAAAATTATTTGTTTTCTTTATCCTGCTTTTCTTCTGTTGATAATTGACCTTGCAATTATTGCACGTATCTAGTTTTTCTGGCTTGGGGAGTGTGTGCCTTGCAGATGCTGGTGGAGGAGGCGGTGCAGTGCGGGTTGGCCTGGCATCTTTAAGACTGTGCATTTTGTGGTTCTTCTCTGAAAGCTTGTTTAGACTATCAAACAGAAATAAAATGACGTGAACAGAGAGCAGGGCTCTTTGGTTACTCCCGAGAGAAGCAGATGTGAAACTGCGTTCACCTACGATTACTGGCTGAAGTACCGGGTGAATCCTCGCCTGAAGCGCTGTCCGAAATAATATCTTAGCTGCCAATTATTTTTGGGCTCTTAGATGCCGGGCTTGATCACTCGGAGAAGGCTATCTCGGAGAAGGCCAGCTATCACTCGTAGAACGCCATCTATCAATGGCTGATTTGAACATGGTGCACTCTTTCGTTACAGAGATCGTCGCGGGAGGCCGCGACTTGTCCACTTGTGCGTGTGCGGTCACACTGAAAAAGCCAGGTAATCGAAAAAGAAAGTGCTCAAGGTCGTGAGGCGTGCGTGATGTTTTTCTTTGCCTTTGCCATCCCTCCCTGCTTATATTCTAGCACTTTCGTCAGGACGAGAGAAGAGAGAATGCAATTGCAGCATGGGACAAATCTTTGTAACTCCACTTGCACTGGACGGATTCTAAAATTTTTGAGGCATTGAATTTGTGAGGCAATCCACTGAATTCATTCCATAGTTACTTGAAAAAGTGTTTCAGGGCCCCTTTAAAGAAAAGTCCATCATTGCCATTTGTAGAAAGTAACTCATGACCTAGAGTAAAATATCAGTTACCTTGCGTGGAGCGTAAAGTCACAGCAAACTAGCTATGGAACGTACATCATAAACGTGCCCGCACAATTACTTGTAACACTTCAGCCAATTTTGTTTGGCGGAATGAATGGGAAATGGGATTCATAGTTAAAAAACATAAGACCAGGGCTTGTACTTTTTTGAAAACTCCTTTTAATATAATACAGGTTAGATTGCGTGCTGCTCTTCACTACACTATGCTATATGCAGGTGGTGTAATAAATCAGTAGCTGTGGTTTGCAAAGGTATTGACACACATGATCAGAAATACATATGGTCACTGTGTTGTGTGTCCTAAAGCAATAGCTGCATGGTATGTTATGATAGCTGTAGTGTAGGGGGGGATAGAAAATGCTTACTGAGCCAGTGGCGCCACTGTGCAGGAGTGAATGAAAGCTTTTGGCATGCTCTGTGCAGCTACCCACCCATGAGTAGAGCCGAGAGATTGTTAGCTGTGCTTTGCAATGTAACATATGACTTGCTATGCAGTAAACTGTGTCAATAACTATAAGAACTACATACGTGGAACAAAGTGGTCCATTTTTCTGCTGTGACCATGCTTCAGAAACTGGCGGGAATACTACGTTAGTGTATGCCACATGAAACAAGTAATTCTGTAGGCACGTTTATGGTGTACGTGCTGTAGCTAGTTCGCTGTGACTTTACGCTCCACGCAAGGTAACTGATATTTTAGTGTTGACGGAATCGAGGGACAACTGGCAAAGTGATCTTGAGTCTACATTTTGTTGGTGAAAAACCATCAACAGATCCAGCAGTTTTTTCTCATTTGCTGCTGCTGTTTTTCTGCTGTACTGCAGTTCGTCTATAGGCACTGTTCGCAAACAGGAACGTAGTAAGGAAAAAGCCCTACGTATTTTAACACAGCGCCAAACTACGCGGACATAAGATGAGACAAACCTCAGCGCCCTCCTGCATGCCTGGCAAAACGCGTCCCGGACCATGATAAAAGTAAAATTTGTTCCCCGTGTGCTGCCAGTGCCATTAACAGCACTGTACTTGCATGCGAAGCTGCGCCACACCATTTTATTTCACTGCATGACAGCTAAAATGTGTGCAAAGCGGGCATGTGACAAATTTACTCAAGCACTCGTGCAGCCCAAGCGATGCCTATGAACGGAGCTGAACAAAAGCACAGGAAGTTTTGCGAAACTGCCGTACATTAAAGGGCCACTCACCAGGCCCCATACCGAATTTTAGTTAGACAGTGGAAGTTGTTGGGTGTCCAATGAGGAACATTTTGCCACAAAAATTTTTCGAATCGGTTCATCACAAGGGGAGAAAACAGGTTTTTTGAGGCGGCGCAAAACAAGGATTAGAGGAGGTGAGCTCCAAACTTTTGCCGCTCCTCCGCGTAGCCTTCGCAAGCCAAATCTCTTCCCCACCCTCTCCAGCATCCGACCATGAGGTGACGTGCCAAACAAGTCCAACCCCCGACCACGCGAGCAGCGTTGCTTTGTTGACCAGCGTTATTTCGTGGTCTTCTGCCTGTTTCTGCGGGATGGTTTGGAAACGCTGGCTTAGACGCGGTAGAGTAGATGAACACAATAAGTGGGCGAACGCGTAGGAGCGTTCCACGGCGGTCGTCTTCTTAATGCGCTGACCACGGGGACACGAACGCATACGAAACACTGGCCCTGCATCTTGTAGCATTTCACAGGAAAGAATGAAAGGAAAACGCTCACAATTCTTTATTGCGTGTCATTATTTATTTAAGGTTTTATTATTCTCTTAAAGCAACAAATACATAAACTACGCATGTTGTGTTAAACAATTTTTGCCATGTCACGTGGTACACTGTTGAAAACGTCATAGCAGAGTCATTTACGTAGAGGACCAACGTCACTGCATTGCCGTGTACATAGGGCCATTCCTACGCCCACGTCATGCCCTCATTCTCTACGCGTGCGCCGGCAAAGGGGAGGAGGAGCAGCGTTCTTCTTGAAATTTGACCCATTTCCGAGGGGCGTAGCATTGCAAATTTTGGCTGACATGATCATGAACGCCTTGTCTAATCATTGCGCTTGTCAGCACGAAATTATCATACCTGGTGAGTGGCCCTTTAACAAATGAACCACGTGCCGTTAAGCAATTGTACATTTTACTTGTGTCCATCACAAGGTGCTGTCTAATGCATATAGGACACAAATGCTATAATTTACTGAACAATAAGCAATCAAAATGACAAGAAAAAATGCATAAAAATATCAATGGTAACGGCATATGCTTAAAGGTTTACACTAGCCGGCTGAACAAATCATTCATTAAGCACACTTTCTCTCATGTCCGTGCTCTCTGTCGCATTGAAAACATGATTGATTTTGTATAATTTGTCCTTTTTTTAGTAATAAAAGAATCCTGCACTTGCACAATTGTTGTTTTATTAAAGATGTCGCTTTCATGCACACATAATTGCATACAACGCGCATATAGCAAATGGAGAAATAGTCCATAGCACGCCAGTTGAAGCTGAAGTGGCCACAAATGGTTAGTTGTGGTGTATTAGTGCTGTCATGAAGTTAATACACTGTTACATTAACTTTGAGTGCAGTGGACTGTTGTGCCACCTGTAGGTGCTGCAGGTTTCTCATATACGGTGTGAGAGAAACGAGCCAAAAAAAGTTTTTTGCTTTTTTTTTGGTGTAGCATAAGGTCAACATTGTGCACTTGCAGACAGCAGCACTAAGCAGTAACGTATAGACAGCATTAGCAGACCGCAATGTCATAACTACTGTGCATTCAGATGACCATAAAGTACACAATGAAGGTTGACAAGTAATCATTGAAATATACTAGTAGTACCGCCCTATTATGCTATCACATAATATTCGGTTGATCAAGTGTTGCAACAAAGACTTGCAGGTATCTTTTTTCTTTCAAAAAGTATTTATTTAATGCCAAATTTTTTGAGACATTTAAACTTGAGCTCTAGTGTTGATGTCCTTGTGATTGTCTTTTCGTAGGAGGCCGTTCCAAGCAGACTATTGTCATAGTCACTACGCCCACTGGCAGAATGCAAGGCCAGGGCTTCCCCGACACTCACACAACCACCACAACCACAACAACTAGGTCTGTCTCATGGCTGGTCTTCGACCCATCCTATCTGCGAACCTTACCAGGCATCTTGAAAGGAGCTCAAATTGTAAGCTGCTTCTAGACTTGTATGTTCGCTGCTGGTGATACCCATAAGCTTGAAGCAGTGCCATATCTTGTGTATAAGGGAAAGATGACTTGCTGCATGCTGAAAAAGTGACCTTAGATGCTACTGCCTCATGAATTGCATTGTGCTGTCTGCCAGAATCTATCAGTGTGTTGTAGTTGCGGCTGGGGCTTTTCCTTGAAATAATCTCTGGAAGAGGCAACCTCTAAAATCAGGCTCATCATTTCAACTCAGTTCACTGAAGTTTGCTCGCTTTTTGCTCATGGCAGGAGTGATGACAGTCAGTGTAGAGGGAGTTAACTTCAATTGGTACCACTTGAAAAAGTAGAAAGTTTTGCAAGTGTGGCAGGTAGCAGTGATCATGGTTGAAACAGAAAAAGGAAATAGGAAATATTGATATTCTTACATCAGGTGTATATACGCATCACGTGTATGTATGTTCCATCACGTTACATCACGCGTATATAAGTGTGTACGCATGTGTATATACGCATGCATAATTGAAAAATTTGAAAGAGTAGGGTAGGGGGTGATGTTTGAACTCCCCAATAACCCCTGCTCCTGGCTACGCCAGTGGCTAATAGTTGCCGAAGGTTCTGTTGCCACCAGAAGGGCTTCTGTGAGGTGCCTGGAGCAGCAACAGATAGGTGACAACATTTAGAATTAGAAATTCATCAGACCATACAACACTTTGTTCTAAAGGTGCTGATAGTGTGTAGTGTGTGTAGCATTAAAAAAAGCATTTCACAGGCTCTGAGCACTTTCCGTTTTGTCGAAACACACAGTAGAAATATCATGATGGTTTTTTGCTCAACTGTGGAATCATGCAATGGCAGTGAGCTTTCCTTTGTCTCCACAGTCAGTTCTGTCAACTGTGTAGTTACTGAGAGCAAAGAAAATAATCTCCTACTGTCTTTACTATAAAATTATGAATTCTTTACTGTGTGCAGTGCTATATTTGGTTTGCATGTTGAAAAGAGTCTTGCGCACTGATCGGCATGTTTTCTGGCTAAATCAAAAATTATTGTAGGGCTCCTTCAATTGGTACGCTTAAATTATGTATGAAATGAACTCAGGTGAATTAATTGTTAACTTTTTGCTTGTTGAATTCAGATGACATCTTTCTTTATGCTCATAGTATGTTGTCAATTATAATCACCCAGAACTTCAAAAGTCTGCAGTATTTCTTTCTCAAAGGCAGATGCACAAACACCTGCATCACTGAACACGCACTCCAGATTGACATCATGACAATGGTGGCTGGCTACCCCACCTTCGGAGAACGTTGCCAGCTTTCTAGTTATGTGCACATGCATTTGCACAAGGCTTACCCTACAAGTGTGGCCAGGAAGGGACGCGACATTCCTCCACTGCCTTTATGTACAAAAACTCTATGGCCGCAGGTTCATAGATTCTCGTGACATGGAGAACATCAGGCACTCAAGGCACGGGGTCAACAAATAGGTGTTATCAACCCAAGATTTTAAGATGTAGCACAGTGACATTCATGAGATGCCGGCCTGTACAGGGTAACTGATTACAAGAACGATCAAGCAGGCCTGTAGCTTTTGAGGGGGTGTTAGCCCCTTCTTCTTTCCCAAAATTTAGATGGTGGTTGTTTTACAGGGGACAAAAATGAAAGTATGTTTTTCAAGGCCTTCACTAAGCTCCTTCCCCCTCCACCCCGAAAAATATTCCTGGCTAGAGGCCTGCGATCAAGTATTTTTGCCTGTGGTGCTATTGGCTACTGAAAAAAGGGGACTGCTGGCCATGCGATTGAGAATTTTCTCTGTTAAGACAGCGCGTGCCTGTCACTGTGGGCGTGCGAGCATCTTCACAGCAGCAACTAAGGGCCAGACAGAAACAAGCTTAAATGGAGAGGCCATCCGGGGGCTCTCATTGTTTTCCAATGAGGAAGGCCCTGACCTAGTGAGGTATGTTTGTGTGACGTGGTGCCAGGATGTCTTTATGCCGGGAAGGGAGCGTGGCCAGAAGGTGGAAGCTCCTCTATGCCTCCCATGGGGGGCACTCTCACGTGCTGCTCACTGCAGCAGCACTGCGTTCCCCACTGGCGGCTACCGGGTATCCAACTAGAAATAGTTAACAAACAAAACATATCTTCCATGCCGTCACTGGTGAGGTCCGGAAATAGAGGGAAATGATGCAAAACAAAGAGGAGGATTGTTGCCACGGAAGCGTTCTTTTTCACATGCAAGTGGAATGTGTTCGTGCAGGTCCACTGGCCGCTTGGGTGATGCAGCGATTCATGAAATTTAATCATTTTTAAAATTTTGCAGGAGTGTTGTGATGTGGAGAACTAAATTTGAATGCTTTCTGATTAAGACAAAACTTTATTAACAACTGTAACACTTATATCTTTGTTCTTAATTACACGTTTCACACTAAAAAAAAACATACAAGTACTGTGAAAGTGTCATTCTGGAAAACAGCCTCTCGCAACTGAAATACGCAAATAATGAGCGAACATTGAACCCAGGATATCTGAAGCAATACGAAAATTGTTAACGATAACAAGCAAGCCATGTCATACTTTACTCAATCACGTTTGTTATGGTGGTGCATAGTACTTCTTTCTTACAGAAGTTGATTACCAAACAAAGCAGATGTTCAAGGTGAAATGGTAGTGGGAATCGATGAGAAATTGTTGAACAGGGAATGCTGCTGGAGACTACGTTTTGGCATCATCTTGAAGAACACTTTTTGTTAAAACATTGGTTTCAGCGACATTCCATGCTAAACAATTTTCTAAAGTGTCAGTGAGCCAACTGCATGTAATTTAGGGAGAGTATTACATGTAACTAAATGCCCACAAAGTTTCAAAATGGCTACATGAATTTCCATGAACAGGGAGGAGCCTATAATCAATAGATATCATTTGAACTACATGCCAAAAGTAAGATATGAACAAACCAGTGTAGCCAGAGAAACCCGCATTCAAGGCTTTCATTTAACATATTTTGTGGGCAGCAGTATGTTCTCGTCATGACTAATTAGTAGTGTTGCGACATTGCGCCTATGTCTATCCTGTCAGGTTTGCCAAGAACTGGGTCTGTTGATGTACTCATGCAAAATGAATACTTGCTCAAATAATAGATCCAAATATTTGTGCTCACCCGTTTTCGCCAGAAAACGTGAAAAAAATCTGCGTGAGACTGGTAACTCCTAGTTTAACGCACCACAGAGCCGCGCAGAAAATGTGATGCCCTGACTTAGCCATCTTTATCTCATGCATGGTTGACCTGCTCAGCATAGCTTACTACGGCTTCTGTTTCCTGTATGCCACGTCAAATGTCTTAACTTTGCTGTATTTATACTTGGCATGTCAACTCAGTGAGATAACTGCAGAAGATCAGACTTGTGATATTTATTGCTAAGCGAGTGGCAAGGGTGAGCGGCGGCAAGCGCTAGAAGCACAAATCATTGAGTTCCCACGCTTCACCTGATTTAAAAATCTCAAAATGTGAAATAAAAAGGAGAAAAAGCAACAATAGAAGACGTTTTTACGGCTCAATTTTTTTGTTAATAATTTGGCACATTCCACGTACCTTGGAAATTGATGTTATACGAATCATGCTGATGGAAGGTGACTATGTTGTATTTTTTTGAGTGAAATGTGAAGAAGTTGTGCCAAAAATATGCACAAACACACGCAAAGACTTGCGTTAAACAGCCATATATGTTTTATTAAGCAGCGTGTTTAAGGTTGCATAATGATGTCAGCAGCATAAATATTAGCTTCACGAAAAGCGGTAACATAAATCAACTTCAGTGGATTGCACCTAACTACAATTGTCATTAACCCAACGTGATGGTCATATCATAGTATGCATGTAATCTTTATAAAATTAGCTGGCCAGTACTGCAGCCAGGATTGACGTTGCATAAGCATTAGTCTATTTGAAAAGTAGCTCCAAAACATGGTGTGGCTGTGTGATAGAATACTTGATTGCCGCGCAGAATGCTGGGGTTCCATTCTTGCTGGGACTCTGACATTTATTCTTTGCATTTGTTGGGTCAACGCTGCCGATGTCAACTTTTTTCTTAACGCTCACACATTAAAATTACCCCTGTCTGTTCTTGGTGTTCCTGGGTAGATATAAACTGTCCCTCACCTGGGGCACATACCCACATACCTGTTGCACATACCCATCTGTGGGTTTGTGCCACACACCTAGTTGAAAGGCTTTGATGACGTACACAATGGGAGTGTGACATTATTCATGTCATGACCTGCAAGTCATGTTTGTCAAGCCATCTTACCCTTCCATACTAATTTTGGTTTACCCCAAGTTAAGGATGTGATCACAAGAACACCCAGATGTAGGCAGCTAGACAGACAGATGGACGGACACACACATGCGCACTCAAAGTACGTGTACTATACAAGGAAATTAAAAACTTCGCATTTAAAAACTCTTAAAATGACAATATTTGTGTACATTCATATAAATGTCACTTAGTTGCACCAGATCATGACATTCTAGCAACCGTTACGAATGCACATGTTCCTTGAAACTTAAACTGGTTCTCAGTTTTTGGAGCCTGGCGTGGCCTGCATAGGGAACAAAGCCCAGTGTTATGGCGGCATGGCTGCCACGCTGCTGTTTGGCTGGCATTCTTGGCAATGAACCAATGCGGTGCTGACATAGTGTACTAGCTGGGGTACGAGACTCAGTAGGATGGGCACTCTCGATTCCCACAGAATTAATCTTCAGCCTTGCATCACAGCATCTCTCATGTCTAGATTGTTACTTTTTGATTCAATACCCCAGAACTTAGTTTTTAAATAATGTGATAGCACATAAGTGCATCATTGAATGGAAGGACTCGAAATTAGCTATTGTAATTATTATGCTTTGTATGTGAACCTATTTCTCAGCATTTTATGGTATATGTTTCAGTGTTTTATTGGGTGCATATGCCACGGTGCCAGTTTTCAGCTTTATAGCGAAAAAATAAATGTCTGTTTCAACACTTTATTTGAAGGTACTTCATTTATTGTGAAATCAATATGTTGTTCATGTTGTTTTTTTTTGTTGCTGTATATGTATGTAGTAAACAGTGCTACAAAAGCAGCACCTCAAGATACTGTTTATTGTGCAGTCTATCCTCATCAAAGCTTGTTAGTCTTGCTGCTTCCCAAATAGCAAATAAACTGGCTGTTGTATACACTGTTCTGCATATTTCTCATGGGGTACTATATATACATCTGTATTTAACCACAGTATCGTTTTTTTACTTGTAGGAGTTCGTATACTGCGGTGTCTGGGCTGCTCTTTATTTCACAGCTGCCATAGCTGCAGCTGTCAAAGGCAGATATCAAGAATGTCTGGCAGCTGCTGCTGTAAGTATTCTTTCAGTTTCATTGACCATGCCACAGGTTCCCTTACATTCACAGAACCAGGAATATACAGTTCTGGTAATTAAACACCTACTGGAGGTTTGTGAAATTGTCTATTTTGTGCCAAGATTTGTGTGTGTGCACGTGTGTGTGTACAGTAGTGGCATATTGAAAGGAGACAGTTCTTGTTAGTATAACGACTGCCATAAGCAATTGCTCATGATAGCTGCTTCATATCGCTGCAAATGTGGCTGCGTAAGAAAGTTAGCACTTAAGTGTGTGTTCAAATCTAAACTTCACCGATATGACACTAGCTGTAGACACTGGAAATAAAGTAGATATGGCACATAGCCCTAAATTTTTTTTAATTTAAATCTGCAAGTACTGTATGTGCGCTCTCTGGGTGAAGCAAATGACCTTGTTGGCCACACGTTCAGGGACATTATGTAGTAATACAGTCTGACCTGTATATATTATACACGGGTAAATCGAATTATCCTTTGTTTTCCTATTTTTGATCACAGTAATGCTCTAATGTCAATGCATAGCAAAATTTATGGCTACATCAAACAAAAACAGCCAGAATACTTCAGATATCAAACATTGGGTAGTGGGAAATGTCCAAGGAAGTTTACTTTCTTTCAAGTTTTTCGGAAGCTTTTGGCTTTTCCTCACGGAAGAGGATTTTGCTACTTGCATTTAGGAGACTGAGCAGTGCGATTTGGAAGATGCTGCATGTACTTACTATACTCAACGAGAACTTTTATTGACAGCACTTTGGAAGCTACAAAAACAAAATGCATGCCTACTATGGTGCCAAAACAATAGTACTCAAGTTTACTGATAGTTTTTTTTTTCATTTGCCTTGCTGAAATAAATACTGCCTTATTTTTTATGAGACGGAAACAATCGCAGGAGGTTGTGGGTAAAACAGTTATTGTGTACTTTCCTTTTCTTTCCATTTCTTAGACAGTACCACCTTTTCAGCTTTCCAAGGAAACATGGCATCCACGACGTCAATGTCCGGCTGGAATTGCGCTGTTTAGTTCTCCAAGAAAAATATATTTGTAATAGGAAATGAAAATGCACACTGAACAATAGAAATGTTTCTCTCATTCATAATTTCCATGTATATCTTATTGAAGTGCATTCGTTGCAAGTGAGCAAAACTGAAATCAGTTGCAAGCTGCTGTACTAATTGCAGACAGAGCAACACAAATGTGCAGAAGCCCTGCCTTTGTAGCCTTTGTAGCCTTCGTTTTAATGTCAAGATCAGTTGTCACAGAGTATAGAAGCTACCGCTTGCTTTCACGTGCTTTCTGCCCCATGATTCGTTGTTGTTGAGCCTGTGGCCTTTCTTGTGAAATCTCCATTCGCTTCACCTCTGGTTTTGCTCAATGCTTTGCACTTGCCCGCAAGGCCTCCCTAGCTTTTCTCTTCAACTACCTCATCTCGCACCACAGAAGCAAGAGACGGGGAGGAGGGTGGAGGCGGTCGCCATATGTCTAGACCACCGTGGTCTATACTGAAGCCGCCAGCGCTGCAATTGCTGTGGACAGGTTGCAGTTGTGTTTTATTCATTTATGATTGCCCATTTTCATTGTTAGTTTTACGATGTTTGGTATATACATTGGGCGCTGTAAAAATGAGCATAGAATGAACATAAAAAAAAGAAAACTATAACCGAGTGAACAAATGTGCATACAGGTATGCTGTACGCTCTGGTTTTTTCCGCAGTCTACTCTGCCTTTAGCATAGTCAGTCAGCACGATTTCTCCAGCAGCTGGACGCGCGAGGCATGCGAAACTTTTTTTCTGGGGAGTGTGGGGATTGAGACGGCTGTAAAGAAACCCACCGACGCTCATTCTTGGAGGCTGTGTCCATATTAGCGCGTGTCAGCCAGTGGCCACAAGGTGGCGACTCTGCTTTCTCAGGGTGAGAGTTACTCAATATGCTACCTTTAGGTAGCAGAGTTGCCCCACTGATAGAACTCCCCGCTCGCGCCCCTATTCGCCAAGCGCGCTCACGTGCGCAGAAAACGTTCATTTTAGAGAAAGCCAACTTTACGGCCGTGCGAGCGCTGCGACCGCCGCGCCACTAGCGCCACCGCTGCCCGAGCAGTCCGGCGAGGCGATCCCTCTGAGTGCGGAAGTACTTTTTCGTTGGTGTTGTGGCTGTGTCCCGTGTTGTTTGTTTTTAGGGAACGTCAGTGTGTGGTGTCTGTGCGGTGCAGCGCCGTGACTCAGTGCTACGTAGTTGCCACGATGACCGGATCCTAAAGCTTTGTATAGATATGCCGAAAATTCTCGTTTGCTTTTGTAAAACACAGAGGGATAGGTCTAGCAATTGTTTTATCGAGCCACCTGCTTAATCGTTTAAAGCGCCAAAAAACTACGCGAAACGAGCGATTTGCGGAACTTAAGTTGTCGTGAATAGTATACACGATTCTCGACAAATTAAGTCAAGGCTTTCTTGTTTGCTACTTAAAGCAAAAATATCTTCCTATTCTGACCATTATTTATTCAAGTTTTCCCTTTTTTTCCTTCGAAGCGAAAGCAATTGCACCAGCAACGTGTTGTGAGCGAGCGAGAAAACGCATGGAATGGCTGGGCTGCATCGGCTCCTACATTCGGACGGGGTGGCTTTCCTGCATGACTTAGACGTCTCATTGGGCAAGATGGCAGATCTATGCACAACTCTGCTATCTAAGAGTAGCATATACAGTAACTCTACTTGGGGTCAATGTGCACGACGCGGCACTTGTGTGGCCAACTGTGATGAAGTGGTTTTGTTTTTTTAACCTGGGTCGTGCACAATCACTTTAACGGGCAGCATAACACGTTTGCAGACATCTCATCCGTCCCTTTTTTTTGTTGTTGTTACATACTCTAGTGATCCTGGGACAGCGCTTCCTCCATTTTATTAGCTGGCTCTAACCACAATAGAAAGGACTTCACGAGTTTGTCACATGCTTCACACTGACATCACACATGAATGAATCGCGCATGAAAAACAGCTGAGAGTGTGACGGGAGAGTGGTCCCCTTCACTTTTGCTGTGAATCACGTGCACGCTTGCAGGGGTTGTTGCTAACATTGTCATGATCATCAGAGAGTTTTAGTGTGTCCGCAAACATTTTAATGTGAGCATTAGCCTCTACTGAGTGGCCATGGTATGCATAGGGGTGTGCACGGAGGGAAGGGTGAGGGGCAAGGGGGCTGCCTCTTCTAGTCATCTTAAGAAGGGGGAGTGCAAAGTTAGCCTCATAAATTTATATAATAGGGAGGGGGCCTGCAACAAACTTCTGCCCCCCCCCCCCTTAAGGGAAACCTTGCGCATGCCTATAACGCCCAAGGTGCAATAAGCTTCACCTTGAGAAGAGAGGAGTGAGACAGAACGCACTCGAGATGGTGGCAACAACGCAGCTGGTCTTTTCCCAGATGCTAACACAGGTTACTAAGATAATTTCTTTGGCCTGGGACAGATGAATGACCCATTTGAAGCCCTGGTTACAGTAGTGGCATAACACGTGTCCCAGAAGCTGCCATGTGGCAGTAATAGAGACTTCCAGTTCTGGAGCCCCTGGTGGATTTCATACGTCAGCCCTTCTGTTTTTTTTTGTACAATTAGTAATACAAGCTGGCACCTAATCTATAAACACAAGGCAAGGAAATATAACATTTGCTCAATTAGATAGCTGGTCATTACACTAGTATTTTGGAACAACTTGAGAGCATATATTTTACAAATGAGGAGGCATTTAAGGGATAACCTGTTTGTTCCTACCCAGTCTAAAAAATATCCATTCGAATATAACACAGATTATTATATGTGGCTTTTCTAGACACCACTGGAGCTTCCAAAAACATTAATTAGGAAATCTTATGGACATAGTGAAAGAGGCTGCCATAGACAATGACTGCATAAACTCGTGAGGAAGATTGAGATATGCTGAGAAATTGTAGTCCTCATGAATTGGAAAGGAATAAGTAGCAAAGAGTTTATATATTTATATAGGGAAGGGGCTGGGGCAGGAATGTTTGTTGCCCAGCTGTTATTCGCGCTATACATGATGAGGATACAAAACGTTATAGAATGACGCAACACTGGTTTCAGTCTTCCACACAAATAGATGAGTGTAACACTTATGCAGCAGCTTCCACGTTTATGTTGTGATGGTGTCTTATTTGCGGATAACCGCGATGTTTTACAGGTCATTTATCTAGTAAAGCAGAGCATGGAGGTAGGACACACTCAGACAGGAACGTGAATTTCCAGAACTAGAACTTAGTGTAACAAATGAGGACGGATAATATTAAGCAATGCCAATAATCAGGTTACATCAATATAGGTTAAGTAAATACCGACGCTAAGATAACACAAGTACCTCGAAGTACAAACTATTGAGGGGGATATAAACAGAAAGATACATAAAAAAGCTACCACAATAAATTGAAAAAAGAATGCTGTAATAATAAAGCACATCGATTGATTCATATGTGGGGTTAGACATCCCAAAACCACTATATGATTATGAAAGAGGTCGTAGTGGAGAGCACCGAAAATTTCGACTACCTGGGGTTCTTTAACGTGAATCTAAATCTGACCGCACAAGCCCACAGCATTTTCGCCTCCATCGAAAATTCAGCCACCGCAAATAATAAAGCACAGCATGTTATGGGAATACAATGGGTACAAGGCACTTCGAGGTCTGTGGAAAAGTGTAATGGTCCAGGAACTTATATATGGGAACTCAGTGTGGTGCATGAAGTCAGAGGTGCAATCAGGACTGGGTGTAAATTCAAAGACTCTGGGACACATTGAGTTGGCCGCTCATACGAAGATGACCCGCTAGGCTGTAAAGGGTCATATAGAATAAGCAAAAATTGAGGTTACAAATGCTCAGCACAAAATTAGATTTTATGAGAGGCTAAGGAAGAAAGCTGACAGACGTTTTTGTCAGGGATCAATTTATACACACACAAGGCTAAAGTCTGGAACATAGTCGGTAGGATAGCAGGAAAACAAGTACACACACTTCCACTCGTAAACACCCAGGGTGATACCTTGGAAGATCAGGCAAACTTCCTCGGTGCACACTTCAAACGGGTGTCCAGCTCGTCCCACTATACTGACACTTTCCAAAAATACAGAACAAGAATAGAAAAGCAGAAACTCGAACACAAACGCACTAGATACGAGGCATATAACCAAGCTTTCAGTCTAGCTGAGCTCCGAACATCTCTAAGCTCTTGCAGTACCTCTTCCCCAGGTTCTGACCGTGTGGTGTATGAAATGTTAAAAAACATACCAATCTAAACACGAAAAACCTTACTTTGTTTGTACAATGCTATCTGGTTTTCTGGCACTATCCCTACCTCCTGGAAAGAGGCTATTATTATTCTCGTTTTGAAAGAGGGCAAGGACCCTTCTTTAGCTTCGAGTTACAGGCCTATTGCACTTACAAGCTGCTTGTGCAAAGTCTTCGAAAAAATGATAAACTGCCAACTTGTACATTTCCTTGAAACAAACAATTTGCTCGACCCATTTCAGTACGGGTTTCGATAGAGTAGATCCACCACAGACCACCTTGTCCGTATCGAGGCACAGATCAGAGACTCTTTCGTCCATAAACAATATTTTCTCTCTGTGTTCCTCGATATTGAAAAGGCTTATGATACAACATGGCGCTTTGGAATTCTAAGAGACCTGTCCCACCTTGGCGTGCGCGGAAGAATGTTTCACATAATCGAAAGTTACCTGTCAAACCGGACATTCCGTGTCCGAGTGAACAGCGTTCTTTCCCAAACATTTGTCCAGGAAACAGGCGTGCCGCAAGGTGGTGTACTTAGCTGCACACTTTTTCTGATCAAAATGAATTCCTTGTGCTTGTCCATTCCTAGCAATATGTTTTATTGTACATATGTCGATGACGTCCAGCTTCACTTTAGATTTTACAATCTGGCAATGTGTGAGCGGCAGGTTCAGTTAGGTTTAAACAAGGTCTCCAAATGGGCAGAGGAAAACGGATTCCGACTGAACCCACAAAAAAGCACGTGTGTCTTGTTCTCCCGAAGGAGAGGCATGCACTCAGAACCCGACATTGAACTGAACGGTCAACGTCTGTCTGTTAATGCGGAGCATAAATTCTTAGGCTTAATCTTAGACAAGTTTACCTTCGTACCACACATCAAGTATTTAAAAACAAAATGTTTAAAAGCCATGAATGTTTTAAAAGTGTTGTCACGTACTACATGGGGTAGTGACAGGCAATGTCTCATGAATCTGTATAGAAGCCTCATTCGCACCCGCTTAGATTATGGGGCCATTGTTTATCAGTCTGCGACTCAAAGTGCTTTGAAGATGCTGGACCCCGTGCACCATTTGAGCATCCGCCTTTCTACGGGTGCTTTTCGCACCAGCCCCGTAGAAAGCCTTTACGTTGAGTCAAATGAGTGGTCGCTTCATCTGCAGAGAACTAACATGTCTTTTGTATATTTCCTTAAGGTGAAAGCAGAGAAGAAGCACCCCTCATACTCTACTATTAACAATTTGTCGAGCTCCAATGTGTTTCAAAACAGGCCTTCGATGAGGCAGCCCTTCTCAGTTCGCCTGAAGGGTCTAGCTGAGGAAACTGAAGTGTCACTTGAACACAGTTTAATGGCTCCTGTAGCATACCCGCCACCGTGGCAGTGGCAGACTATAGACTGTGATGTCTTTTCTAGAAGTTACAAAACATGCGCCTATTGCCCATATCCGAACATACTTCCTGGAACATCAACACAAATACACACGTCCCGAGTTCTTTACAGATGCCTCCAACTCCTCTGTGTTCTACGCTGCTGTCGGCCAGCATTCTTTTCGGATGCTGGCCTTCTACATCCAGGCACAAGTATCTTCACAGCGGAAGCTTATGCGATACTTTTGGCGGCTAAACACATCAAGCAATTACAAATACAAAAAGCAGTAATTTATACAGACTCCCTCGGTGTGGTAACGGCTCTGCACACTCTTAAAAAACAAAAAAACCCTGTCCTCGTCTCACTTTACTCCATTTCATGCACACACTACACACTCAAACAACATGTTGTAGTGTGCTGGGTGCCAGGGCATCGTGAGATCCAAGGCACCGTGAGCGTGGATCATCTTGCTGCATCCGTCCACGAAAGCACTGCCACTACACCCATATCAATCCCGTCCCTTGATCTTAAGCCGTCTCTCAAACGAAACCTCGGGGACTACTGGCAGAGCAAGTGGGATAGACACGCACGAAATGAAACTACACATTATTAAGCCACACCTTGGCTATTAGCTGCCAGTATCAAAATCGCGTCATACAGAGGTAATACTAACGAGGTTCAGGATAGGACACACATACACGACACGCACATATTTTTGTCCGGTGGCGATCCACCATTGTGTGACAGATGTGGTGAAGCATTAACAGTTCTTCACATGTTATTCCAGTGCAAACAGTTAGAAACTCTAAGAAAACAACACTTTCCATTACCCTACCAACAACATATACCTTTACACCCTGCAATGTTCGTCAGTAGGAAACTGCTTTTGAGTCATAAATAATTGTTAGTGTTTTTAAAAGAAATTCGTAGTTTTCATATCATATACCCGGGCATTCCGTAGCACGATCCAGAGAGGTTTTCGCTGCGGTGGCTACACAACAGAGCACTTGCCTCACGGCCCTTGGACGCAAGGGTATAAACGAGTGAGGCACTTGTGCTAATGTCATACATGTCCACCATTGTTTTCTGTTATCACCAACTTTTGTCATCTATTCACACCACACACACCTTTCACGGCATGGTCATGATTTTATTACTTGTATGTTTTTACCCGTCTTACCGCGAGGAATTTTATGGCCCTTGTACAGCCGCTTATCACAATAATTGTCCATATCTTTAGTAAAATGAACTGGCGCTCTTTGGCCGTGAAATGGCCCTTGCGCCACGAAACATCAAACACCATCATCATCAGAGGCTAAGGAGTATGAAGAATATGATAAGCAAAAATAGCTGCCCCGGTATTTGTATAGGATGAGTGTTGACTCACAAAGTTACACCTCGGTAGTGTTATATGGCACCGATTTCCTGCAAGACTCGGCTGCAGTGCGTGGGACATATGCAGCTCAGGGCAAAATTCTTAGTCACTCTAGCAATACGATACGCTATCCGTCTTCACAGTGAGGTCTACAGACTCGCAACAGGCATGTCACGCCTTCCTATCAGGACATGGCATCCCAAGAGCGGCCCACCAAATTCTCAAATTCCACTAACTGAGTAAACAGTACTTTTCGCATCCACTTACTCTGGACTCCTAGTCATTGCCCGCCTCTCTGCCGGGCAATGAATGCGCACACGCTGTTGCCCGCGAAATTTCCCTCCTGGCGGCCCGCAAGGTGAGGCGACCATTTCGGATTGGGGGATCCTCTTCTCACTTACCAAGACATTCTTCGTCAGTACAGGAACGTCCGTCACACTCGGAACGCCCCACCGCCATCTTTCTCGCGAGAGGAGGCAGTAGCGTTACACCAGCTACAGACTGAAACATTTCCCACTCTAGTATCACTTCATAAATTTTACCCGTAGTGTTATGCAGATCGTTGCCCCGGCTGTGGAAACTCGCCCATGACCTTCCATGTCTCGATCGAGTGCACTGCGAACATCTTTCCTCCCTTACCTGCTTTCCTTCATCCTTTACGTAACGAGGAGCTGTGGGATGATGCTCTCTGCGATGGTCCTCCTGAGGTCGTCCGAGCTTTGATACAGCGGGTCAGGCTCGTCGCTGGAGTCGTCCTAGGGACCCCGGACTAGAGGTTTTCCCACACCCTCCTTCTCCATGCTTTTGTAAATAAAGACGTTTCTCTCTCTCTCTCACAGTGGAGAAAAACTTAGTACACCAGCTGGCAGTGTAAGCAATTCGACAACATCGGATGTTGAGGGAAAAGTCAAAGAGGCAAAAAGAATTGAATTGATAGTAGCTATAAAAAAAAGAAATGATTTGAGTAATTAGCAAAAGGATGGAGTAAAAGCAAAAGCAGGGAATCATTTTCTGAAAACTCAAAAAGAAGTGCCTTATTATATGAAGTGCTGGCAGGCTACCATAGAACACATTACAAACAGAGTAAGTGAGTAAAAACTTTATTGAATGCCCGGTGGTATTTAACGGGGTGGGACTACAAGCACTCCAGCCTAGGTGACAGCCTCGAGTCCTTGGACACGGGTGGCTTTGTGGGCATGCCGGACTGCTCACAGTTGATCGGCGAGGTTGCAGCTGAGCAGAGCCACCTCTCATCACGCTTCTCGGTTCAAAACTGCCATGTCTACCCGATTCATAGAAGATATGTGCATGCTACCGGTGCACTCCCGCAACATTTGCTGCAGCGTCGCTCTTGCTCCACATGCTTTACAGTCATCAGATGTATAAATATCTGGATAACAGAGGCGTAGGATCACTGGGTTCGTGTACGTGTGAGTCTGTAATTGTCTCCAGGCAACCTCCTGTTTCTTGTTTAGTTGTTTTGTGGCAGTGGATCTTTGCATCTGTTCAGTCTGTAGTGTTGGGTGATATCTCTGAAAGTGGTCATGCGATCCTCCCACCTCCACTCCCGCATTGTCCTTGATGTCTGCGAGACATCAGGGCTGCCGGCAGGTGCCACAGCTCGGTGTGCAAGGCCTCCAGCCGCGGCGTGGGCAGTCGCATTGCCCGCGAGTGGAGGATCTGTGTGGGGGGGGGGGGGGGTCCATACGAGGAAACTGTCGTTTTTGTGGCAAGTACTGTCGTCGCGAACTTTAAGAATGTGTGCTGCTTCTCGGGAGATCTGGCTACTGGCGAAGTTGTGTATGGCCGCCTGAGAGTCGCCTATGATCACTTCGGCAACCGTGGTAGCTATAGTGAGGGCTATCGCTGCTTCTTCGGCCACCTTCGTTTCCTCGGTGCGTATTGTAGCGCTCGCGATGGAAGTTCCTGCGTGATTCGTGATCGCTACGGCAAAACCGCTCGTAACTGGCTGTGTCTACGTAAACGGCGTCTTGACTGTTGCCGAACTTCTTTTCCAGATCTTGTGTACGTTTGGTGCGCCGACCGATGTGATGAGTGGGATGCATATTCCTGGGCAATGGTAGAACGACGATGTGCTCTCCAATATGTCTGGGTATTCCGAACTTTTCCCCACGCTGCGTGTGGTAGTTTATTTATTATTTTATTTATTTATTTATTATTACTGTCAACCCTCGCTTGAGGGTCATAACAGGGAGAGAGTACAATGAGTACAAACAGAACACCTAAAAAAAACCACTAAGCAATAAACACAGGAAAACAGAATGGGCAGTACTTCAACCATTACCAAAATAAGCATAAATTTCTCTGTCAAAAGTTTGTACATGGGTACTATTAATAACATGTTGTGGTAAAGAATTCCATTGTTCTATAGCATCCGGGAAAAATGACCACCGAAAGATGTCAGTGCGAGCGCTGAAAGGTTCAATGGGGGCATCATGATTCAATCTAGTGCTACGTTTTCCGGGAAGGCGTATGTACTCGTCTTTAGGTATTTTGAATATCCCTTGGATTATACGAAATAATGTTTTAAGTTTTTGTTTCCGTCTTCGAATTTCCAGTGATTCTAAATTGCATGAATTTAGCATATCAGTTACTGAATCCCGCCTTCTAGATCACACAAACCGAGCTGCACGCCTCTGAATACGTTCTAACTTGGTGACCAAGTGTTTCTGGTGAGGGCTCCAAACCACAGAGGCGTATTCCAGTCTAGGTCTAATATATGTGTGGTATGCAAGCAGCTTTACGTGTTTCGGTGTTTTATGCATCTTTGCTCGTAGAAAACAGTTTTTTAAATGACTTGGAACAAACCGATTCAATGTGACGGTTCCAAGTTAGGTTGTTCGTAATTGTCACCCCTAAGTATTTAAAATGGGGCGTTTTACTGAGTTTATTGCTCCTGATGTTGTACTGAAAATTGAGAACATTTTTCTTATTGGTGTTGTGTACATATGTTGTTTTTTTAAAGTTAATTTGCACATCCCATTCACAACACCACAATTCCAAATCTTCAAGGCACTTATTGAACTCGAGTTGATCATCAGTACAGCTTACAGGCATATAAATCTAACAATCATCAGCATAAAGTTTCATCTTAACAGGTGGCTTTACAAAAGTACTTATATCATTTATGTACAACAAAAACAACAGCGGGCCAAGCACGGACCCTTGAGGCACACCTGAAAACACATCTAGCGTAGCTGAAAAAGAACCATCAATCCTCACTGCTTGCTTGCGTTTGCTCAGGTAGGCGCCAATCCAATTTAAAATTTCATCACTGAATCCCATTTTACTCAGTTTAAAAAGCAGTTTAGCGTGGTTTACAACATCAAAGGCTTTAGCAAAATCAATACAAATTACATCAACTTGTTTGCGATCGTCTATAGCCGAGCTGAAATCATGAATTGTTTGAATCAATTGCGTCACTATGGACTTGCCACTTCTAAATCCATGCTGACAGTCATTAAGTAATTGATTAACCTCCAAGTGAACCATGATATGCTTTGCTATTATATGCTCTATGACTTTGCAGCAAACAGACGTCAGTGACACAGGACGATAGTTGCTAATAATTATTCGGTTGCCGGCTTTAAACAAAGGTATGATAATTGTGCAGAGCCAGTCCTGTGGAATAGTGTGAGTTTCTAAAGATTTTTTGAAGATAATAACAAGGAAGAACGATACCCAATCTGTGTATCTTTTCAGAAAAGCCGTTGGTATCTTGTCCGGACCGCTAGCCTTCTTTGCATCCAGATTTAGCAACCGAGAAAATACACCTTCTTGATCAAACAGTAAGGGTTCCATAGGACATGCGCATAAATAATGCAAGTTGCTATCACCGCGCACATCTGACGGCATTGTGAACATGGACTGGAAAAACCTGTTAAACTCGTCTGCTATCTCAGTCTTTTGCGTCACTGTTCTCGATCCGGCAGTGATCTGTTCAATTTTTTTCTTTTCTGCCGCTCATATAAAGCCAGAACTTCTGAGGCGCACTCTTCAGAAATTCTGCGAGGATATGTTTGAAAAACTTACTCTTTGATTCGGACAAGGCTTCTTTTAGGGTTTTACGAGCTTGAGATAATTCAGTAGTGTTCCTCCCTTTTTTCCGTAGTCTTTTAATTTTTCTTTTCATGTGAACTATATTCTTGGTTATCCATGGGCTGCGTTGTTTTACCTTTTTGAGACGAGACGGGATGAATCTCTGTATACAGGTGTCCACGATTGCCTTAAATTGATTCCACAATATCTCAACGGACTCGTATTCTGAGGCAGACTGAAATTCGTCGAAGGCGGCTTCTAAAAAATCTAAAATAGAAGTGTCGTCCAGTTCTGCAAAATTTTTAACTTTTACACGCGAAACAGGCTTTGGACAATCGCTTTTCTCTGTGGCAATGTTGATAACAACTAACCGGTGGTCTGATATGCCCGCTTCCACTGACACCATGTAGCCATCCAACTGGCTTGTTACGAACACAAGGTCGAGCAATGACTTCGTTTCCGTGGTTATTCTAGTGACTTCCTTCACGATTTGTGTAAGATTGTGTGAAAACATTATCTTTAATAATTTATCTCCGCTTGCAATTTCGATATTACCAGGCATCAGGGTTTCCCAGTTAATATGGGGAAGGTTAAAATCACCAGCCATTATCATCCGTGTGCTATCGTTTATATTGTTGCAAAGAAAAGTATTTTGGATCATCTAAAAATTCAGGCGATGTACAGGGGGGTCTATAAACGGCTCCGATTAAGTATACCAGGTTTTTGTAAGTTATCCTATACCATACGGACTCCTGTAACTTGAATCAATTAGTGCTGCCCGAATTGAAGATTTCACGACAATCGCAACGCCACCCCCTCGAGAATCTCGGTCCCACCTTAACATGGTGTATCCCACGGGAACAATGCAATCGCTGGATACAGGGCTGCTGAGCCATGTTTCTGTTATAATTATTACGTGAGGAGACCGTGATAATATCAGACACTCTAGATCTGTTACTTTGTTTGCAATGCTACGAGCATTTAACAGGATGACAGTAGCTATGATGATGACGGGCTTACACCAGGAGGGCTCTGGGAGGCGATAGATTCATTTGATGCCTCTTGTGAGTTATTTTGTTCGCCCTTTCCCCGCCTGCTCTGCAACGGGAAACGTTTTTGCAGTTTATGGTCCCAGCCATAAAGCCTGCTATCTATTTTAAGCTTATCGTGAACCAGCGTTGCTTTTTTCCCTTGAGCCCTATCTGCTGCCGCACTATCCCACAGTTTCTGTCGTACTTGTACTGTTTCTTGGGTATAATTGTTGCTCACGCTAATCGAACGGCCTTTCAGTTTGCCACAGTTCTTCATTACACATTCCTTCTCTTTGAAATAATAAAATTTCATTATGACCGGCCTAATTTTTCCAGTTTGTTTTCTGCCAATTCGATGTATTCTCTCTATTGTTGTGGCGTGGACCCCGAGTATTTTACGAAACACGTTTTTACAACAGACGCCATTAGGTCCGCCTCAGTTTCAGATTTTTGCTCAGGAATGCCGAAAACTAAGAGGTTATTCGACTTCGGTTTTCATAATCAAGAAGTTTTTCTGCCTGCCGCTGCACGACAGACTCTAGGTATTCAATTCGTGCGTTTAGTTCTTGAATTAGCTCAAGAGATTGTGTAAGTTTGTCGGTCTTAGCATTTAGAGCCGCTATATCTGCCTTAATTGTTTTGGTCGTGTCGCTGGCTACTTTTTCATTTTTTAGGATTTCCTTCAGCATGTCTTTAGTATCAGGTCCCGGGTTTTCCTATATGTCACTCGACATCAACAGGCACAAAATTACAGACCAACAATCGACCACAATAGCACAGCACGTTCGAGGGCACGGCAGAACCAACAAAAATCGATTGTCACTACGGTAAGTAACAGTGTCATACCGGGAACTAACCTGCAAAACAAACAGCAGCGGTTTCAGCATGCTGTTGCCGGCAGAGTTGCCGTGCCCTCTGAAGAACATGTCAGTCCGCTTCTTAAGTGCATTTTCTGTCGATTACGTCACCCCTGTCGGTAGCCAGCCGGCGAACGATGAGTCCACGATGCCGCATCGATGAATGAGCACGGACGCTATCACTTCGTTTTTGGTGCTTATCGCGGAAGTTGTAGGCGTAACCCACGGCAATGCCTGCAAAACAAACAGCAGCAGTTTCAGCATGCTGTTGCCGGCAGAGTTGCCGTGCCCTCTGAAGAAGTTCATGTCAGTCCGCTTCTTAAGTGCATTTTCTGTCGATGACGTCACCCCTGTCGGTAGCCAGCCAGCGAACGGTGATTCCACGATGCCGCATCGATGAGTGAGCACGGACGCTATCACTTCGTTTTTGGTGCTTGTTGCTGAAGTTGTAGGCGTAACCCACGGCAACGCCTTCAACTCGTTCCAAGTGACGCCTTCGATGAGTGTGATGAGAAGCGCCAAGATAAACTCGACCAGAAGACCCGTGGCGATGAGCATTACAGAGTCCGCGTTGACAGTGCAGGAGCGAAGATCCGACTACTACTACCACCCGCACACTACACCGCAGCAGTGGACTCACAGAACACCTACCAAATTAGAGAACGGAAACTGTATGCCCAGTCTTTCAAGGATGCGTTGACCAGTTCTGGTTCTCGACAAACGTTCGTACTGGGCGATGTTGTGTGCTTCGATTAGTTCATCTAGGGTATTGTGCAACCCCAGCTCGAGAAATTTTTCCATGCTAGTATTTATTGGCAAGGCTATTGCGCGTTTGTGCGCCTTGCGGATGAGACAGTCTAGCTTGGTTCGTTCAGTCGCCTGCCACTTAAGGTAGGAGGCGATGTACGTTATGTGGCTCATCACGAAAGCATGTACCAGACGGATGGTATTGCTTTCTTTTATTCCGCTGTGGCGATTTGTTATTCGTTGCAGTAGCCGGAGCATTCCATTTACATCACCATCTACTCTGCATATGGTTTCACCGTTGTGGCCATTGGCCGACAGGTGCAAGCCCAGTACTCAAATGTTGTTAACTCGTGGGATGACAACGCCATCTGATGTTACTACTTTAATATCTCCGTCTGCACGCTCGCTGGAAGAATAAGCATTCTTGGGTTTACGGCCCCTGCATGTGTAGAGAAGGAGCTCTGATTTAGCCGCAGAACATTCGAGGCCCGTGTCGCGAAGGTAGTTCTGTACCACGTCGACCGCCTCCTGCAACGTTTGCTCGATGTGCCCGTCATTCCCCTCGGCAACCCAGAGGGTGATATCATTGGCGTATAAGCTGTGGTGGAGGCCTTCTATCTCAGCCAATTTTCGTGGTAACCCAACAAGGGCGAGGTTAAAAAGCACGGGCGAAATTACAGAGCCCTGCGGGGTGCCTGTGCAACCCATGTCTATATCTCACGAGACTATTCTGCCGATCGCTTAGCGGGTCCGGCGACCTGTAAGGATAACCCATACGTAGTGGTACATTCTTGCGCCCAGTCCCAACGCTCGTATGCTTTCAAGTATCGCGGTGTGTTTAACATTGTCAGACGCTTTCTTGAGGTCGAGCCTGAGTATTTCTTTTGTAGATCGCGTGGTATTGTCTACAATATCATGTTCGAGTTGAGGCATAACGTCCGCGTGGAAAGGTTACGATAGAACCCCAGCATTGTGTGCGGGAGCATGTCTCTGTCCTCGAGGTAGTTCATACGACGAGCGAGAACCACGTGTTCCATGACCTTACCAACTCGGGAAGTCAGAGATATTGGTCGAAGATCGTCAATCTCTACTCGTTTTCCCGGTTTGGGGATCATGATTATGCGTGCCATTTTCCACGAAACTCGGTATAGCACCTGTGCTCCAGCACTCGTTCATGTAAACTGTCAATTGTTCTATTGACTCGTTGTCCAAGTTACGCAGTGTTTTGTTTGTCATCCCGTCCGGGCCTGCTGCTGATTTCGTGTTGAGCTTGTGCAGTACTGCCCTCACCTCTGCCACACAAAGTCCTCATCTAGCTCCGCGTTACTCTTGCTGTTCCATACGTACGCCAGGTGCGCGATAGGGCTTGAGGACTTGAAGTAACCTGCACACATCATCAAGAAAGTGGGCGGAAGTGCCTTTGTACTCGTGCAGTAACTTGTTTAGCTTAAGCGTGTGCACTGTTTTAGTCTCCTCCGAATTCAAGAGATGTCAGAGGAGGTGCCACGTCTTGTCCAAGCCAAGCTGGTTCTCCATCCTGTTACATGTCTTCTCCAGTTGTGCTCTGCATATTTGTAAGGCATGCTCTTGTAGATCCCTTCTTAGCCCCGCAATGCGTCTGCGTAGCATTCTATTGTGGCATTGACGCTTTCACCTGTCTTGCAGGCTGCATTTGGCTTCCCACACGTGGAGTTTACTGTCAATTACATTTAGCTCTGCTTCCGGCGGAACCTCCTGCATTGCTGTTTCCATATCGCTCCTAAGCATTGTGCTTCAGCTCTCGATATCCTCGATAGCTGCGCTGCCACGTTTCTGCTCTTTCTGGACTTAGCGAAATGGGTCCAAATCCGCTAGTCGATAATGCTTGCCCTTGGCGGCGTACCGATGAAGGTGGTGGTGACGTCCAGTGTCGACCTGGATTTCCATCACTGAGTGATCACTACCCTGGTCTTCTTGCATATTGTGCCATTGCGCACTAGATACGTTCTTAATAAACGCTAGGTCGAGTAAAGTATCTGCACATACGCTGTTGCCCCTGCGCGTAGGCGCGGAAGGGTCTGTTATAAGCTTAAGCCACTCATTCAGCACATTGTCCTAAAGGCGCTTACCCTTAGATGTTTCGTATCAGTACCCCCCGCCGCGTGGGGTGCGTTGAAGTCCCCCGCGATGAGCAAGGGCCCGTCACCAGCTGCTTCACGTGCCTTTCCCAGTAACGTGCTAAAGCGATGTTTGGCTTTGAGCCTGCTATACACGTTCAGCATGAACATGCCATGGCCACGCCTTTTTGGTGGAATCGGTTCCATGAGTACATGCGGTATGCTGACGTTTGTAAGTTCACATTGCCCCACAGTGAGGTTGCGTCACACTAGCGTCGCAGCGACCGGTGATGCTCCCGCGTTCAGACTCATCTATAGCTTTGTACCCCGCCACCTTGACCGGGTCGTTGGTTTCCTGTAAAAGTATTATGTCCGGTTGTTCCCAGATCGGCAGGAATTGTTGGAAATGTGCTCCTTTCCTCCTGAACCTCCTGCAGTTTCACTGCGAGGTAGTGAGAGCGTTCCGTGTTATACGCTGTCGTGAGTGTTGTGTTTGTGAGATTTCTTGTGGATTCATGGTGACTGTACGTGTTATTATTTGCTGTCCAATTGATCGTGCGCCTCGTTGTCAGGTAACGGCCTAAAGTAAGGTTTCCTGTTATTCCGCACGGGGCGACCCAGTCCACCTGGAAGACGCATTTCAATATCGTCCATGCGCGCTTGCAGCGTCGCGATCATCTGTGGAGCCAAGATATTGCAACGCTCAACTGTTCAGTTTGCGTGGTTTGTTGAGCTATTGCGCTGTTAAGTTGTGTGGTTTGGTGCACTTGTTGAGCCATTATCGCGTCTACCTTGTCGTCGAGTATGTCGACGGGCACGCGGAGTTGCTCCTCGCGTTTCTGTGATTTGACCTCAGCCTGCTCCGGGTCTTGCGCTTTACATTTAGAGGGTGCAGGGCGTGCATCCTGCGCGTCCATGGCTTCTTGCACGCTCTGGCCAATATTAGCAGCTTCATTGGTGGTGGTGGGTTTAGGAAGAGAAGAAAGTAAAGAAACTATCGGCGCCTCCCCCTTTAACGTTCAAATTTCGTTTCTTGACTCGGCATGCTCCTACTGTAGTGTTTTCATTAAACATTCGAACTTGTCTAGTCGTTTCTGTATTGAGCTTTTTAGTTAGCTGTTGGCATTGGCAGGCGAATTTTCACGTCTGTCTACATCGCGGTTTCTATTAATGGCAGTCTCGACTCTCGTTTGCGGTGCGCGAGACGTGCGACCGGAGGCGACGTCCACCCACCTAGCGTTATGGGGGTCGAATACTGTTCCGCTTTTGACTGCAGCGGCGTAGGTGGCTTGGGTCGTCGACTTGCTGCCAGTCCTCGCTGCACGGGGTTGGGAGACGCTGCGGGAGTGCGCCCGAGAATGAGTGCCAAAGCGTGTGCGGCTCCGCGCTGCGGCACTCCCCTTCATGGTTGATGCTGCTGCTGCTGCTGCTGCTGCTGCTATAGGTCGCCTCAGCCTCCTCGTGCATTATGCGTTCCCACGGTCGTCGCTTGACGAGGTAGGGTGTCTTGTACTTGGCTTTGCACATTGCGGTCTCCAGTGAGGTGAGAGGTGATCCTTTCCGCTCAGCACACACACGGGCTCGCACCGATGATCGTCGTGCGGGTTGCTGCAACTGCACCCACGCCACTTCTTTTCGTTTGGATTGGGGAACATGTTGTTGGCCCTATGTCCAAGATGACCACACTGGAAACACAGGTCAAAATGTTTTTTTGTAGAGAGTGTACCTTAGCACTTTTGTAGAGAGTGTACCTTAGCACCATTCTTCTGTAGTTTACCTAACAGGGCACGTAGTAACCGTCGAACAGGATCATCACGTTAGCCGTGTCAGCCCATGCGCTTGGCATGCAGGAGGTTCGAGTTACGGTTGTTCACGAGACTTCTCACTACGTCCACTGGTTTTTCTAATAGTAATATGCCCTTGATGAGGCCCTTGGATGTGTTCTCCTGCGCCATTCTGTAGGCAATCGCTTCAAACTCGCGGTCACCGATGCGCAGCTTGCAAATGCCGCCGTACCGCCTTGCACGATCTTTTGATCGTGCAAGGCGGTGGAATGCTTATCACAATCAAGTTTTGGCGCTCATTCAGACAAACGCTCTCTTCCTCGGCTGCTTCGCGTCCCACCCTGTCGCATTCCATATGCAGCAGTGGACGCGGTCGTTCTGGTAGTGCGATACGCTGAAGCCGTTCCGGGGTCCTACGGTGATCTTGTAATTCATCCCTCGGCAGGTTGGGCATTCGGCTCGCCTTGGTAATTCTTCGTAAATGCTGCCTTGTTTTCTGTATAAACTCCTCCTTCTTGAAACACGCCGTCATTGCTTGCTGGTTCGTCTCTGGGTCGGCGTCTCCAGCTGCTTTCTTGGTATTACGCTTTATCTCGCACCATCCTTGTTCTTTATCGGTGATATCTCCACTCCATCGACTTGCACGACGTCCATTGCAAACGCCAGCACAGCGGATGGGTAGCACCTGTTTGCGACGCAAACGCACCAGGCCTACCATGCCCGTCAACTGGCTTGTTGGGCCAGCGTGGCTGTACGGAAAATCTTCTCAGATTAGCTGAAATTTGGGCTCACCTGCTTAAATCTGGTTTCGGGAGAGTCCGCAAGACTTTCTCAGTCACTTTGGAAGACTTTAAACGGAATGGCAGGCTAGCAAATGCCAAAAACTATAAAAATCCGCGAAGCGGATGCGACGCGCGTCTGAACTTCATGGCCCCTTAATGACCCCTCCTACAAACCGCGATTTAAAAAATAAACATAAATGTACATGCTGTATAGAAGTCAAGGAATGGACGCACTATGTTGTAAATAAATGCAGTGATATTCACTAGGATTTATCTGGACACTGAACTATATGAAGAAATGCGTTTCAGGGACAACCATAGAAAGGTAAACAGGTCTACGATAGAAATAAGTAATATACATTATGAGATTGATAAAGCAAAAGAAAGAGAAATGGCCAAAATAAATACTGCCAAAGATCTGGAAGAACTTTATTTGTAGTCCTGACTCTGCCCTGGGCACAGAAAGTTGTGCTTTTATTTAATTGAACTAGACAGAATGCTCAAATAATAAATAATAAAAAGGTTCTGTTTTTAGCTTGGCGGCACACAAGTCACCAGTGCGTTATGAATGGGACGCTCACAGAATCCATTCATTTATCCATCATTGTAGTACTTGTGCTCAATTATTTAAATGAATGACGGCTGGTGATTTTTTTTTCACTCATCAGTGAATGCTGGGTCCTCGCCATATATAGACAATGCATGCAGCATTTCTATATGGTACCACGCTTAATAAATCACACAAGCACTCAAGGTAAACGTTCACTTATGCTTGAAATGTATGAATGCAACACTCACCACTTTAAGGAAGAATTGCAGCTGAGAAAATCTTGTGCTAGTTCGACCGGCACCTCGAATCCAAGACACCACCAATACAGCAGCAAAAACAGCTCAAAGATACTGATCTAACTTTTTCCACATATTAATCTGACCAGTAGTGACTGTTTCATGCTAATGTCGGACAAGTCCCTTTAGAAAACACGCCGCAATTACGAATACACACGAAAAAAAGGCCCCAGAAGAAAGTTTACAGGAGAAAATTTTCAAACAGAGACAAAGAAGGTGTGCTAACCGCAAACATCTAAGGAATAATCTTGATCTTCTCAATCAGGCGAAAAATGTAGAAGGGGAGGAGCACCAGCGTAACCCAAAATGCGGTCATTGACACAAATCTATACCAGTTGGACGTGCTTGGAAAGTAGTAGTCCAGTTGAGAGCAGATAAACCCGATCAGGTTAATAATTTGCAGTGACAGCACCATTAAGCACTTCTATAACAAGAGGAACAAACAGCGTACACAACAAAAGGATATGTTTGTTTTTTTTAACACAATTCTTTGGGTTCCCATTGGAAAAAAATAAGCTTTTGTTTTCATGCTAATAATCTATGAATGTCCATAATAAAAGTAGTGTGAGGACTATTATTTAAAATGTTTATGAAAATTTATTATTAAAAAAAACAATGTAGCAACTCTTTCTGGACTGGTTTTATTTAGATAACCAGTACTGTCAGTATCAACAAAAATGTTCTCAACACTCAACACTGTGTTATTCTAGTGCTACCCCCTATTCATCTGAAAACAGACAGGGCTGACATGGCAGCGTTCTAGAAGCGAAGTAGCGGGCGGAGTTATGCTACTGTAGTTATGTGGAGCCGCAGCTATTAAGCAGAGTTTAATGCTCGTATATCGTGGAAGATAATGGCAAACGTTTAAAAAAAGGCTCCTTGTCGCAGGGAAGTGATCGTGATGTTTTAAACACGAGTTATTCAGCTTAGTATGAGCAAACTTGGCAAGCATCTTGTTGGACGTTTACTCAAGTAAGATTTGTTTGGCGTGTTGGTGTGGCATACATCTACTCCAAAGCTATAATTAAAGTGGGTTATTTGCACAGTGTTACTTATTTCACCACACAACCACAAGCACCTGGGTTGATAATGGTTGTAAATTGGGCTCCATGTACCTGCGATGAACATCATATATTCTGATTAACAATAGTAGAGATCTAGCTAGTTTTGTTATTTTCCTAATTAAAAAACCACTTGCCTGTAAATAAGACTGATTCTGGTCTCACTAGTAAGAACTATAAGCCAGATAAGGGCCACTTTATATGACTGGCAACAAGTTTAACTCAACCTAACGAACTCTTTGTGGTTAAAGTGACACAGTTTGAATGACCACTTGAAAGCAGATCCGACCAGTTGTGGCCCATACACCCATGTACATGGTCGATCTGCATCACGTCACGGTCAGTGGTCACCTAAAAGCTTCAAATTGGTGTCGGTGTCGTTCAAATGCCCTCTCGATGGCTATTTGAAAGCAAGTGGGACCAGTTTCCGTACAAGTGGTGCCATTTTAATGGACGCATGAAAGCAAGGAGTGTCACTTTGAAAACCACTTCACAGCAAGTGGGACCACTTGAATTCCCCCTTGACAGCAAATGGGACCACTTGAGTGGCCACATGAAAGCAAGTGGCACCATTTTAGACCAAATAAATTCCCACTTCAAAGAAAGTGGTACCACTTTGGAGCACTTGAAATACCACTTCATATTTTCGCCTGGGATATATACGTAGTTTCGCCCCGCCGCGGTGGTCTAGTGGCTAAGGTACTCGGCTGCTGACCCGCAGGGCGCGGGTTCGAATCCCGGCTGTGGCGGCTGCATTTCCGATAGAGGCGAAAATGTTGTAGGCCCGTGTGCTCAGATTTGGGTGCACGTTAAAGAACCCCACGGTGGTCTAAATTTCCGGAGCCCTCCACTACGGCGTCGCTCATAATCATATAGTGGTTTTGGGACGTTAAACCCCATATATCAATCAATCATATACGTAGTTTCAGCACAAATGGACTTGCTAGCTGTAGGTCATCAGAAAAAATACCCACTCTATACTGATCCCTATACAAATTGCTGTCATATATTGAAGCAATAAAACACCAATAGCTGCCAGTTATTAGTCTGACAGCTATCTATTGTTCCAAAAAAAGAGATACGTTATCCATCAGTCCAATACGAAACTTAAATAGATCGCAGCTATTGGGCCAATATGCAGCCTATTTGACCACTAAGATACTAATTCGTGGTGACTCTTTGACCAAGAAAACCCTCATTGATTTTATACATCCTCTATTAGCCCAGTAAGAAACCAATTTAGAACTCCAACTTTATCAATACAACTTCTATTTGCCTAATAAATGATCAATATAGGTGGCTATTGGTGCCTATTGGTACAAATAGAGTTCTCATATGCACAGTACAGTTCTGATAAACTTCGCTTAAGACCAATAGCAATTTTTCTCAGACTGATAGACTTCTACTGGTATTTTTACTAGGCTAACACACCTGCCAACTAGTATGCTGATTTACCAGATACACCAGATTTCTTAACCTGTTCTTGATTGTTCGAGCGCAGCTATAGATGTCCTGAAAATGTCCGCAGCCCAATTAAAAAAAACTAAAAAAAAACCCTAAACCAATTCAAGTCATGCAGCACAGTCACATTGGGATGACTCTCCCGAGCTGTATAGCCAGCCAAAGTCAAATTTGAATACAAGCCATTTGAGTGAAAGGATGTTATTGGTCTAACGTGCTTCACATCATGGAGGAAAATACATACAAACTAGAAGGGAGCATTATGCCTTGTAGCCTGCACCTTGATAGGTGAATGCTCTGTGAAACTTTATTGTGGCATAATCACATTATGTCGAAATGGCGACTCTTTAGCTGAGTATGCAACTTCACTTGTTTGCACTGCCACAGTTTTGTTGTTTTTCTCACTCTAAAGATGCTTGGTTGTAGCACTTGTTGCGCTGACTCTTATTTTTTGTATTTTCTGAAATAATAATAAACAAATCATTGGTTTAGAGTGGGAACCGGACCCACAACTTTTGCATGGCAAGCAGGTGTTCTATCACGCAGTCATGCTAGTGCTCGAAAAAACTTGGCAAAAAACAACATGTATGCTATATAATATAGCACGAAGAGTGTCGTTGACTCGTGTAATGTTGCATGGTAGAAGCGTTGAACCTCACCAGGTGTCGAAACATGAGTCATGCAGTGAGTGGTTGGTTTAAAGGCGTACCAATTAGAAAGCACACAATCATAATTTTATAATCATTTAGAACCATAGCATCGACATGTGCAGCTGGGCAGGTGAGTGTGTTACCTTATGGCTAAGGTAACACACTCACCTGCACAGCTGCAGTTACTGAACACTACTCTCTGAACAGAAGAAAACACAATGTGCGTCGTGTCGTCCCTTTGGCCGGCCTTGATTATTCGGGGGGCGACTGTAAGCGGGGAACGCATAGTTCAAGCATCGTGGGCATCGCATAGCTATTTTTGGTATGGATGGATTCTGTGACCGACATATACGCTTGGGGTAGGGTCGTCACCTTGGGGTGTGCTAAGGTGTTGACAGAATTGCACTTCTCGTATCTAAATGCCCTGAATGGAACATACGCTTACAAACGACGTGTTGAAGAAACTAGTCGTGGATGTGACGGTCATGATGCATTACAGCTCTTTACTAAGAATGCTGTGAGAGGACAGTGGTAGATATAAAACGCATATTTTTAAAGCCTGCAAAGCATGTGATTGTGACGCAGTGGAGATTAATAGGCCATAGGTTCGACTCCAACTGATCGAACTTTAGTCTTCTGATCGTGCATATTTTTTTACAACATTTTATGATGAAAATGCATCGCTGAAGTCTTGTTCGACTCCAGCATAAAACACTTTATTATTATAAAAAAGCACGAGCACATTTCATTTGAAAAAAAATTGCCCGCAGCTTCCCTCGGGGGAACACTGAGGAGGATGCGGAGCATATAATTGGTTAACGGGGTGTTAAAGTGCGACTTACTTGGGTCGATGGCTAAATTGGTTAACGTGGTTGTGAAATGGGGTGTTAAATTGCGACTTACTTGGGTCGATGGCTAAATTGGTTAACGTGGTTGTAGGAGGGGGTGTTAAATGAGTGAACACGTACACACGTATGCGAAAGGGCGGCGCTGGTCGAAGGGACGTCGATCATTGTGTTTGTGGATTCGTTGGAATTAATTTCACCGCGACCTTGGACGTCGACGCGCCGTACAAACCAATCGACGAGCGGCAACTGAGCGAGCGAGCGCCGACCTTGAGTATATATACAGCGCGATGGCGCATGCGCTGTCAGCTGTCGAATGTTCTCGAAGGAGAAGCGCGCGCGCGGCACAGATGGCGACGGCGCGACGGCGCATGCGCTGTCAGCTGTCGAATGTTCTCGAAGGAGAAGCACGCGCGGCACAGATGGTGGGCGACGGCGCGACGGCGCATGCGCGCGCGTCAGCTGTCGAATGTTCGAGAAGCGGTGCGGACGGCGCGGACGGCGCACTACAAGGCGCGAGTATAAGATGCTTCCGCATCTAAAAACTATTTTTTTTTACACACCAAATAGACACTGGTGTGCCAAGATGGCTTCATGGCAGTACTAGAATGCTGTGCAGAAAAGCTAGCTCTGCAAAAAATACACGGGAATTATTTTTAGCAAGACTTGACAACCGAAACTATTTTCGATTCTTGGTTGACCCCCAACATCAGACTTCAAATTAACACCAAAAAGGTCGACCTACAATCGTGTAAATACAATACTTTACTACAATATTTTTGGAGAGTTCAGGGGTTCAGTTTTGTTGAAGATTGTGTTAATTTCCTCAACAAGTATCAGTTTAGCCTCACATGTTGTTGGCAACCACAAGTAATGAAGCTCAAAATTTGCTCGCTTTGACAACCAGCTGTAACGCATTAAGCAGATGCAACTCTCGAATATATTTGGTCTCACTGCTGATACGGTGCCTAGTGTCTTGACATTGACGTTAGTCCTCTTGGCTCTTTTTTTTTCTTTCCTAATACTGCTAGTTCTTTGGCTTTGTGGCCATGTTCCTGTACGGGGCAGATGCCTTCTTCAAATACAAAAGCTGGAAGTCTGGAGAGCCTGCCCAGGGTGAGAGATCCGTGCCCAGTGCAGGGCTTGGAGCTTCAAACACGGTGTCACCTACCAGCCCCAACTACCCTGCCTACTAACCATGCACGCTACTAAAGCATGCACCCACCCCTCAGGCTATGACCAACTTGGTGAGTGCGACACTTCCACTGAATTGCACTTGCTGCATGAGTGCTTGCAGAGCAGCTTTGTCCCAAGTGAAAATATGTGGGATGTACTGTCGTCAATTATTAAAGAGGGACTTGAGTCTTAGGGCTCTCTCATTTATTTTTGAACCAAATGTGACTAAAGTTGGCATGCTTACTCAGTTTGTTCTCCGAATTCTAAATATGTTGTTATTTTTTCTCTAGCTTTATTAGTTCATTATTTATTAGGATAACAATATTCAATATTCCTGCCACAGTATAAAAATACCCACTAGTCCGAAATTCATAAATCGCATAGAGATCAACACTAGAAAACACAAGCTACACAACATAGGAAGCACATTTTTGATTGGGTCATTATTTTTTACTTTACGGTACACTAAACTTCATAGCTCTGAATGTGGCCATTGTGTGGTCACACAAAAGACTAATTTAAGAAACTTGCATCAAGAAAAATCGAAATCTGCTTCCTATGTTGTGTGCTCCAAACATATAGCTTCATGCTGCGAAGAAAAATTATTCTACTATCTGTAATAGTTTCCTATATATTGCAGGAACTTTCATGCAGGGTGTACAAAATTGCCATTTTGAGAAAATCAAGAAAACAAAAAATTCTAACATTTTTAACCATAAAAATGTATGTACTTAGAATTACATAGTCATTAACATATGTATGGATACTACATAGCCTAAGGAGTGCAACGCTTTCAGCTGATCATTAATTGAACGAGTACCTCTCGAATTATAGCACAATAAAGTTCATTGCATGTAACCAAAAAAAGTTTTTATAGTAGAATAAAAAAAATGAAGCTGCCCATTAAAAATAGGCTCTAAGCATTATTTTTTGTGCACATTTAGCAACATTGCGCAAAAACAATTACAGCTCTAGTTGTCCTTGGTGCACTTTTACCGAACAAGCAAAAAAAAGTGGTCAAAATCTGTGCTTAGAGAATAATGCTGTTAAAACTTTATTTCGTCATTCTGAGTGAAAAATATCATGGCACACATACTTCTAGTCAGTTAATATGCACCGGGAATGTAATAGGACTGATTATTTGCACGAGCATGTCATTTCTTCTAGTCCTGTAGCAAGTTGTCGCCGTGTGCTCGTGCGCCGCAAAGCCGCTTATCAGTTCAGTAACTGTACTGACGGCGATGTGCGACGAATGTGCGCGCGTCATCCGCAATCTGTCGAACAACACGGTGATGTTTTCCAGCTTGTCCTGAATGAGTTACCCGTAAATGTCGCGAACCAAACTTGCTTCCTTGCTCATCAATTTCGAGGCTACACGAGTGCTGAGGTGTTAGTTTTCTTTTTTGCGTAAGACTGCCACATTTCCGAGCGGAGACCACGACAATGTTGCGAACACGTCATTAAAAGCAGTCTAGCTGTTGCCAGTAGCCTTAATGCATGGGCAGCAAGCATGTTCACCACAAACGGATTGACTTTCCGTTGTTTGACGACGCGTAGTGTACTCCACGCTGACGAGCCGTCGCACAGTTCAGGGTCCTTTCGTCAAGCGCGGGGAACCGGGGCATCCACGCGTTTAGCGATAACACTGCACTTCCATTCTGTCACTACAAAGAATGATATCTCTTGTAGCTTCACTTCTGCTTTTTACTTGCCGTCCTCTAACTGATGAGGCTGCAAAAAGTAACGTTGTCGGCAACCAACAGGCTCGAGCGTGAGTTAGGCCTACAGCAGTGACTCGGTGACCGCCGTTTACCGCGGCGAGTTCGTTATCCTTGTTGCCCTGAGCCATAGCGAAGCTCATTCTGACGTTCACAGCGAATGAACGATCGCCACACCCGCTTCACAAATTACTGTTGCACGGAAATTCTTTACTGCTGCAGGCCAGCAGCACCATGATGAAATGGTGCATGTCCGTGCGCGTCACGATGGTGAAGCAGACGCCGAAAACGCCACTTGGCCAATCGGATGCCTAGGTTTTGTCACATGCCTCATGCAGCCAATAGAATCGCGCGCTAGTGCTTCTCAATGACGTGTTTTTCTTGAAAAACCAATAAGCAAGGCGAGCCAGCAATGGCAATAAATCGAAGATGAAGAACAACCCTTCCAAACGAGACCAAGATGAACACAATAGCTCATGTGTAACGGCAACAGTTTGGCGCGGCGCGATTTCAGCATCAATTTGCGCTCACATTCATCTCACAGAGATTTTATAAGTTGATTTTGTGTCAGAAATAATGACGCAAGAAGCTAGAAACTTCTCAGATAGGTGCAAAAATAGGTACAGATAGAACCTAAATTATGTGTAGTACTATAATACTAGCAGCCTTAGGAATACTTGACACTCTATTCTCAAGGCTTATGGCTAACCAAAATTGTGAGCAAGAATAATGCCAGGATGAAACTGTTAATTACACTACTTGAGTAATTTTTCCAGGGCCTATTAATTTTTAATAACTTATCCTTCCAAAACCTCTTTTTCACTATTCAGTGAAGATTATCCTTGAATACTCATGTGTCATGAAGTAAACATTCGTACATTATAATCACCTGTATGACGTTCATGTGGTTTATATAACACTGTATAAAGCCAAAGCTACTTCTTCTTTTTATGATTTTTTTGGAGGGTGGGAGGATATAGCTTATTAAACTTGAGGGACTGTTGTCTTTTAGTTATATTGAGAAGGAAAACATAACAGGGCAGTTCAATACAAGGCTTGTGTATCGACAGTGTTGTCTCAGCATGTGCACGTGACTTGAGTGTGCTAGAAGGTGTTAGCATACTGTCTTGTATGTAGAGCCTGTAGAGAGTGGATTACTCATAAAGTATCATATTTAAATGGTAATTAACTTTAGATCCCTTGAGTAGTAACAGCAGTTCTGTGATTACCACACTCCACGAAGCCAGCCTTATAGTGCAGTCTGCTCCATGATCAATGTTGTCTTCGTTTTATCTTTTCGAGGATTAAAGTGAAAGGGCTGTGTTCTAGAACTAACGAAACTTCTGTAGTTCAGAATATTGAAAAAAAGTGAATAAAAAGTAGTTCACATAGAAGTCTCAAGGTGCCTCATGGATGTCACAAAAAGTCAAACGCAAAATTAAATTCATAGTAAGCCATGCATCAATGCTTGCAGCCTTCCTGAACTTTTTCGATACCTCATCCACTTCTGCATACCTTCAAAAAGATATTGTCTATATCAGCTTGCATGTCATGCTTTCTGAGTGCCTTATTTCCAGCCACGTAAACTGGAGGTGCTTGTAGAAGATACATACATGTTTTAAATGCTAGATTTATTCATTACTTTATGATGGTTGGCAAAAGTTATAGCAGGAACCAAACCTCACTTCCATCGTGACCAGCTTGTTCTTATGTCCGCTGCAGAATGAATGCCTCTCCGGACTAACCCTGTCCTACATAGGCAGGTTCTAATTGATGCCTGCAAATTTAATTACATCACTTTACTTCCATTTGGCCATCCCTGTTGGAGTTTCACATCTCTTGGTTTCTATTCCAATGCTGTGATTGACCGTCGTCTGTTATGTCCTCATACTGTGTTTTGCCCAGGTGCATTTCTTTATTTTAATACTTGCTAGGATACCTGCGGCTTCTGTTCCCTGATCCACTCTGCTGTCTTCCTATTTCTTAGGGTTATACCTATCATTTTTCCTTTTATTGCATGCTGTGTAGTTCTTAGCTTCTTCACTAGACGCTAAAGTTGGGCAATTTGATGCCTTAACTTCTTTTTGAGTTTTTTTTTGTTATTTCCATTGTTTACTCTCCATACCTTAGAACTAGTTAATAGAACCCGTTGTGCACTTTCTGCTTTAGTGACAGTGGTAAGTTACTGGTCATGAGTTGAAAATGTCTACTGTATGGACGCCAACTCACCTGTGTTCTTCAGTAGATTTCCTTTACATGAAGCAGACTCCCTTCTTAATATTTGGACTAGATAGACATCATCATCTACTTATTCAAAGTTCCAGTTGTTGCTTACGAATTCTCGCTTTCTCACTGGACCACCTGGCATTAGCTTTGTCTTTTGCATTGTCATTTTTCCATTATTCATTGCAGTCATTGCTGATGACTGGGTTGTTGTTGGCAAGATGAATAGTAATGAGGATTCATACAGAGAAAGTCTGAAATTTCTTTCCACTCTAGTCATTTACATACCTTTAGACAACCAATGAATAGCACTGGAGAGACTACCACCTTGACAGACTCCTTTTTTGATCAAGATTTTTCTGCTTTTCTTGAGGAGGATCACAGCAGCTGTGGAGTCATTATACATTGTCTATACGGTATGTTTCAGGTACCCTTTCTGGCACAACACCTTCAGAACTTTTGGCATTTATAAAGTCTGATTCCGTTTTGCAATTCAGCTATGAAATAAAATGGGGTTTAGTCTGTTTGGCTACAAATTTCCCAATTATTTTATCGATCACATGAAAGGGATTCATTGTAGAATACCATATCCTGAAGCAAGCCACTTTGTTCTCTAGGTTGAATAAGGTCAATTGTAGTGCTTATCTTATTCAAAATAAGTTTTGTGAATATTTTGTTCGATGCTCAAAGACTGATTGGTCAAGTATTTCACACGTCAGTTTTCGTATATTAATAAAATGGTGCAATACTCCAGAATATTCAGCATTTTTTTTCTGAACATACTGTAGGATAGCAAGTTGCAGCGCGAGGCAACAGTGTACTCAAGGATGCCAGTATGGACTGCAATGTATGTATTAGCCAGCTGTACGTTCTTATGTGCAGAGTGAAGAGTGGTGTAAAGATGAACCTTGCGAGTACTGCATTCAGCACTAAAATGGACGGCCCCCAGGGTGACAGTGATGGGAGGCAGCTGCTGCAATGAGAAACTAATACGGCGGAGAAGAGGAGAGGCACCTGTCATACTTTCTTTTCAATTGGTGGTATCATCTTTCTCTGTGTGTTAATGCTTATTTTGGTGTTTGTAAACGGAGTGTGCGAAGAGGAGGGCTAAGATAACATTTTGTGGGCAACATTTTAGGGACAAGAAGCTGTAACTTTCCCTTTTAGTTTCGCTCACGTTTGCCTTTGTGCTTCAAGATTAAGAAAAAGGTTCAACTCTTCCAAATCAGCGGCGAAGTTTTAAAGTTATTGGCTGCTAAAGTGCTGATATGCAGTGCTGCTGCACACTTTTATTTGTAAACAAGTAGTACCAAAGCACAATTTTTATTTGCCGTCACAGGGCATAGTAGCTTTTTATTTACCTAAATCCTTGCATTCAGGAATAACAGTTGCATTCAGCTCAGATGTTGAAGGCCGTGCTTTTAGTGCAAGGAGGCACTACAGTTTTTTTATTTTATTTTTTTGTGACTGCGCACAAATTACCTTGAATGCATATTTTTTGCTTAAGTGCAAGTGCAAAATTTAATTAGGGATAGTCAATCAGATAGTTCTGTACATAATGATATATGAGACGAAGTTAAATGTTCTGTGGCCCAGTTTGGAATGTGTAGTAGGCAAAAGGAATGATATGATATGGGCCTGCTACTCTCATGAAACACCTCCTAGGTTGTGTGCTAAATAGCTGCAGTGTAAAAACAAGAACGGCAATCGTATCAAAACCTTTACATCTGCATGAATTATTTTTATTACTTTTGTTTTTTTGTTGCTAATATTAATGCTTCACAAAACTTTGTTGGTACTTGCTGTGTATACGTACTACGCAGTTACTGGAGTTGAGGCTGCACGTTTGCATCTTCAGCAGTTCACTTGCACTAATATTTGTTCACTCCTACATTTATCTATGCAGTGAGCATGGCCCCTACTTGTTATTCCTTCACTGTGGCGCTATGATGTAGTACAAAAGCATCAGCTCAAATTTTGCCATTGCACTAATTGTCCCCCTTGTAGGTTGTTCATTTAGCTGGTATGTGAGTGCTCTGTCTATATGTATCTTAGAGTCAGTTCAATTTTTTTTTCTTTTTTTTAGCTTAGGTATTATAAATTTGTGCATATCTTTTGTTGCACTTTCCCCCAAAACTGAACAAGCACAGAGTCAGTGATGGGATGCCTATGTTCAATGCCCTGTTCCTTTCATAGAAATTATTTACACTGTGTACATTTTTCTGTACCTGCAGTATCGTTCTAGTGATGTTTGTGTTCCTGCCATTCTGCAACCTTGGTTAGAATGAAAATGCAGTTTTTGCATTAACGTTACTTCTAATTTAAGGCCTGCCACTTGCAGGGTGATGTGCAGCTTAGCACAAGTTGCATGCCGTGAATAAATGGCCACTGTAGATGACACTACTGCAAAATGCTAAATATACTATTTCTCTTGGTTTGTTTTTGTTGAACTGTATTTTTAAGAAATGCCTCTCCTGATGAGCAACAGTACATTTCGAAATGTATTTTCGTTCCACTTCATTTATGTTCGCATGTTGCTGCTTGTCTGCTGGCCTGCTGAGGTCAAGAGAGCCAACCACATGTCCTGGTTTATTTTTTCACCTTTCTGTCATACACCTCTGACCAATTTATTATAGACAAACAATCTGGTATTAGATTCGATATGATGACGTCTGAATTTTCTCTTTCTATCTTTTTTTTCTTATGCTGCTTCGTATACTGAAAGCACTTTTTGCTTAGTGAACCCACTATGCGTCTAGCTGTGACTTTTCACTAAAATACTTTAATGCAACATTCTTGTACCATGCCAAGGTGTCCACAAAATTCTTGCTCTTCCTGTTGTGTGAGGACACCTTGAACATGTTGCCTGTTGGTTGAATTGTGCCATAACATATATAGCAGTTTGCATATAGGCTGTTCTGAAGGATACAATGCACATAAATGTGCTACATGACTGGCATTAGCATTGGCGTTTATTTTTGTGTGAAGGGGCACTTTACAGAGTTTTATTTAGAATGCTTCCATGCTGAATCTCTTGCTGAACAACCTGCATTCTCATTTGCACTTGTTCCCAAACTGCACTGTCATCCACCTTGTGTCGATCTGTTGTAGTTGGGCCAGGCTTACAAGTGACGCAGATACAAGACTTGCATTGTCTGTGCTAGGTCAGAGAATTTATCATTTATTGTGAAAATGTATGTGGAGAGCAACTATGTAAACATGCAAAGATATCTGGGCTGGTGTGGCAGCTGAAGGGATGCCCTCATATAAGTAGCTCCTTCAGGAAATGGTGTTATCAGGTTTAAACCACTGCCAAATGGGTGGAAATGTTCGTGTGTATGTGTGGACACAGTGTTAGAAAAAGAAACCACATTACTTGGGTCCGTAACATCGAAGACTTTGCCAGTCACCTGTTTCATGTGCTGCTTATTGTAGTTTTTATCACCGGCATTGCTCATGTTTGTTTCCCATTTGTGACCTTGCCAGACGTTTTGCACTGTTGAAATTGTCTTGGTTGACTTGTTTTACAACATGTGCTTTGACCGTACATTAAAGATCAGTGTTATTATAAAGCAGATACCAGGCATTGTTCAATATAATGCCTTTATTGCTCTGGTTTCATGTTCTTGAGCACTTTGTGCTCGCTTAGTTTTTTAACCGTAATTTGCATATGAAAGCAAGAACAACTTCATTATGCTCTAGCTGAAGGCATCATGATGTCACAGTTAATAGGTTAACTGAAATGTCTCAATTTTTTGTTAATAAGTAAGCCACACTTGTCTGTCAAGTGGCCCTAGTTCAAAAATCATAATTAGGAACAATAGGTACACCTTTTGGATGATTCGTGCAATGCTACAGACATGGTTAATAGTATGCCATGTTTATAAGCTTCAGTGTGGCTCCCATCAGCTGTTGAGCTATAGTAGCTTATTCCAAATACTTCTATCCATAGCCTGTACATCCATATATGCATGCACATCATGTGTGTGGTTCTAACATAAAGTGCTATAATGGTTCACTATTGTGATTTTTTTTCGTTTGTTACCATTATAGCTGTCGCCGCACTTGCAGTATGTAAACGTTACAAATATGTATGGTCTGTATTGTACATGCTTAACGGGGCACATGGGTCTTGAAAGCAAAAAATAGGGAAAAAAACTAATTTTTCAATTTTGTTGGTATTGTATTCAGGACATCTTCGTGCACGTTCTGACAAAATTCTAGGCTTGTAGAATGTATAGTTTTGCCAGGAGAGAATATTTACTTCGCGAGCTATCTAGTTTCACTCACAGAAAATGCCCTAACTGTCAATGGAGAGAAAAAGAGGGGGTCTTCAATAGCCTTTCAGGCAGCTGCTAAGTGGAGGCAGAGGGAAAGCCCCACCCAGATTATTCTCCAAGAGCCTTCTGATCCACTGGCAGTTGTAATTGTGCTCATACAGAAGATAAATAGCTTTTTTCCATATTGTCTTTAGTTTTTCCCATTTTTCTCGGAACACTTTTTTGGGCTGTCTCCACTGTTATGGGGGGGGGGGCTGTTGTTACCCTTCTAATCACCCAATTCTAATGGGATTTTTTTTATCTGATAGCTAGGCTTCCAAAGAGTGCAAGATGCCTATAGTACAATGTTTCTTCACCCTGAAAAATTTTCAAAATCTGGGCAAACAATAAACAGCGATTTCATGTTTCACATTTAATGTTTTAGCTCTTGTAACATGGAATAAAATATGTGTAGAAACATGAGATTATGTTTCTTGCATTTATTGAGAATTCAGGAATATATAAATGTAACATTTAGCTTTCTTATTGTAATATATTTTTTGCCAGTCATTGCAGAAGTAAAAAACAGAAAAGCTGTATAATCTTTTTCTGCATAAGATACACAAAAACTAGTTGCATATTTCTAATCAGCACATTACATATTACCTGCAAGTTTCATTACTCTAGCAGCAGTAGCAATACATGTTTCACACAAGGCCCGTGTGCCCCCTTAAGTAACACTAGTATAAAGTGCAGTCATTCTGTATGGTTCTGAAGGAATTGTACAAAACACGGTACATTAGAAATCGTCATTGTTGTTTGTCCATATATTGCCAAAAGCAGTTGCACAGACATAAATGCTGTACAGTGCCAAAAGGACAATTTTGTTGAAGTAGCAACGACATTTTTTTTTCAAGAGGGAAGGCAATGTTAGAATGAGCATATTGCTCTACTAAAGGAGTATAACCCTCAAAATATATATTATGAGCACAATATTTAATTTTCGCATTAAGATCTTAGGTTGGACTGTTCACTGATTGGAGGCTACTCTTGCAGTTATGTCTCGCCCATTACATATCTTTTTTTTTTCGTCTAAAACCTGCTGAAGGTACAACAAAACTGTTGAGAATAACACTGTAGCTGTAGCAGGGTTAGTGACACTGAGCAATTACCACTTTCAAGTTTCCTGGTAATATAATTAGATTCAGAACTGTGTTAAGTATGCATATGTTTAATTAAAATATTAGCCAGGAACACCTGCCCAATGGTTAACATTCGTATGCTGCTGTTATGCAACATCTACTGCCAACCAGGCAGCAGTTCCTAGTACGAAAAAAGTTATGAAAAAAAGCTCACAGGGATGGTTCAGGACTAACTTGCTTTCCCATTTATTGCTTTAATAGACTGATCCTTAATTGCTTTATTTTTGGAAGAAACTACATTTATGGAACATTTTTTGTACAATTTTGAAAGAATAGCCCGGCCGCGGTGGTCTAGTGGCTAAGACACTCGGCTGCTGACCCGCAAGTCGCGGGATCGAATCCCGGCTGTGGCGGCTGCATTTCCGATGGAAGCAGAAATGTTGTAGGCCCGTGCGCTCAGATTTGGGTGCACGTTGAAGAACACCAGGTGGTCAAAATTTCCGGAGCCCTAGACTACGACGTCTCTCATAATCATATGGTGGTTTTGGAACGTTAAACCCCACATATCTATCTATCAATTTGGAAAGAATATCATTTCATAGCAAAGTTGGGTGCCAACTTAAAAACAAATTATTATGATTCTCACTCTGTCGAGAGCCTTAAATGCAATTTTTTTCGCTTTCTGTAGTTTTGCATGACATGCAACATTTATTAGGACCTGATACATGCTTATAAATATCAAATACATTTGTCTGCTTCATATATAAGATGCTAGTGCTGGCTACGTTAGCAAGGCCACTGTACACATTCTCTACATATGCCGTGTAGGCATTCTGCCTATTATGTAACATATGTTCAAGCAGTGACTATGCCCTGCATTTCTTTGCCGAAGGACGCATGATATAAACATAGATATTCCCAAAAATAGTTCAGCATTAGCTTATTTGCTGCCTTATTGACAGCGTCCCATTGCGTCGGAAAGAGACAAGGATGGACATCAAGTGCTGTGTATGCATTCTTGTAGAGTGCACCATGAAACTGTCTTAGAGATATGTCAGTGAAAAATAATTTTAAATAATAGTACCCCGCCTATTAACTAGAACTGTTGAATGGCATCAGTTTCATTTCGATGTAAGCGATACACTAGCAGCCCATGTAGTGGGCAGGCTAAAGAATGCCAGATAGTGGAAATTTCCGGAGCCCTCCACTACGATGTACCTCGTCATCATTTCATAGTCTTGGTGCATAAAAACATAGATAATATTGTTATTATTAGAACTGTTCAATGTAGAATCATCTTTGTTTACTCCGGGCTACTTTGCAAGTGCTAGTACCATTTCTTTGTTGAAGAGGTCTTCTGAGAGTATGCCAGAAATACATTTCCGGGGTAATCATATTCTGACATAAATTAGTGAAACTTCAACGAAACATCTAAAGAACCTGTCGGCTGTTTGGACTGCCACTCTGCTCCGGTGCAAGAACATGGAATGTCTGGATAATGCGACTAGCCTGCTACTGTCCATGTCTATTAAGGCCGTACCATAGTAGCACTATATATAATGCAAACTAGGAAGAAGCAAGGAGCGTAACAAATGAGCGCAACTTGTCACTCCATGCTTCGACCTTTTTTGTTTTGCGCAAAGTAGCTAAATGATGCATTCATTCCAACTAGGCCAGCTAGCAGTTTTGCTTCAGTTTTTACACATGCACTAATTGCTATTGCCTTGTATTATATAGATGTGTATAGAGAGGCGACACAAACACCTACAAAACAAATGAAAATTTAAGACCTAGAAAGTTTTCATAGTCGCACTCCTCAAGAGTAATTGCAGCAAGCTGTTTTATATGGTCATATTGAGGGTAGATGTTCCACTAAGAATAGTACGGTCATTCATAATAATACTGTCCTTTTGAAGCAAGGCCAGGGCGCGTTCAAGTATGTTCAGCTATAATTAGTCGACTCCCTTTGCAAGTGCAGTAGATCGAGTTCTGCGATAATTTGTTAGGTTTGACCACTTGCCTTGTTTGTGGATTGAGTATGGAGTGCCATGTGCCACAGTAATGGCAATTTTGAATGGGTAAGTTAATGTCCTTTCAACAAACACATCTGCACAGACATCTGTGCAAGGTGTGCTCCACTATCTATTGGAATAAAAGAAGAAATCCCCACCAAAAAAAATCCCACTATAACACAGATGTGTTACTTCATCTACAAATGTGTACACACGAGTTTTGACATGTGCAAGTGGCGGCCGTGGAATGGAGCTGCTCATGATGCTAAAAATCAGCCAACTGTGAATTTGGGTTCATCGTGCATTAGAGCATATGGCATCATTTGTTGATAGAAGAGAGAGTAATTTCTTGCCGACTAAGAATTTTAAATTTCAGGCTGCCTGCTGCACTATTTGCTCAGAGATCAAGCGGAGTTACTGCCTAGTGGTCGCTGGCTGAAGCGCACCTAGTCTGGATTGCTCATGCGTCTGTTATTGCCACCTAAGGCTTGTGTGTGCATGTAGGGTCGTTTGCCCTGCTCTGTTAGCACAAGTTTAACTGCTTGTGCTTTTGCCTAGTACTAATTACTGAAGCACTTGTCCTTCCTCGCCTGTGCACAATTTACAGAATCATTTGGCCTTGCTTTGCTGTACCACGGCCGCTTGATGAAAGAGCGCTTGGGTACGGCCCACCGGGTGCTCCGAAACCGGCGTGACAGGTCTAGTTCTCGAACCACCGTTGCGACGCTACCGGGGGGAGGGGGGGCAGTTTTGCGAGCGTCCTTGGAATCGCATGCGCGGCGCCCTTGCAGTAGTTGCTATTGAGCGCGTGCATCTTTGTGCGACTCGCGAAATCTTGTTTTAATATCCATCTGGTGTGTGCCTACCAGGTAATTACCGACCTTGCCTTTAGATACCTACAGCTCTTGCAAGTTTTTGGTATTGTCTTACCCGAGACGGAACCTTGCACACGGATCAGTTTTCCCGGAAGTCAGAATTTCGAGCACATTTTACTCGGATCCTACAAGATCACAACTAAGAGATCTAGAAGAGCTACACTTTTCTAATGCATTTAAATTGATTATAGTAACAGTGAGTATGTCGCTTCACAAGACATTGCTTTAGATTTAATCATTTCATATAGAATAAGTAACCTCAGCAATTGCAGTTGCCACTGTTTCTTTAATACAAGATAAGATAAACTTCTTACTTCCCCAAAGCACGTATATAGTATTCATACAATACAGTATCAGATGCAAGAGCCATTAAATATACTTAGCATGTGTGCGATCTCATAACAGTGGACTCGAGCTTCTTTGGAATTTCAGTGACTAACTTCAATGCTGGCGATTGAGTGAGCAGTTATGAAGTGAATAATAGTAAACTGCGAGACCAAAAGAGCGATGAAATGCTGCAAAATGCGAACACAACTGCTTGCGTTCCTGAGCTTTTGAATGTTTTCGTCTCTTTCTGTCTCGACGTTCTTATGATAATGCAATTAATTCAACAGTGAACACATAATTGGAACAATATTTGCAAAAATATTTTATTTATTCTCAATTTAAGGCTGATTCTGGCATTTTTAACTTTCTTTTTACTTCTTTGAAATTTGCATAATAAAACGACAATTGCTCCAGCTTGTGCACCCAACATTTTTGGCTTCTGTGTCTATCAACAATAAGAACATCCGTTACAGCACATGCATAAAACCAGACATCAAAAAGAAAAAACGTGTAGTAAAGTGTAAAATAAACACGAACGAAAATGCTAGGAGGCTATTTTCGTAGAAAAAGGTAAAATTTGGATAACATCTGTGTGTGTGTGTGTGTGTGTGTGTGTGTGTGCGTGCGTGCGTGCGTGCATGCATATTGCTCTGCCTAGTAAGCACTATTAGGCATTTAAATGCCACTTCTAATACTTTCGCAGCCTCTTCAAGAAAGTTACGAGGAGCGCGTCACCACGTTTATAGAAACCACTTTTATTCAGTGTTTGAAGCTTAATTACTTTTCGTCGGCACACTACCATGTACCGGATAACATGAAAAATATTCAAATTATGTTTCGTATGCTTTCAGTATATAAAAACTTTTAATGTCTACTATCAAGTGTCCAAAAAATTATTTGCCGAGCATTCTGGCTGAGAAAACGCCAAAGTTGTTTTAAGACATCTTCATAAATAGAACGACTTCGTCCCGCATTCAGTGCCATATCATTCAGCTACTTGCATTGTGGATTTTTATTTTAGCCTCAAAGCAGGAAGCTGGTTCTGAAAAAAAAAATGTCAGGTGTTCGGCATGCAACTGACCCTACGCCTGACATGTGCTCTCCCATAGAAAGCCGCTCGACGCGGCAGGTCGTACCGTGCGCTCTTTGACCCAGCGGCCGTGGCTGTACATACCCTACAACAAGATCAGTTCGTGTAATTGATGACTGTGTATCGTCGCCTTACCCTCCGTTTACCAGGGCATTTCGGTGTGGCTGTTGCATGTTGCTGGGTATTTTTAGGTCCATCAGATCCGAGGGTTTGATGCAAGGCTGGTCCTCGAGTGCCGCTTTGTAGTGAAGCACATCGTGAAGTGCCCTTAGCGTCGTACAAACATGTGGAATATAAGATATTGTGGGAATGCAGCATTTTAGCCGCTGAGTGATAGATGAAAATTTTCCTATTAGGTCTTCCTTATGGGTTGTGCAACAAGTTTAATTTGTGCTTGAGATATTCTTTTATTGTACAGTCCTGGCCGCCCTACAGCAAAATATTTCTGTCAAGTAAATTCTTACATTTTGGTTCTCAAATTTTCCCCTACAAAACAGAAAATGTAGTGACACAGGTGATTAAATTAGAGTTGCCGTGTGCAACTTGAGCACTGGGCGAAATTCATTCAGACTTTTGTGTGCTGAGATTTAGTTTGTTTACAGTCGGCATGTTGGTTGCAACAAATATTACACTAAAGAAGGTCCCACAAGACCAGTCTGCAATGGTTCCTTGTGATACAAACAACTCCATAATATAGACACAGTTAGACAACCAACACTTATTATTCATACAAATAATAACTTCAAAATAAATGAACGTAAAAGCAGACAAGAACTCTCACTCGAAAGAATTACGATACTAAGGTTCTTTGGCAACTCAAATACAAAGAGTTGAATAGGGAATTTTAGAATCAATACGAATCATTATATGTAGTTATTATGGAACACTGTATCTCCGTCAAAATGCAATTATACGAATTATAAGAATCAAATCCACAAATAATTGAGATTTAAATAATTCGCTATCACTATACGTCCTCGCCATTCGTCGCCTTCAACACAACCAGTTGCATTGGTAGATGGGTCACATAGAAGAAACCACTGGTCCATGCAGGGTAGCAAACCGGATGTGCGTCTGGTTAACCTCCCTGCCTTTCTTGCATCTTTATCTCTCTCTCTCTCTCTCTGGACCATGCCAGAAGGCGACTGATAGAATAATCCTTATTTGATGTCACCGCCTCCTCAAGGCAACCGCATACCCTGCGAAAGGTTAAAACCACAGAAAAATAAAGATGCAGAAAACCAATACTACTTCTGCGCAATATCGAATCTCATAATACGAGACAGCACAAGCATAAAACAAGACATCATCGAAAAGAAAAAAATGTGTAGTAGAGTTGAAAATAAACACAAAAGAAAACGCTAGGAGGCTAACTTCGTAAAAAAAAGGTGAAATTTCGATAACGTCTGCGAATACCTCTTGGCCTCAAGGTTACGCAAATGCATGCATTTTTTCCTAACATAAGTCTACCTTGGCTTGAGTAACCTGCAATGTCTGTGTGCAGTGTTTATAGGCATTACCTAAAAGATAGTACTAAAAAAATGTTGCTCCATAAAAAAACGAAATTCATTATATGTACTTTCAATGGCCCCACTAGTAGATTAGGGTAACGTTTTGTGCTATACCAGAGAGAAACAATAAGGCATTGTACCTTAATTGTCAATATAAGATTCTAAATATTTGACATTAAGTATTCAGTCACAGAATTCTGAAGAGCGATTAAGGCAATATTTGAGCGCTTTTAACTGGAAGAATTTAGTCAAGAACACCCTAGTGGAAATGTTCTTTGAAGGTGCGCTAAAATGACCCAACATTTTAGCCTCTCTCATTTTGCCTCCATCTCCCAATACCTTGTCTAGGATTCAACTCTAACCTCCGTGTCAAAAGCTGCACACTAACCACAGTACCTTAGAGCCAAAACCCATTATTATTCCTTGTAACAGTGTACATTTGCAGGACAGTCAAAGCGAGAGCACAAGCCACCTTCACAATTTTTTTTCCTTGGAATGGTGATGGCTCTAGCTACATTTGAAGCATTTCCTTGTGAAATGCTTCACCCCAGCTGAGCAGAAGCCTGCATAAAGGGCCGTCAGATGCTGTTCCCGTAAATGCATTCATTATGCTTACACATTCAGAAAGCCAGTCCAAGAGAGACAATATGCGAAAGATACACAAGCTTGCGAACATCAACACCATGACATATTCACTCTGAGGAATCTGTTATGGCTATGGTTCCTTCTAAACCATTGCTTGACTGTCACCATCTGCAGCAGGAAGGTGCCCTCACAGTGCGGCTGCATTCGAAGGCAACTCTTAGAGTGCCCTGAAGCTATGCAAAGTGGCGCTACCTAGGACCCAAAAGTTGGCACAATTTTCATACTAGCAGCACTTGTATTATAGAGCTAGTTACATTTACTGTCTAAACTCGTTATAACAGGATCCGAGTACAACAGACTATTATTCAGCCAAGTTGGTCTGTGTGTAAAATTAAAGGTTATAATTTTCACTTGAATGGACTTCCATACAACGAGCTATTGGGTACGGTGGACAAAATTACAAGACTTCTCATACAAGGAGAATAGGACAGGTGCTAGAGTAGTGGCGGGAATTCTTCTTCGAATCGCGCGCATCCGCATGGCGCGCAACACTACTATATCTGCAAACTGTGGTCGCCGTGGCGGTCTGCACGAATTTGCAGGCTAGTCTGGCAGATGTTAAAAAAAGCAAGCTTGTTTACTAGGAACTTAATTCATCATGGATGGCACTATTCATTACCAGCCAGGCTACAACTGTCCCAAAAAAGTGCGAATAGCAAGTGCGTGGACATCTTGCTGCTCGCCTTTCTTTTTCTTTTGATAGATTGATATGTGGGGTTTAACGTCCCAAATCCACCATATGATTATGAGAGACGCCGTAGTGGAGGGCTTCGGAAATTTCGACCACCTGGGGTTCTTTAACGTGCGCCCAAATCTGAGCACACGGGCCTACAACATTTCCGCCTCCATCGGAAATGCAGCCGCCGCAGCCGGGATTCGATCCCGCGACCTGCGGGTCAGCAGCCGAGTACCTTAGCCACCAGACCACCAGCGGCGGGGCTTCTTTTTCTTTTTAATCATGGTAGAATCTCGCCAAATTGTCATTGGGCAGAGCTTGCGGCAGGGGGCAAGAGGCAGAGTAAGTGGTGAAACGCATTTACTGAAGCAGGCTCTCTAGCCACTGCATGCACAATCGTCTCCAGAAGGAATGTAGCATTCAGCCGAGATACTAGGATATGCATGCATTTAATGAGCTTCCACATCTTAACTATCAGCCACGATATTACTAAACATATGTACAATCAAGCCCTTCACAATTTATCACCTAACTACTGAAGAACTACGCTGAAGGAACAAGCGACACAGTATGAAGCACTGATATAGGCTCACATGTTGGTATGAACAGTGCAAGGGCCACTCTTTAAATGTGATGAGATGACCTGGATGACACCGCAGCAAGCAACTCTGCTAGATGATGTTTGTAGCTTAGTAAGCATTCACATGCTCTTTGGATTAATGATGATTGTTTAAGTAAGAGCACAACTCATATTCTATGCTATGGTCACTGCTAACAGCCCAGACTGATCTAGGAGAGCTGATCATATGAAAGCCACACTTCAAATACATATTCATTATATTCAGCTATAAATTACTGTAAAGCGATCACAAGACGTAACGGCACTGCAGGCTTCTTCCGATACATTTGTTACACTAGAAACATGTTCCCATACTATGTAGTTAAAAGAGCCCCAACACTAAAATTTCTAACTCAGATCTATGCTTCCGCCGCTTTGACTGTTCTGCACAAGTAGATAGGCTCCTGCGATTTATTATTGATGGCAAACAACCTTAAAAGTGTTTTAAGTAAGCATGAGTGCTCATCTGAATTTGCAAAACCACTGATACAACTCGAGAGCTCCGGGAGACACCACGCAAATGGCAGAATTGCGATGGCAGAGTTGCGGTAGCTGATCACCTCCTCAACTAAAGAAATAAGCAATCACGCTCATGTGTTTTCAGACACTGGCTGCCTGCCTCACGACGTGCAGGAGAGAGCTGGGATAGGAGGAGAAGGCTGCATTGCTCAAGCAGCAGCTGTGAACTTTGATCAAGATGGCACGATCACTAGCACTGGCGCTCACGCCATCTTTGTAGGCATCAGCTAAAGGGCCCCTGGTTTTGAGAGGACCGAACTACCTTGCTCCCTAGAGTGGCCATGTCCGCTAACGCCAGCGTTGTACAGTTGTGAAAAGATTGAATCTCAAAGGCGGCTGCTAAGCTATTTCGTGTAACATTGCGATTTCTTGCTATTTAATATCATTACTGCACCTATGCAGCAAATGTTTTTTTTTTTTCCTGCTTCATCACTAACAGCACGGGGGGACGTGCCAAGTTATGGAAGAAGCTTGCAAGGAAACGCCACGTTGCGAATGGCAGATGCCCATGAAAGCACAAGACAGCTTGAAACAGTTTAGGTGCAGGATTGCATTTTGGAGCAGGATGGCGCAGTGCTTCAAAATTGATCACAACGATGCTTACATTACTACACAATACATAGTAGCCGTACAGTGGCGTAGCCAGGAAGTTGAATTTTTTGAAACTATAAGAACATGAATGATAGATGCATTAATTTGTATTTGACACTGCAAATTACTTTTTGAGTGCCGCGCACGTATAAACAAAAAAAATGTTTTCATAAACATATTATATTGGCATGTCTGCAAAACTTTTCCAGGAATAACTATCATCAAAATTTCTTAGTCTTGTGACTATTACGTAAACATTGAATGTGCATCTGTTTTAAACTCAAGAAGAGCCTTATAACAAAAAATGAAGCCCATAAAACAACCGCAGGACGAGGGCAACTACTTTATTGCTTCACTTAAAAAACAGCGCCAATAATGAGGGACAAGAAAAAGAAGGAGACAGACAGAATCATGTCGTACCAACTCGCCCAAGCAACCTCGTTAGCTACTTTATTGCAGATTAATTCTTTATACAAAAGTGTAAATCTTCTTGCACATCAATTTTTTGCACTGATGCTGTGGCCAGGAAAAAACGAGAATTCAAATAGGGGCAGAACATAGTCCACCGGAAAGACAGTATGCAATATGCTTACAGAAAAGCTTGAGGACCACACTTGCATGACTGCTTTTATCTTACAAACTTGGAACGTCCTGTAAATTTTTTTTTCTAGGATATTGACCTTGCTACTCAACTAGCAACATCTCGTTCGAGAAACAAAGCACGACTGTCTTTCACAAGTGAAGGGCAGGTGAGAAAAGGTCCTGTGGGCACAGCAACATTTTTTTTGTTAGATTGTGACCAAGAAGGTTTATGAAAGTGCTGGAGCGGGAACTCGCGCATCACCTTACCAACTAAAGTAAAGCCAGCTTTTGCCTATTGCCCCGCCGCGGTGGTCTAGTGGCTAAGGTACTCGGCTGCTGACCCGCAGGGCGCGGGTTCGAATCCCGGCTGCGGCGGCTGCATTTCCGATGGAGGCGGAAATGTTGTAGGCCCGTGTGCTCAGATTTGGGTGCACGTTAAAGAACCCCAGATGGTCTAAATTTCCGGAGCCCTCCACTACGGCGTCTCTCATAATCATATAGTGGTTTTGGGACGTTAAACCCCACATATCAATTAATCAATCAATCATCAGCTTTTGCCTATTCTTTGTCCAGGAAACGTGTCCTTTTCGGGTGGTACCCACTTAACAGTAAGTTGTATCTCTTCAATAATCTAAGCAATAGGTTAATTTGAAAATAAAATATCACTGTTACTAAAAAAAGTAATGTATCGAGAAGAGTATTGATGACATCGTGTGAAAAAAAAACATTTGCCAAGACTTTCAATTTTTTGTTTAAAAAGCTAGTTACACAAGATCACTGTCACTAAAATATTTTTCAGGAAATAATTTGTCATAGTAATGCAGTTTGCCACGAAATGAGAATGTTGAGAGCCCCTACTATATGAAAGCAGTGCCTGGCATCCTTGAGCAGGTTCAGTTTCGCTCTTGAAGCATAATTTTTTTCTCTTTAAAACAAAGAGAGCAATACTCTAAGCTGGATAATTGGCTTTCCTCATTGAATTCATAAAATGCAAGTACTGTAGACGTGCAGACTTATGGTGGCTGGTAATGGCTTGCACGAAGAGGGCAGCCAACAGTTGGAGTAGTAGTGCTGGCTCTGTGGACCAAGGACCTTCACTGCATGCCCGCTCGATTTCCGAACCCAGAGGCATTATAGCAGGGTTGTCTTTTACCTCAGTCATGAGGCGTACATCCAAGCATACCTTACTGCCTACTGAAAAAATGTCAGATACTTTATATTCTGATCTCACGAGTGTTTCAGGTATGCACCCTCTATAAAAGGTGGCACGTTCTTCAATGTCCTTGCCGGACGTCTTGGCGCCCCCATTCTGATGTACGGAGTCAATTGTTCCCACGTGCTTTGAGATCTTGCCGTTTTTTCTGGTGTTTCGGTGGCTCTCGTCAGGATCTGCAGGTGGATGATCCTCAGTCGTGGATTACTGCACAAGACAAAATAAATCCACGAATTCACAAATTTGAATGGTATGTGAACACAAAACTAATTTTTCAGGGGCATGCACTTCTAAACATTACTTTGTGAAATTGACGTGTACATTTTTAGCCTGCAGAGCTGTTTAACAGTGAGACTGTGACAGTAGAACCATGGGTGTGGTTTGGGGTGATTACTTCGTGAAATTGACGTGTACGCTTTTATCCTGCACAGCTGTTTAACAGTGAGACTGTCACAGTAGAACCATGGGTGTGGTTTGGGGTGATTACATCGTGAAATTGACGTGTACGCTTTTAGCCTGCAGAGCTGTTTAACAGTGCGACTGTCATAGCAGACAACCATGGGTGTGGTTTGGGGTGATTATCTCTTCTGCCGTGTAGTAGCACGATTGTCGGCAGGATTTTGCCTTGGGGTAGTGCAAAGCAGTGTTGCATCTCATTCGGGTGAGCGAGAAAATGCTGGTTGAGCTTGGATGGGGGACAGTGCTGGTGTGGCTGGAGTTGGTGCTAGCGCCCCTTTTACACTTCTCAGCAGACACCCATGGCATGAAGTTCTTATCGAACAGATGGTTCTTTGGGTGCAGCCATGATTCTCTCTGGGTTAAGCTAAGTAGGTGTGACACCTCAAAAATGCACTGCCGAGGCTGTAATATCATCCACTGTACTTTTGTGCACATCCCTGGATGGCGTTTTTTTCTCTCCTGTAAAAATTAGGGCTATATATAAGGTATGAGAATGCATGAAATACACATAATTTAGTTAAAATATTGCACCATTTTACGTTAACAGTTTATTTCAAATTTTTTTTGCCATCAGAAACTCTCTTATCAGCACTTTTTGATGTCACAGAAGTTATGCCACTAAGAAAGCAATGGCAGCAATGAACTCTTTTTTTTTTGTCGGGTCATTTCAAAATTGTTCTTCGATAAGCAGTTGGGGCCATGGAGGACGAGACAATTGACAGTCCCTTTGACTAACACTAAGTGCCGAGAGTGCAGATAAATGTGTGTGCGCTCATGGTTGATACTCTAAATTTGACGCTAATCAGGCATTGCTGACCCCCACCAGGGGCATAGCCAGAATTTTTTTTGGGGGGGGAAGTCAATTATATTTCATGTTTTTGCAGGAATTAGTAGGTATGCATGTATATAAACACAAGCAAAATTGGAAGACCTTGAAGTGTTTGAGCCCCCCCTCCCCCCTCACTGTAAAGCCTTCTGCTCCTCGTCCAATTTCGCAATACTTCCAGGATCAGCCCACCTTTGGCCACGCGATAACGTCACACTAAGTATTCGCAACTAGTCTAGTCAATGATGACGTCATCTTTTGATCACGGGATTTTAGTTACCATCCGTGCTCATGATGCTGCATGACTTCTATTCGCAGGTCTTTCGCCTTGGAATTTCACACAATCAACATTGAAAGCGAACGCTCAACAGCGCCTCATTTTCTCGAAAGCTAGGCCTAACATCGTGGTCACGCGGTCACTTCATCGCAATGGGACTCATCCCGAATTTCATTATCGTACGTATTCGGCTCTATTACGCAGTCTTCCACAAGGAAACCAATGGCTGTTGAGAAATTTTAGACATATCAGGCTTGATCGCGAACAACAGTTCACCGTGTGACGCCTATCCTTTCAGGCCGAGTATGTTCGCGCGTCCGAGCTTTTGCCACGTGAGTGCATCTGCCAAAGCTTTCGCGTATACTGTGAACGCACGCAAGATTTCTAGCTTCAATTTCTCACTCCTAATGTTTGCCCTCCTCGATCTTCGCTTGATGCATCTGCCAGCGCGCATGATGCCGCGTCTCGGCAAACGTACGTCGCCATCGGCGCGTTCGGTATTTCGCATCACGCCATCTCGTGCAACGCCTTCGGCGCTTCGACTCGGGGAAGTTGAGACATGCATGCCTCCCTGCCGATGTGAGCTCGGAGGCCATGATGGAGCAAAAGATCGTTTTGGGGCGGCACGCCCAGTGAAGTGTACGTGAAAGTCGCGCGTTCGAAGTCTTACCTTAATACGAATTGTTACCCAGCTCGCGAAAGTGCTCCGACAACGCAGTGAGGGGACTGACGTCGCTGGAGCGCGGGTCATGCTAGGAACCTTTGCGATCGCATCCTGACACCACGAACGTCCGCACGAGGCTTCCTTTGTGGCACGAGGCAGTGGCTCCTCGAGATGCTGTACGAGACCGCGTGTTTCTGCATCACATCCCCTAGGAAGAGATGTATGGAAGAAATTCGGCGCCGCTATTGGCTGAAGGTGGTCACGTGATCTAAATTGCTTTTGGTCTTTTTGTTTATTTTTTAAAGCAAGATGCATGATGGCGCTCATAGATGCTAGATTTTCACATGACCTCCCTTATATAACTTTTATAGAGGTCGTGGATTTGCAGTGCACCACTAGTGCCGGTGAAGCTTGTTGAAGCCGTACACCGAAGAAATTATGCTGAAACGTGTGGGCTTTTCGCCGGCAGTGTCGCTGAAACGGGTTGTGTTCTTATGCAGCTGGTGTGCTCCAATTATTTTATATTACGCGTTTGTTTGTGCTGCTGGCCGGCAAGCTAGAATAAGCCGCGATCCTTGAACTACTTCGAGTGTCAGCTCCTTTAATAATCATAAATCCAGGATGTATGATTCGCCCGACTCTTGGCCGATCCCCCTGAGTGTGTAGGTGCCAATATCATCATCATCAAGGTAAGTGAGCGTTTCACCTAGGGTGACCTAAAACATATTCTAGGTCACTCGAGTTTACCAATAGAATCGGCACTGTGGTCTTTTGTTCCGCGCGTAAGCTAAGACGAGACGAACTTGTTTCAATGTCAGTCGTTTTGTGACGGGGTGCTGGATCTCGCTACATCACGAGTTCGCCCAAGGGTCCTTTAATTGCCCTTTTATTTCTCTTTATATCACGCAAAGCACTGCCTTCTAGCTAGCGCTGTGTTAACGCGCCCAGTAAGCCATCGTGAGAGTGCAACTGAACGCGACACACAGGAGGAGACAGACAAGGACAGGCGCACACTGTAGTAGAGCGGTTGGAGCCTAGGGAAACACTAAACGTTGTATAAACTTCCCGAAACGACTAGAAAGGTATGAGGACGTCTCAGTATAATATTTGACGTTGAATAAACGTTTTTCAAAAAAATTTTTCTAAAAGACTTCGAGCAAACGTTCTTTATAAGAAGTCTTTTTCAAAACGTTTGCTGAAGTTATTTTTTAGAACTTTGGTAGAATTCGTGGATGAAGTCTCGATTGTCCATGCAATATATGCAGGGTGTTTTCCACGTTTCTTTGTTGTTTTTTTAAGTCAAAATAGTATTCGCTTTACATATTTATGTAGTATATAGCTTTACATAATTTTTTTCACTTAAAGGAGCACTGACATCAAATTTCAAGATCGATATGTGGCCATCATTCTGTCACTTGGTATGCATAGGTCTTCTTGGCCAAATTTGAATGGCGTTCGTCGCGTCGAAGTTATTTTATTTCAACGTCAAACAGCGTAGAAAAGCTAAGCAAAAAAAACGAAAAATCGGCTGCCCTGCGACTTCGACACTAGTGCTACGTGTGCGGTGTGATACATTCTACCAACGCCTCCTAGATTTCTAGGAGGCGTTGATTCTACAAATACCATCCTGAGTTACAATGCCCTAGTAGCGATGACGTGTACGATCAGAGTGTTCTTATCGTGGTGCCGAAGCGCAGAAACGCACTCGCTAGTCACTTCTGATCTTCGTCGCATTGGTTTGAATGATTTCGTGAAATTATCGAGATAAAAACCACCTTTAAAAAAACGCCAACAAAATAGCATGATTAAACGCGTGCTTGTCGCTCAGCCAGTCAGGTAATCGTTGTGAGTTGCAGATGAGTTGCAGTCGTCTAATTCGAAGCACGGAAAAAACGCAGTGAGGGTGTCTTTTCATATCCCGTATGTCTTACAGATCAACACGGCCACAAGCTATCAAAAGTGGAACAGCGTATAGTCAGATATCGTCGCTAACAAGGAGCGTCTCTCATAATCATATGGTGGTTTCGGGACGTTAAACCCCACAGATCAATCAATCAACCGCTAACGAGGAACATGCAGGTATCATTGAATTTCAGTTCATCTGTAGACTTTGCGTCCACGTAAAAGTGGTAATACCGCGTTAACCGCGAGGTGTGCTTAACAACCGTATGCTGGAGAACGCGCGAGAAAGAGGGGCAGACGCATATGTCGTCTGCTACGGCGCTCATTGGAAGTGGCTACCACAAACGTCATTTCCGCGTTCAGTTAGTTCTTGCGGTTTCCGCGCCAGCAGCCAAGACCGCCACGGACTCGCCGGTACTGAGAGCAGCTGTGTGTGTGGTATGTTTTCTGAATCAGATTGCTTTTGGTTTGTTTCCAAACTACTGAAACCTTGAGTAAACAGTCTCAGTCAAACTGCGTCAGGGGTGTACTAAGAGCAGCTGCGTAACCGCCAGAGGCAGGATAAGTGGGACCATCTGGAGGCGCAAAAAAGAACCTGGCAAGCAGGAAAATTAATCTATTTTTAGGGCTGATGCTCATTCGCGATAATTATATTGCATTGACCCCTCTGCGTATACCTCAATGATTTGCACGCCAAAACACACCAATATTGCTAACTGAGACGCTAGAGCGAACATGGCTGAAGCGTGCATCCTCGGGCACCTCTGCAGTGCTGCTTGGAACCAACGTTACTAGATTATATGCTTGGAACGGCGTCCAATTCGGAATCAATATTCTGCAAAAGGTTAATCGAAGCAAAAATAATTCGCGACATCGCGAATTGCGGTGATTCCAAGCTCCAGACTATCGTATAGAACCCCAGTGGACACTTTGTACGGTGACGACAGCAATGCAGGTGACAAGTAACGTTGGGTGACAAGGCATGACTGAATGTGTCTGTCTAGCAAACAAAATGTTTGCAGAGCAGCTGAGCCTGACGTCACTCTTTTCTGTGGAGGTGTGGCGTGATCTGGAGGTGACCGCGAGGTAGCGCCACTGCTGATACTTCAAGCGCTAGAAATGGCGGGATTGCCGGCCGTTTTGAATAGTGCTAGATACCAGTGATATAAATCAATAAAAGTGATAGTTATTCATCCCTCAGTTGCATTTTAGGTCGCGAATCGCTGCTTTCCGATGGTGGCACCATGACGTCGCAGCGGAGCTATTTGGCCGCTTCGTCGGCCCAGAGAACCCGGTGAGGCAGGTGTTCTGTGGTGAGGCCAGAGGCCTGGTAGTGTATGGGTGTTCTCTGCTGGTAGGTGGCAGCTGGTAGGTGTTCTGTGGCCTGATCACTGGCTCTCATAAATGGTAGTGTATAGGTGTTCTGTGCTCTCATTCTCAAGGGCTGCAGAAATTAGGCGTCTCTTCCTTCATCTAACCAACACCACCATTCTCAAGCTAGCGCCTTAATTGAACGTTCGGGAAGTATCATTCATTGTGCTTTGTCTCCGCAAGTCGTGCAGCTTCGTGTAGACAACGCAGTACACAAACCGGTGCCTCGTAACGATTTCGTCAACGTTGTGGTGACTATGCTTGCTCGATCGAGAGACTAGTAAACCGGTGCCCAGTAGCGATTTCGTGAACATCGTGGTGACTGCTAGATCGACAGGCGTCGCAGGCTGCAGTGCGCTGCCTTGCAACAACAGGTGAGCAGTCGTCTCAATTATTTGTAGTTGTACTCTGCCCTGTTGGTCGCTATTCCATAAGTAATAGCCAGAAATACCTGTACAGTACATATCAGACAGCGTCATAATATAGAGCTATGCTGGCGGCATTCGATAAGACTTTCGCAGAGGCTTCCCATGTAGATAAGCACAAAAGTGTTGAATTCTTTGGCACCTGTTATAGCATCCTGAAAAGTTGTGTAACTTGCTCCGAGTCATCCACTCATTACGCTAATATGCTGGAATGGTAAAATTAAATTGTGTTTCGCGTTGGCCATTTGGGATTAAGAGAGCAACACTGGTGTAATTGTAATGACCCCAAATGCTTAGGTTGAAACATGCATTCGCCCGCTTTTGTGGAACAGAACTGCGAATAGTTCTCATCAAAAAAATAACATTGCTTCAAGCGCGTTAAGAGGTATTGCACAAATACCTTTGGTCTCCTTAACACACGTACAAGGCGGTAAGGCCGGACTTGTGAATGTCAGTTTGGTTCATTCGTATTTGTTTCTACCGCGTGCTTCTTGGTAATGAGGGCTGCAGCGCGAGCACGAATGTGCTAGAAGAAACAGACGAAAGTCGAGGCACGGAAAGCAAAGAGGACAACACGAGCGCTGAACAACACGGCGCGCGTGTTGTCCTCTTTGCTTTTCGCCTTTCGTCTGTTTCTTCTAGCACATTCGTGCTCGCGCTGCAGCCCTCATTACCATGAATTCAAACCAACTAGCCCAAATTGCCATTCTTCTTCTCCGCAGCGCATGCTTCTTCCGCAGTGCACGTACACGGCGGTAAAGCCGAACGTGTAAATGCCAGTGTTTTTAATGTTTTTCTCCACAGCGCACGTGTATAGCGGTGAAGCACAACCTGTGAATGTCAGTTTGGTCAATTTGTGCTTGTCTTTACTGCGTGCTTCTCTGCAGCGCACGTAAATAGCGGTGAAGCTGAACTTGATCATGCATTGCATTGTTTGCTTTATTTGCAGCTCTGATATTATTTTAAAACATGTCATCATTTGGTGCCTTCTACAGACTGCTGTACCAGGGAATGAACATGTCAGCTGTTTCTCATGCTAATACACACTGGCCGACAAAAGGACCATGGGATGAGTTTGTAAGCAACTATTCAGTCGAGCTGACATCCCCAAAGCCCAGAGACGGGTCATGCATTGTGGCACCACTGCAGACTAAAACATACCCAAATTTACCGACATACTCAAAGCTACATTCTGCAGTATACTGAGACAAGTTCCCCTGGAGCTTAGGGGTGCAAACACTGACACATATGTACGAGTATTCTTCATGTCTCTGTGGGGTCAACGCAATACAGGGTATGCACTGCACCTCGATTCGTGAGGTGGCGAAAGTATCAACGGGCAGCCAAGCCATTTTGGCAGTCTGGCCATTTTTGAGTGCAGTACTGGGCTAGGCTACGTTCTGTGTGTGCTCTGTCTTCGCTAAGTCTGCGCGTCACAAGAGAAGTGTCAAAGGTCTCTACTGTGCAAGCCGTCCTCTTTAGTTTACATACAGTAGTGTCTTGTGTGCAGTGCATATTTATTGCGTGGAAAGCGTAGAATAAAAGATGTAGTGGTTTCACCGCATGAACCGCCGAGACATCCTGCCTTCCCCAAACGGTGTTTACCAGATTCACCGGGGCTAGCACGATAAAAGAAACGAGATTAGAATTGAACGAAAAGTCAGCTTACCTTTCCAACAACAGCGATCGTGCTGTTTGGCAGAACTTTCACGCCTGCACTAAACAGCTACGATCACTCGGCTACACAAGCTCTGAAGAACGCTTCAGCTATATAAATGTTCTCTCTAGTATTGCTACAGCCCATTATATGCAAGCTTGTTTGGCCAACTCCCTTTGCGTCCTTTATTGCCGAAGCCTGCAAGAAACACTAGCAAGCTTTTGTTTCTCAAGTTTTGTTTACTTTCAGCTTGAATTTGATTCTACAACTTAATCTACTTGGTAAACCGCTTGAAGTAAACTGCTGTACTAAATTAACAATATAGCATCTTAGCCAATTTAGCAAAACTTCAACCAAACAGCAAAAGGAACACTGTTCGTCGAGCATCCAGAGAGGGCACCTCGGTACTCACTCCTGCTAATTAGATGGCAGTGCACATTTGTGGCAGGTTATTTCATAAATTAAGTTCATGCTTCAACAGTAAACAGAATTTATATATTAGTTGGGGACACTCCACAAACAAGCATAGATGCATTCGCGTGAGCAGTGGCCCTTAGTGCCAAAATATATGAAGCTATTTGTGTTCCCGAACACATTTATTTACATGGCAGAGTTAATTCAATCAAGACTTAACGTCTTTATTTTTTTAGTTTATTTAAAACAATAGTGAAATTTGTCCAAAAAAACATGGCTAAAGGCAAATATTGCCGGACTCTGCTATTCCACTTATGCAGCAGTAGCAGCAGACAGACTGCTTTTATAACCACAAAATTATACATGGGAATCAATTACTGCACTTGTTTTACACAGATGAAAGAACTGAGTAATTTGGATGATCATCCTACGCTGATTCATGAAAATGTGGGCGAAAGCGAGGAGACTGCCAGTTTGAATAAACCGTTGTTGATATCGACGTGTTAAAATTATTTGTAGTTTTCCCCTATTGAAATACATAAAGCTGTGCCAAGATTAGGGTGTCAGTTTTAATTAAAGTGGCCCTGCAACACGTTTTCAGTATGTTCAGAAAATGCTGTGGATTGGTAGTAAAGGCTCCCGATAACCTGTGAGACAAATTTTATAGCACAGCACACGGCCTGCAATTCACAATAAATTGCCAAAGTCAGCTAAAAAGTGCTTTCTTTTCTCCCATCAAATGATGGAGGAAGCTCAAAAATTGCTCGTAGAAGGCCTTCTGTCAGCCTTTGGCTGATTTACACATGGCGCATTCAGTCGTTACAGGAATCAACGTGGGAGGCCGCGACTTTTCCACGCATGCAAGCACGACCACAATAAAAAAGTTGTGTATTCGAATGAAAAAAGTGCTCAAGGTCACAAGTCACACGTGGCGTATTTTCATTGCCCTTGCCATCCCTCCCTGCTTAGCTTCCAAGGCTTTCGTCGAGACAAGAGAAGAGAGTATGCGATTTCAGCGTGCGACAAATCTTTGCAACTCCGCTCGTACTCGACGGATTCTTAAAATTTTCGCGGCGTTGAATTCGTGTCGCAATAAGCTATTTTAGTGAATACACTCTACGGTGAGTTGAAGAAGTGTTTCAGGGCCCCTTTAATGTTTAAATGAATGAGCTTTTACTGTGCCATGTGCCAGGCCATACTTCAGTGACCTAGAGGGCATGCTGGGAGAACTGAAATGATGTGGGTGATGCGGCATCAGGCACAGTCCCCCGCCAAACTTTGCTTACATGTGCCAGATGGGCACCTGTTTCACAATATTCTTCATAAAATAAAACTATTTGAATGCTTGTGTATTTCTTGCAATTTTTAAAATACCACTGGCGTAAGCAGCCAGCACCAACTAGAAAGCAGCCCAAGAACGCAGCAAGAGAGGTGAATGACCATAGCCTTTGTCGTGGACCCTGCAAATTCGTCTGTCATTGATGTCTGCTATACTCGCAGAGCAGGTGAATTGTAACATTGGGCCTGAGCAGCCACTAAATTCATTGTACCGGTAATGAGTTCACGAGGTGTCATGACCCGATAGAGGCACTTGTGCTTACTTTGAAACAATATTTCAATCTGTTTGAGATTACAATAACCAGTAATCAATGGTTTGTATAAGAAGCTCAACATACAGTCTGAATATCTTTATATAGAAAAACCAAAGCAAATTTTCACATTGTAATTTTATTGGCATTTCAGGAACAACATGGCCAGATGACTAAAATACATGCCACTTCTGGATGGAAATTGAATGTTCGAGAATGGGTTGCAAAATGTAAAAGGCAGATATTGTCATTCTCCTTGAACCATCAGCAATAACCTTTAAAAAGGCCACCCTTCGCTGTGATAGTCTGCTGCGTGTTCCACGGAGGCCTCGCGAATTTCGTTACAGCTGAGCGGAGCTCTTTCAGCGGAAAGTTCTGCAAAGTGGATATGTGCAAAGCAGCTCTCAGCATAGCTCCACATAGAGTAAGGGTGGGAAAGGGACGCAAGGGTGAGGACGATCTTAGGAAGAGTTGAGAGCATAAAGCATAGCATAGTCTATCGTAGTATAAGGGCAAGAAGTTATGGAGTCGCCCCCCTAATGGATGCATCTCGCTTACTAGGTGGGTCAGTGTCCGCACACTCTTCATAAATTGACCATTTGCAGAAATCTGCAAGGCAGCTTTCCTGCAAGGTTGTTTTCCAGCCAAAAGGAAAAAAAACTCTCGTGCCCAGACTGCTTTTCTTACTTACACACGCAACAAAATGACCTTTCCCCCCAACAATTACTGAGTGGTTGTCCCACCTTCAGGAACACCCGTTCACTGACCACTCCGTATATGTAGGCACTGGATCGGGCATTCGGAATTCAGTCAAGGCCGTCTTTACTTGGCTTTCACTTGACTTAACGCTTTGCTTGACTTCAGTAGATGCAATAGAAGCAACAGTACCTTCAACCAGTAGTAGGGCACAACCCAACAGTGTCCCAGCACTCGTTGAGGCAATGCTTCTCTTTGATTCACTAAATATGGATAATAAAGACGAAATGACAATTAACCATTCCCTAACCTTACCTAATTACGCACAATCAAGCGATAACCCCCCCCATTACGTGACACATTTACTCGAGTTCCCCCTCCCTCTCGCGGAAAGATCCAGCCATCCCCACACAGAGACGGCTCCTGCGCCGCACGGAAGTGACGTCACAAAAATTGTCACGACATACGTCGTTTCCGATTTAGCGCGTTGTTCGAATTTACCGAATCGGAACGTGGCTCAGCTGGCCAGCAGACGCTCACTTGCTGCTGCTGCTGCTGGAGTACGGCTGGTTGCTGCTTCTGCGAGCTGTCTACAGGCCTTGTTCTGCTACATATTCGCAAGCCTCGAACATCATCTTCATCTAAGCTCAACCGCTCATTTTCACTGCTATTTTATATTTACTAACGTTGTTTATATCCATCCCAACATGTATTTTTGTGATTTTTCGCGTATAGGCTGATTTAGCAGTATCTGTACGTGGCCCTTTCTTTGGTCATCCGTGTTAACGTGCTTCGTATCTGTGTCGTAGTGCATTTGCGTAGTTGACAGCCGTGTTTTAGATTAAATATTCACTTCCTTGTTTCTTTTTTTTCATGGTGTAATTCTGAATTGAAAGTGTGCGCAACATGACGCAGTGTATTAGTAGCGGGCGATTCAATGGTGAAATACGTCGACCAGTATTTCCCATCGCGCCGTGGCTTGTCTGTTAGCGTTGCCACACACAGAGGAATAAGGATTGAGCACTTGCTCTCAATGATTGCTGACAAGCTGGCCAGTTTTGATGTTGTCATTGTACATGTTGGCACGAACAACACTGTTGACAGTGTCAACATGTGCATGGACAAATATCGCCAGCTCGCTCAGGGAATCATCGAAAGCAATCCCACGTTGCATGTAGCTTTTTCTGCCATTCTTCCTCGGGGGCAGAATTGGTACCGCCAAGAGGAAGAACAGTTGTGTGATGTTTGTCATTTGAATGACCACTACAGGAATGTGAATGCCGCACTCGCACAGCTTTGCCTGGAGAGGGGCTTCACTATCCTGGATAGTCTTGTGCACAGCTGGCCTGGATTTCTGAGCAGGGATGGTGTCCACCCCAGCCGGCTTGGCAACAAGGTGCTGGCAGACTTCCTGCACCGTGAGGCCTGTGCCTTGTCCACCCATCTAGAGAGGAGACACATCCAACAGTCCTACAAGGAGTCCAAGGCATCTGCATGGAGTGGGTGGGCTCGGCAGGAGCTACTTTTCCATCAACTTGGAAGTCGATTTTCCAGCACTTGGTATGCATGCAGTTCAATATTCTCCAGCAGTAGGTGGACCTTCCGCTGCACCAGCTCCTGTCTGGAAAACCAGCAGTGCTCTCATGCAGAGACACGACACTGACCAACTGGCCAGTACCATTCATGGTATTGGCTTTAAGCTCGTTGGCGGTGTCCGCGTTCGCTGCAAGGGAAGCAAGGCTTGGTGGACCTGGGACAGCCTGCCTTCCCCCATTTTCCATGGCACAAGTGTACCATGCAAGGGAAACACTGGGGAGAGGCCTATTCAGCCAATGATCTCTAGTCGAGGTGCAAGCACCACTTGTGACAGGAAAATAAGGGGAGCCTCACAGGAGCATGAGAGTGCTCTTGTGCGCTCTTCTGTTGGGGAAGAGGAGGCCAGTGCTGGAAAAGCAGCTGTGCCACAGGCTGTCGGCCAGTGTGGCGACAGTGAGTGGAAACTGGTGCAGACTCACTGTGAATCTGTCACGAATGACGCTGTGAACGAGGTTTCTGTCTGCAAAAGCCATCTACCAGCACTGACTCGGGATTTCATGCGAATTGTGCGCGATCCTGGCACAGAGGCTGGTGACCCTATGGAAGCTGGGTGCACTGCAGCTGTGCAGTACAAGTATTGTGAGGCTGCTTTGACATCCAGAAGCAGGCCTGCCAGCCCTGGTGCCCAGGCTATTTGTGTAAACACTGGTGCCAACCCAACTGTCCTCAATAACCCAGTAAGTACACTATATGGTGGGGGTAGCAAAGTTTATTTAAATGCAACATTTGATAACTTTCCTACTTTTAAGAAAAGCTTTGATGAGTGGTGCAGGGAGGGAGGCATGTAGTCATGATAAATAAGAGTAATAAAAGTCCATTCACATCAGAAGATAAGGACTTCGAGTATATTAGGAATAAATATAGCTGCATTCACGGTCGCACAATAAAGCCCAGGGGGATAGGAAAGCGACCAAAGCAAGCTTACAATGGTACTGGCTGTGAAATGACGGTATCGGTAAGCCTATGTAAATCACCTACTCTGTACTACAAGATAACTAAACTACAAGCTAAGCATAACCATCCCACAGAATATTATGATTTGTATCCTCAGAAGAGGCTCCTGAATTATGGAGAAAAAGAAGAATTCTTTGAATTAGCTAAATGTAATATTGGCGCAAAGGATTTTAAAAACTTGGTCGAGCAAAAAACTGGTAAGAAGTTAACTACAAAGAACATTAATAATTACAAGCAACGATTTTCTATTCCTATCCGCAATGAGCAGGCTCATGGTGAAATGGTTTTAGAGAAGGTAGACACCTTGCTAAAAAATAATCCAAACTGGGTTATTCACTATGAAATGAATCAAAATAATAACCTGCAATTCATACTTCTTCAAACAACGCACATGCGTCAGATTTTGGAAAAGTATCCAGAGATTCTATTTATTAATGGAACATATAAAGTGAATATTGAGGGTTATATTCTTTACTCTATATTAGTTCAAGATGGTCGTGGTCGTGGGAGACCTGTGTGTTATGCCTTCTTACGAAATAAGACGACTGAAATTGTTGAGCCCATGTTCACAAAGTTTGTAGATTTCAACCCATTTGTTGTGTCTGCTTGCAAAGTAGTGATGATTGATAAAGATCTCAATGAACTGCGCATTTTAACCAGTATTCTTCCTAATTCTAACATACTTTTGTGTACGTGGCATGTGTTGCATTGTTTCCAGCAAAAGGTTAATGAAAAAGCTAGACAGCAACGTGATCAGTTGCTTCCTCTCTTAAAAAGCTTAGTTTATTCCCCCACTGAGCAAGACTACTTCGATAAGCTTGCTAACCTCCAAGCTATGACTTGCACAGATTTCATTTCTTACTATATGCATAACTGGCACTTGTGTAAGGAAATGTGGGTACATGCATATCGGCAAGCGCTTCCTACATTTGGTAACAATACTAATAATCGCATTGAGTGCCACAATCAAAAGATTAAAAATTATCTCTCTTCAAGCATGCATTTGGTTCAAGCAATAGAAGCATTGGTAGGTTACATTGATAATGATTCTTTATCTCTACAGTTCTCTAAGCTTAAAGAAATGAAGCTGAACCTAAACATAAATGATTTCAATTACCCATTTCAGCTAGAATTGTCCCGTAATTGCACTTCTGAGGCTACAAGTAAAGTACTAGAGCAGTATGAGAAGTTTAAAAGTGTAAGTTATCAAGTCACTTCCACTCCTAATTCTTATGTTGTAGTTTCACCAAGATCACAGTACAGTGTTTCATTGTGCTTGACTTCTTGCACATGTGCTTTTTATAACCAGTACACTTTGCCTTGTGCACATATTTTAGCAGTGCGTGACTTTACTAAGCAAGATCTTTTCGACAAGGCTTGCATACCAGACAGGTGGTGCAAGGATCATTTCCTGAGTGACAGCTGCACAACCACTAGTGCCACACCAGTGGTAACAAGCAGCATTCAGTCACCACCCTGTGTGAAGCTTGACACTGCACAAGAGAAGAATACTTATGCTTATAGGAGTCTTTGCGAAATGTCAAAAACCGTGGCTAACGTATTATCTAATTGTGGTGAGAAGGAGTTAATGGAAAAACTTTCGTCCTGCGAGGCTTTCTTCAGAAATTTAACCACATTTCCTCGTAACCAAACTTCAGCAGCCATAAAGGCTGCACCAGCTCAGTTAGTACAAACTACTGCCACAAGTTATCTTGGGCATTCTAACAGTACAAAACTTGTGGTACCTTTGGTTAAAGCAAGGAAGGGGGCGGCCAAAAAAAGTGAGAGCTGTCAAGCGTAAATTTTTCCCAAATCAAGTAAAAAAGGTAGGCCTTGCAACTGTTAAAGTAGACATGCTAAATGTCTACAAACGGTATTCTCTTTCAGATGCAGATTTAAATGTTCTGGTACAGGGCACCTCCATATCAGATAGCGTAATCAATGTCGCACAGTATTTATTTCAGTAAAAGTATCCTACTTGTGTCGGCTTTCAAGATGTCTTACTGGGCCGATGTTTACAATTCACTCAAATCAAAGGCCCTTTCGTTCAAATCTTGCATGTTCAGAACCCCAATCATTGGCTTACAGTAACAAATGTTGGTGCGGACAAAAACACAGTCTTCATATATGATTCAATTGATCAAGATACCCCTCCTGACGCTGTTAGGCAAATCTGCCATATTCTAAAATTACAATCGCCAACATTAACCATTCAAACAATGAAGGCACAAAACCAGTGCAACACACTTGACTTTGGCTTGTTTGCAATTGCCAACATGTATTATATAGCGTCAGGCAGAAAACCAGAAACTTTGAACCTTAACCAAGTTATGCTACGCAAACGTTTGCTGCAATGCATACAGAATGGTATGATCGAAGACTTTCCCCTCATAAACTCCATGGCTGCTCGCGTACAGTCAAGAGATAGTATTTACAAGTTACATTGTGTCTGCCGGCAACCACAATATAGTGGGGTAGTATTGGACATTACTTGTGCAAGTTGTTCAAGAGGATTTCACGGAGCTTGTCTCGGCTCTTTAGCAGCTAACTTGGACAAAAAAGTATTCGTGTGTTCTCAGTCATGTTTGCTGGTTGCCAAGGAAAATATACATTCTTCTAATTAATAATAGCATTCCATTTTGGTGTAGACATATGGCAAAATTTCTAAGCATTCTTCATGTCTCCTCCTCTAATTTTTGCTTTTCTTTAAAGGGCCCACTCACCGGGTTTGGCGATTTTGAGCTGACAAGTGCAATGCGTACATCGGGAGTTTATGGTCACGTCTGCCAAACATTGCAACTCTATGCGACGCGAAAATGGGTCAAATTTCAAAACGAACGCTTCTCCCCCTTTTCTTTGGGTCGCGCCCCCAGAAAAGGAGGTTATGATGTGCACGTATGAATCGCCCTACATACACAGCAGTGCAGTGACGTTGGTCATCTATGTATACGACTGTGCTCTGACGCTGCCAACAGTGGCACGTGACATGGCGGAAAGTATTTAACGTGACATGCGTAGTTAATGTAATTTGTTGCTTGAAGAGATTAATAAAACTTGGGATACATATTGAGACGCAATAGAAGAATGTGTTTGTCTTTTGCATTTTTTCCCCGTGAATTGCAACGAGATGCCGAGCTAATGTGCTGGCGTTTCGCATGCGTTTGTGTCTCCGCGGTTACTGCATCAAGCAGACTCCTGTCCTGGAAAAGAAATTAATGGTCCTGCGCATTCGAGCACTCATTATGCTCATCTTTTCAACCGCATCAAAGCCAGCGTTCCAAACGACCTCGCAGAAGAAACAGGCAGGTAGACACAAAATAACGCTGGTTAACAAAACAACACCGCTCGAGGGTTGGGCTTGCTCGAGCACGTCATGTGCACTTGACCTCTTGGTTGGATGCTGGAGAGGGTAGGAAAGATATATGGCTTGTGAAGGCTACACGAGGGAGTGGCAAGCGTTTTGAACTTGCCTCCATTCATCCTTGTTTCCTGCTGTTAAAAAAAAGAAACTGTTTTCTCAGCTCGTAATGAACCGATTGAAAAACTTTTTGAGGTATAATGCTCTCCGTCGGACACACAACTTCCACAGTATAACTAAAATTTGTTATGGGAACTGGTGAGTGGCCCTTTAAGGACTGACTTCAGAAATCGAAAGTATGAAGTTAGGCATGTTGGTAATGCATAACTGATCACACAGCACAAAAATTTGACCCAGGACAAGAGAAGGAACAAATACGAGTGCTCACTTCCAAGAAGATTCATCTTGAAGAGCGAACACATATACTCCTGAAATGTGAAAATCAGGCAAATCATTCAAGAAGCCCACAACTGCCATACACAAATATCTTACATTCTCAAGAAAGACAATTCGTTTTGACAAAGCCCGAGATGGAGTGCTGACGCAGTTCAGCTCTAGTCTACAAATCCTCTTTGGCTCGATAATTTCTTTTGTCATTTTATTTTTTGTTTTTTTCTTCCAGCGATAGTGGTGTCGTGAAAAAGCAGTTTGCAGCCACACGTGCTGCAATGAACACGCTGGTAACCTCAAGAATGGTCGCAATTGTTTCTTGGCCTTGCACTGACGCAGGTGTGGCTCCAAACCACTTTGTGGTGACACCATTATCATTGGAAAAAAAGAACTACAAGAGAAATCGTCGTGGCGAAAAGGATTTGTAGACTAGAGTTGAACTGCATCAGCACTTTCTCTCAATCTCTCTCTCAGGATTTGTCAAAACGAATTGTCTTTCCTGAGGATGTAGGTTTTCGTGCATGGCAGTTGTGGGCTTTTTGAATGATTTGTCTATTTTTTGCATTTCAAGAGTATATATGTTTGCTCTTCAAGATAAATCTTGTTGAAGGTGAGCACTCGTCTTTGTTCCTTTTCTTGTTCTGGGTCAAATTTTCGCGTTATGTGATGAGTTAACTTTCTGCATGCACCACCTTATTTTTTTTCCTTGTTGTAAGCTAGTGGTGGAGCGTTAACTAGAAGTACATAAAAACATTGCCAAATGTATGTTACCCCAACGAACCAAATTCCTTTGTTGAGGCAATCCTTTCTGTGGCATCCCTTCTTTATTGACTTCTCATCACGTCAAACCTCAAACCTGTCTCTTTCATAAAAGTTCTAGAACTAGTTCTTGCTTTGTTTTGTTTTTTAGATGCGGAAGCATCTTATACTCGCGCCTTGTAGTGCGCCGTCCGCGCCGTCCGCACCGCTTCTCGAACATTCGACAGCTGACGCCGCGCGCATGCGCCGTCGCGCCGTCCCCCACCATCTGTGCCGCGCGCGCTTCTCCTTCGAGAACATTCGACAGCTGACAGCGCATGCGCCGTCGCGCCGTCGCCATCTGTGCCGCGCGCGCGCTTCTCCTTCGAGAACATTTGACAGCTGACAGCGCATGCGCCGTCGCGCTGTATATATACTCAAGGTCGGCGCTCGCTCGCTCAGTTGCCGCTCGTCGGTTGGTTTGTACGGCCGCGTCGACATCCAAGGTCGCGGTGGAAATGAATTCTAACGAATCCACAAACAGAATGATCGACGTCCCTTCGACCAGCGCCGCCCTTCGCATGCGATGTGTACGTGTTCATCATTTTAACACCCCCTCCTACAACCACGTTAACCAATTTAGCCATCGACCCAAGTAAGTCGCACTTTTAACACCCCGTTAACCAATTATATGCTCCGCATCCTCCTCAGTGTTCACCCGAGGGAAGCTGCGGGCAATTTTTTTTGCCAAAAGTAGAAAAAAGTTCCCTTCGTTGAGCAATTTTCCTGAACTAAAATATATTCATATCTAATGCACGGAATGAAAATAAAAAACAAGGAAAATTTATAGGCTGATCACTAAATGTCATACTGAATAAGTATTTCGGAAATATTACCATGAATGGCACACAACACAACACTCATGCATGCAGCCTTTTACCATGTGCAGCTGTAAACTGCAAAAAAAGTATCAGATATTGTATATGATTTGCTTTTTTTCTTTTCAGCAACAGTAACTTGCCCTTAAGAGAAAAATATGAATATCAAATTTTCAAAAATAGTCATTTTTGAAAACCTGTCAATATATCAAAATGGTTTAGTTGATTCCATGATTATGCAAGCAGTTCTTGCATGCCTGTGGCACTGGGATTGTTAATGTAGGCAGGCTGAGTTTGTAATGTTCTAAAAGCCTCAGCATTTTAGTGTATATTACAATATAACATTCAAATATTTTATGAATTCAACTATGAAATTTGCTCACAATGAGTTTGCTACAAATTAAGCAACCAAAGTCTGTGTATATATTGCCCACATTAACGTCACACTGCACAAGTCGCTAGGTGGAGCCTGACCGCTACAGAGCGCGTTTCTCGGGTGGCGAATAGAGAAAAGTCTTGCAATGAAGTGATGCTAAGCAGCTTCTATTAATAAACAAGACTGGCACTTGTCCCGCGGACCAACAGGCAGAAAATACATATGACATCAGGAGTCTTTTCACTCCTGTGGTGGGCAAGTTGAAAGTTCCAGGTGCCATTTCTTAAACTCTTTGATTTATCTGTTGTTTTTTTCGTCTGTTTTCTTCATCTTGTACAGATCCAGTACATTGTGGACTCACCCTGTTGTCAAGTCGTCAGGAAGTTGGATGATGCTGTCTTCTTCTAGCTAAATTATGCAATACTAAGAAGGGGATCAGAATTCTATTTTGTAGCAGTTATTTTACAAATAAATGTTAGTAAAATTTTTTTTGGTTGTAGTAGTGTCATTGTGTACTCACGGACCATAACATTACATAAGACAGGAATTCAAGTGCACAGCAAAAAAGTGCTGCTATGAGCACCTGTTATCAACATCAGCTGGTCATTCTTAATTTTGGTCTTTTATTTATCGCACATCGAGTAGCCGCAATTGCTTGGTTTACAGGCTGAGAGAAAATTTAGCTCCCTTTCTTGCACGCCAAAGGTTGCTGGCAGTGAAACAGCGTTGTCAGCATTTTGATAGATACTTTGAAATGAACGTGAAAACGACGGAGGCAGAAGACAAAGGCGAAGTACTGAGTCTTTCTAATCTCGTGTCTCCGTCGTGTTCGTGGGCGTTTCCCAAGAATGCATAGTTTCCAACTCGACCTTACTAATATATTGTGAAAACTTTATGAAAACATGAATCCCCGAAGTTAAGTATAAAACTTTCACATAGAATGCATCACTTCTAGCGTCAACAGTTTAGCTATTACAAAACTTTGATAAGTCGCAATACACGTAAAAGCAAGTATGGTCAAGCTTCACTGCCTTGTGAAAGCACTGCGGTAAAGCCAGCGTGAGCAGAAGAGCATTACATGATACGAAATGAACGCATGCACAGGCCACTTGTGCATCAAACAAAAATATGCATTTGCGACTGCTCAGGCCAAATATGCATCTTGGCACGTCCGTTTCATTCAAACAAAAGGACAAATACTAAACTATGATCAAGCTTCACTGCATGGAAAAAGCACTGTGGTAAAGCCAGCGTGAGCAGAAGAGCATTACATGATACGAAATGAATGCATGCACAGGCCACTTGTGCATCAAACAAATATAAGCATTTGCGACTGCTCAGGCCAAATATGCATCTTGGCACGTCCGTTTCAGGAGACAAAAAGAGAATTACCAAAAGATAATTAAGCTTCACTGCATCGCCAAAGCACTGCGGTAAAGCCAGCGTGAGCAGAAGAGCATTACATGATACGAAATGAACGCATGCACAGGCCACTTGTGCATCAAACAAAAATAAGCATTTGCGACTGCTCAGGCCAAGTATGCATCTTGGCACGTCCGTTTCAGGGAGACAAAAAGAGAATTACCAAAAGATAATTAAGCTTCACTGCATCGCCAAAGCACTGCGGTAAAGCCAGCGTGAGCAGAAGAGCATTACATGATACGAAATGAACGCATGCACAGGCCACTTGTGCATCAAAGAAATAAGCATTTGCGACTGCTCAGGTCAAGTGTGCGTCTTGGCGAGTCCTTTTCAAACAGACAAAAGACAATAACCAAAAGATGATTAAGCTTCACTGCATTGCGAAAGCATTGTGGTATAGCCTATAAGTAAATGATGTGCAGCAATCAAAGGATATATGCCTTATTCATCGCGCACCTGTTGGTGTATTAAAGCTGCTCACATTTGGCAGGCTATTATGTGAGTGAGAGGCAATACCTGATGTGATAATAGCTGTTACATTTCTTTAATTGCTCACTTTGGGAACTATAGCTGGTTGATCGCAAGTTGAATTTGCATGAGTCCTTGAGTAACTTAGCCACGTGCCATCTTTGCACATGATGTCTTAGCTGTCACCGAGTTATATAGATAGATTGACGTGGCGTGGTTTTGATTGCGCGCGCAGTGCTGTTTAGGTTAACTGCTGCAGATGGGGAATAAATATTTAAAATCTCGTGGTACGCGATGCATTTGGTAAGGCATGCGGGGCTTATTCCTAATGTACGGCTCCTGCTTACGAGCTGCGCAGTCTGCGATCTGCGCGGATAGACAAACTGATGGTGGAAGAAAAATTGCTCTCTCCCACTAAAGGGAACCATGCATACGTGTGAAGCAGCGGGCGCTAACGCTTACACAGGCGGCGCCGTGGACGCTGGCTCTCATCGCGGCGTTGCGCAGGAGATCAACCTGGGGACGAGGCGCTAAGCCGCAGTGATGGACCGGTGTTTCTTTCTGTAACATGCCAATCACTGCTAATGGGTGAGAGACACAAGACTCTTATTAAATGCAGAGACCCTCAGTACACTTTTAACTAAGTATAACGCGCACTCTGCTCATTTTCATTGTTCAACAACGCACAAGAGAAATCTATCACCAGCACTACCTTGGAGGTCAATATCCAGTGCCTAATACGGGGTGGCCAGTGAACGGTTGTGCAGTGCTAGCAGTCATTCTTTTTTATCAAGGAACTCGCTATCAGATGCTGCTTGCGTCGGTGGTGCGAGTCGAGAGAAGGGGGAGTGTAAGAGAAAAGAGAGACGGGGAGGGGACGCGCATGCGCAGCAAGGGTGGTCACGCCGCACACAGCATTGAACTCGACCATAACACGCTTGGCATCTAAAGTGGCCCCAGTGTACGAGAGAAAATTGCTGGATCTGCAGTCGAAAATTTTCCGCCAAAGAAATGTAGGCTGCAGACTCTAGATCACATTACCGGCTGCCATTCGGTTCAGCATATTAAAAGTATCAGTTAATTTACATGGAGCATACTACGAACTATAGCTACATGTACTTTATAAATGTGCCCGCAAAATCACCTGTAAATTTACACGGTGGACACTAATTCAGAGTTCCCGCCTGTTTCTGAAGCATTGTTACAGAAGAACACTGAAAAACATTGCTGCAGGTGCATATATATATATATATTCACACAGCAATTCATATACGCCATTCTAACAACCTAAATATACACATGGCCCCACTCATGGGTTGGCTGCTGTGAGGAGCATGCACAGTAGCTTTCGTTGACACTCGCAGTGCATCATGTTACTGTAACATAAACAGCGTCATAAGGCTAGACTATATTTTAGTTTTATGATATTCTTTGGCTCCCAAGGAGCAGGATGCTTTTCTTGAAAGAAAAAGAAAAGGCAGATCCCATGCACAGTATACAGGAATCGATGCACAATGCGAAGCAGCCAGGAAGGAGGAAACCATGCTGTACAATTAAGACATGGATATTATGATTTGCATATTAAGAAATGTCATTTATGGTCATCATACAGTGGTATGCAATGCAAATTTCGCTGTATATTAAGCTAGCGAAATTGCCGCAAGCACACCAGGAGCCCGGCATGTAAATCACGTGGTGCATGATTGTATGTCATAATTTACATGTTACCATTTGCTCTTTATGTTCATCATGCGTCACGTCCATAGGTTGACGAATTCACCCACGAGTCGACTCAATCAACTCAGATCAAGCTGTCAGCCTCAGTCTGAATGAGCTGCATAAGTTTTGCTGACCTATGGTCACGTCATATTAATTTTGGTATAAACCAAGCTATAGCAAAATAACCGCAAGCACACTATGACGTGACATGCATGTGAGCCCATTCGTGACATGCATGTGAGACCATTCGTGACATGCATGTCATGGTTTTTCCATTACACACCATTAATTTATGTTATTTGTACAAAAATATCTCGTCATATCATATTTGGCATATATCTATGTAATGAAACGGCTGCGAGTGTACCAATCAATGTATAACGTATGTATACCAATTTTGGGGTGTACATCCCTTAATGATATGCTAAGGAGTGCACAAGGTCGTAGGCGCTAGATGGATAGGTATATATATATATATATATATAATAATATATATATATAATTGAGAGAGAGAGAGAGAGAGAGATCGTTTGATTGTCAACCCAGACGCGCGAGCCAGCACCGAACAAGCAGCGAGCGGCTACGATGATGATGATCACGGTGCTTTGTATGCGCAGGTGAAAGTGAAAATGATGAGCAACACAATCAGCGCTCACACTATTTCCCCCCTACACGAAAGCGGTCTGCAAGACGTTCATTTAGTAAGTGTATGAGCGCCGGATGTAAGGTTTCAGGCGAGACACATGGACGATCTCGGTCCCGCGACGACGGCGATCAGAAGCCGAAGTAACCGAGCGACGCGATAATTTACGGCCGATGTCGTTCAAGCACGGTGTAAGGACCCAGGTATCTGTGAATGAATTTTCACAGAGGCCGGGTGTGCGAAAGGTGTCCAGAGGAGCACTTCGTCGCCTGGGTAGAATGACACAACTCGACGTGTCGCATCACAACGAACTTTTCGCTGGGCCTGAATGGTAGAGGTGTTGGCGCGGGCGAGATTGTGCGGCAGTGGTTGACACGGGCAGCGAATTCTTCCGGAAGGGACGCAGATGGGACAGAAGGCGTGACAAAAAGCTGGTGTCTAGAACAAAAGATGGTGCACGGCCATACACAAGAAAAAACGGGCTGTAACTTGTAGTGCGTTGTAGGGCAGTGTTATAGGCAAACGTGACGAAAGGTAGTATTGTGTCCCAGTTCTTGTGATCGGGTTGGACATACATAGAGATCATGTCTGACAAAGTTCTATGAAAACGCTCAGTAAGACCATTTGTTTGCGGATGATATGCCGAGGTGGTCTTATGGATTGTGTCAGAGGCCTGTAAAACTTCAGCGAGCACACGAGAAAGAAATGTCTTGCCACGGTCACTCAGGAGAACACGAGGGGCGCCGTGGCGCAGGATAATGGCACGCAGAACAAAGTCGGCTACTTCGCTGGCAGCTCCAGTAGGAAGAGCTCCGTCTCAGCGTAGCGAGTAAGATGGTCTACGGCAGTAACAATCCAGCGGTGACCGGCGGCGGTAAGCGGAAGGGGTCCGTATAAGTCTATGCCGACGAACTCGAAGGGAGCGGATGGGCACGGGAGAGGTTGTAGAGGGCCGGCGGGAAGAGATGTCGAACGTTTTCGGTGCTGACATGATGAACAGGAAGTGACGTACCTGGAAACACTAGTGGAGAGGCCAGGCCAGAAGCAGCGAGTCTTAATGCGATCGTAGGTTTATGAAAACCCAAGTGGCCAGCCGTCGGGTCGTCATGAAAGGCTTCTAACTTGGAGTCGAAGTGAGCGAGGTATGACCGGGACCCATCGGCTACCGAGAGGATGGTAAGTTTGTCGAAGTAGCGTTCCGTCATGAAGTTTGAAACGCGTGAGTTGTCGTCGCAAGCGGCTGTTGGGAGCACGAGATGAGCCGGTGAGCCGATCGATGATTGTACGGCAGTATGTGTCTGCACGTTGGAGCGAGGTGAGGTCTGCGGATTGAAGGAAGTCATCCGGTGCAGTGGGCTCGATGGGACTAAGACTGGTCATCTGCTTGGTCTCTTGGCTGGGAGGTGCTGCGCAGCAGTAGATGCGTCATGATTTTTGCAACAGCGGACAGCGTGACAAAGCGTCGGCATCTTGGTGTTTGCGACCCGACCGGTATGTGACACTGTAGTCATACTCCTGCAGTCGGAGCACCCAACGACCGAGGCGTCCTGACAAGTTTTTTAATGATGACAACCAACAGAGCGCATGATGATCCGTGACGATCGTGAAGCGGCGGCCATACAAATAGGGGCGAAATTTTTGCACGGACCATACGATAGCGAGACATTCCTGTTCAGTGATGCTGTAATTGCGTTCCGCTGGGGAGAGTACGGCTCGCGTAAGCCACGACTTGCTCTTGTGAAGCCTGGTCACGCTGCAGCAGGACAGCGCGATTCCGTGCCCACTTGCGTCAGTGTGTATATAGGGGGCTGTGGGATCAAAATGGCGAAGAACTGGCCCTGACGTGAGGCATCGCTTCAGGGTCTGGAAAGCAGCTTCACAGTCATCTGTCCAAAGAAATGATGCACTTGTGGTCAGGAGTTTGTGAAGAGGAGCCGCGATAGTGGCAAAATCACGGACAAAACGGCGGAAGTAAGAGGCTAAGCCGAGGAAGCTGCGAAGGTCTTTGAGCGTGGTGGGCTTAGGAAAGTGCAGCACAGCGGCCACTTTGTCGGGATCAGGTTCGATGCCAAGCTTGCTGACAACGTGGCCTAACACTTTGATGCTGCGGCTCGCAAACCGACACTTCTTGGTATTTAGCTGGAGACCGGCTTTGGCTAGACATGTGAGCACCTCGTCTAGACGTTCTAGGTGTTGCGAGAAGCTGGATGAAAAGATGACGATGTCGTCCAGGTAACAAAGACAGGTCTTCCATTTTAGGCCACGCAGCACCGTATCGATCATCCGCTCAAATGTGGCTGGGGCATTGCAGAGCCCAAAGGCATCACATTGAATTCGAAGAGACCATCAGGAGTAGCAAACGCTGTCTTCTCTTTATCAGACTCATGCATCGGGATCTGCCAATACCCAGATCGTAGGTCGAGACTTGAGAAATATTCTGCACCCTGTAAGGTGTCAAGTGCATCGTCAATTCGAGGCATAGGATATACATCCTTGCGCGTAATTTTGTTTAGTGCCCTGTAATCAACGCAAATCGCACTGATCCGTCCCTTTTCTTAACTAGGACAACAGGAGAAGACCAAGGGCTTGTGGAAGGCCTGATAACGTTGCGTGCGAGCATGTCATTGACTTGTTCCTCGATGACCTTGCGTTCTGAAGACGACACGCGGTAAGGGCGAGGCGGATAATACGAGAACCGTCTGTGGCGATGTGATGAGAGGTCACCGTAGTTTGACCTAAGCCGTCCGAACAAACGTCAAAACAAGTCTTGTGTTTTGTTAAAAGGGCCATTAAGTCATTAGTTTGCGTTGGAGTGAGATATGGACTCAAAGTGGCTTTAAGCGCATTAGATGAGCCTCCTGGTGGCGTACACTTAGCGACTGACGGCGGAGACGATACAGTGACGACACATACCGGTGCTATGTCGATAAGGCTGGCAACAGTGGACCCCTCTGGCAGTAGTTGTGGCTCTGTTGTCGTGTTGTAGGCGGTGATACTGGCATGACCACGCGAAAAACCGCACTAGACAACATGCGATGGCGATTCCTCGGAAAATGCAGCGCTGATCGGGGACAACCACTGCGTCACCGTCAATGGTATCGCTGGATCTAATGGTGAGGATACGTTCTTGGGCCGGGGGCAGTACAAAGTCTGCAGCTGCAACAAGGTGAGGCGACGAAAAATCGTAAGCACTAGAATTTCAGTGTCCGTAATGCGAATAACGGGCGACCACACGAAATGACAGCGGAAGCGGCTGACAGGAAGTCCCAGCCCAATATAATCGGATGAGCACATGAAGAAAGCACAGCCAATTGTATATGGTGACGAATTCCGTCGATCAGAACACGAACAGTGCATTGTCCAATAGGGTAAATTCTATTTTCATTAGCACCACATAACACCGGACCAACATATGGAGTTTGCACTTTTCGTAGACGATGACATAGTTCGCGCGATCAATGACCGAAATGGCTGCTCCAGTGTCCACGAGTGCGTCAACCGAAATGCCTTCTACACAACAGTTAGTAAATTTGCAGGGCGCGCAGGAGGATTGGGACACTTCGACGACAGGCAGTTTCTCCTCCAAAAACTGCAGCTGCTAGTTTCCGAGTGGCTGTCGAGGGCATCCGGGCAGAACGTAAGGCGAAGTAGTACGCGGAAGGGCGATGGTGAACGACGGCGGGGTGAGCGGGAAAACGAGGTTCACCGTGGGACAAAGGAGGCGAAGGCGAACGTCGTGACGAGGGAATGTAGGTTCCTGGAACGTAGGGGTCAGACCTCGCAGCCCGGTCACTCTCGTACGAAGAATAACCTCGTCGTTCATCTTGCTGGCGCCGACGGCAAAAGCGGGAGATATGTCCTCTTATGCCACAGTAGTAACAGACGGGGCGCGTAGGGCGCCAGGCAGGAAAGTGTGGTTGTGGTGGTGCCTTGGCTGCCATCGCGGCCAAATGGTCGTATACGACGTCCGTAGTTACAGGTGGAGTAGGTGGAGGAGGCCGTGACACGACTTCGGCATACGTAGGCACATGTAAGGGCACAGGAGGCGGGGCACGTGCGACGCTCGTCATCGACGCCAATTCGTCCTTTATATTTCCCGCAGGTTAGGAGGGGGTGAGCGGGCAGGTGAAGTCGGTGCGCTGGCAGGAACAAGGCTGTGAAGTTCCTCTTCTCACTATGGTGCGAATTAGAGCTCGCAGCTCATGCTCGCCAGTAAGACGAGTGTCATAGGAGGCGTGTGGAAGGCGCATTGAGTAAAGTGCGTCCAGGCGCTGGCAGGTGGTAATAATGTCTTGAACTGTTGTCGGGCTCTGCATGACAAGAGCATTAAAGGCGACGGAGTTGATGCCTTTCATTACTTGCCGAATACGATCGGCCTCCGGCATGTCCTTTTGGGCGCGGCGGCAGAGGGCCAGAACGTCTTCAATGTACGATGTGTACGATTCGTCAGGCCCCTGGATGCGGGTAGCGAGCTTCTGTTTAGCTACCTCAGAGCGTCCTGTAGAAGTGCCGAATATTTGACGCAGCTGCACCGTGAATGCTGACCAATCAGGAAAGTCGCGTTCGTGGTTATGATACCACGTCTTAGCAACCTCCTTCAGATAAAAGGGTACATAGCGCAGCTTATGTGCCTCATCCCGTAATTGCAAGCACTGGTACGGTCGTAACTGTCCAGCCATTCTTCTACGTCCTCACGCGAAGGCCAGAAAACACTGGAGGGTCTCGTTGCGAGGTACTCACGGTGTGGAGAGGCCCAGCAGGCTGAGCGGGTGGTGCGAAGAAGGCGGCAGGGGGTGGTCGTTTTGTTTGCGCCATCACTGTTGGCAAGCACAGCCGTCGACCTGATCGGAGCTCCAGAGGTGACCGGTAGTGCACGAGGACTTGGGAATCACAGCACGCTCCACCACTTGTGAGACGACGTCAGGTACGAAGGAGCGACCGTTTTATTGTCAACCCAGACGCGCGAGCCAGCCACCGAACAAGCAGCGAGCGGCTACGATGATGATGATCACGGTGCTTTGTATGCGCAGGTGAAAGTGAAATGATGAGCAACACAATCAGCGCTCACAATTAT